>CM062292.1:245592036-245987239 GCA_031216915.1 Pictodentalium vernedei
ATTACCAATGAAATCGTGATTCCGGTCTCATTTGTTGGAAAGCTCTCAACGAGCTTTCCAACAATTGATAACAGATTTTAGTTTTATCAGCTTTCCAACAATTGATAACAGAATTTAATTTTTTCAGCAGCAGACTGATTTATCAATTTATGCACCTTGTGCTGGGAGAAGCCAGTAGCACTTGTTGGATCTTATTTTACAAGCGATAAAATTGTAATTCCATTCATTTGTTGGAAAGCTCCAACAATTGATTTATTTATTTATTTATTGGTGTTTAAGGTCACATATTTATGCACAATGGCTAATCATGACTGCGACAGTTTTATGGGTGGAGGAAGCCGGTTTACCCAGAGAGAACCACTGAGCAATGGCAAGCAACTGTCAGCTCCTCAACATACTAACTCCACACAAGCAGGGTTAGCATTGGTTGAAGACAAGTGCACCATCGATGTGCAGTACGCCACCATGCCCCCACGTGGGCAATGGCGATGAAGTGTCTTGCCCAAGGACACAACGCGGTTGCAGCAGGTGGGATTCAAACCGAGGACCTCTCGGCTTGCAGCCTGCACCTCTACCTACTGAGCCACTGTGCACCCTCCAACAATTGATAACAGAATTTAGTTTTGTCACCATTCAGCAGAAACTTATTTCGTGTGACATGTTAATCGTATTCCCAAGTAGCACTGAGCATTCTGGAAACAAATAACAGTTGACTGTAATTACATTTGAATATTTAACATAATATGATTTTCTCAGCAATAATAATATTTTATTACTGATAAAATCATGATTCCGTTATCATTTGTTGGAAAGTTCCCAATGACAACTTTCCAACAATTGATAATGTTGAAAAGTTTGATATGATTTATGGATAAAATTGGGGCGATATATACTCTTCCTTATTTGTTTGTAGAGTAGGACTCTAAAATTTCTTCAGTGGGCCCTGTTACAACCGATAATGTTACAACGCCACATAATGTTACACCAATGCATAATGTTACAAAAAATGTAGTAAACAACCGATAATGTTATAAACTCTGCATAATGTTATAACTTTTTTCAACCCATTATGTTATAAAAATCGACGCATAATGTTATAACTTTTTTCAACCCATTATGTTACAACAGCATTAGTTTCAGGTGGAGACCGTCGGTCTGCACTTGAGGGAACTCTTCAGTTCCCAGTGTAGAATTGGACCATTCTGACTTTAAATAAAGGTATACCATTATGGTAATAAACCCATTTCTGTGATAAATTACGCGTCTATTATATGGGCGGACATTAGGTAAGGATACTATCCTATATTTTAAGGATACTAAACACACAGAATCCCTCTTTTCGTCGTATGAAGCAATGAAAGCTGTGAAAATGTGCACGATGCCTGCAAAATCATACGTCTCAAAATGAAAGCTATGAAAATGATCACAGTGAGTACCTCTTCATAGTCTCAAAGCCTCATTAAGGATACTATCCTACCTTAATTTGGGAGTGTTTTCTGGAGTGTTTGGGTCAGTTTTCTGAAGATTGTTGGGTTGTTTGGATTAATTTGATATCTATTGTCGGGTTGTTAGGGGTGAGACGGAGCATGTGTCCCCATAACAACACGCGTTGCACATACGCACTCCTACCACCTATTATCATGACAATGACATCACAACATGGCCACCCACGTGCACTATCAGGACAACCCATCATGACAGCCCAGTCACGTGACATGACGTCACTTCCCCCTGTCCTGCCCCGGAGTCCTACAAAATGGCTCATATTCAAAATACATAACTACTCAACACCAACACCGCCACAACACCAACATCAACACAACTCCTCCTCTACAGACTCCTTCTTCTCCCTATACTGCCTGTTCTAGTGATTCCTCCTTTTCCAGAACCTGTAATCCCAAATTCATCACTTCTACTTCTTCCAACATCTCCACCATCTATATTATCATACCGTCTAGCACTATTCCCTTATAGCATTCTCAGATAGCCTTCTTTCAACAATCACCCTGATGTACTAATTCATAACCTCCTCTCTTTCTCAGCCTAATCCCTGCCCGCCCCTTCCAGTCCTCCTAAACCCCATTCCTCTTCCTACCCAGTCTCGCATCTTATTCTTGTTCCGTGCGACACTACCAACCTGCCACATCCACCATATGTACCTCGCTCCATCCAACTTTTTGACCTCTTTTAACTCTACCTCATTTTTGTTCACTGTTAGTTGTTAAAATGTCAAATTAATGAACAATGAGATATTCTTATGACTAAGAAATATGCGACAAATGAGTTTTAGATGCCCAAAACAAGCAGAAACAGAGGCATTTGCCCATCCCCAAAGGCGTCAGGGGACTATGGTACACTACATTTCTGGAAGCGGAGACTATGCATGTTGGTAAACGTACCAACCGGATAAAATAGCACCCCTCCCCCACTACCCCTGCCTTCATCATGTTGGCCACTGGATGATCATGGTAATGACATCAGACGATTGAGTTACCAGGATAATCTGCATCTATGTAACGTGACTAGGTCATTCTATGATAAATCCACGGGAGTTAGGAGGGGGGGGATCTCCTCGCCTTAACCAGAGCAGAAACCTTTAGTATAAATATTACATACCTTTATGCAGCAATAAATGGTAAGTGGTAAAGTCCATCTACAATAGCTGTAACTGGAATTAGTATACAGAAGTTATAACATGATCGGTTAATTTGTTGTAACGTAACGGGTTGAAAAAAGTTATAACATTATGTGTCGATTTTTATAACATAACAGGTTGAAAAAAGTTATAACATTATGCAGAGTTTATAACATTATCGGTTGTTTACTACATTTTTTGTAACGTTATGCGTTGGTGTAACATTATGCAGCATTGTAACATTATTGGTTGAAACAGGCCCGACACTATTATGACAAGATTATAGCAGACAAAAGTATTATTGTCTTGTATCTTTGTTTCTCATTAAGACACACACAAGCAACTTACAAAGAGTAGTTATTACAGCAATAGCATGGCTCAGTGAGTACTAAGATATCCACATCGACCGACAGTGTTTTTACAGCAGTTTAATGGACAGTGGGGATTTGCTGTGTTTCAAACTTTCTGTACAATGCAAGCTTGTAAAGCAAGCGCTTTGGGAGAATGTTGGCAAATAATATATGTAGAGAATATTTCATGTACCGGATTTGAAGTTTATTGATAAAAACAAACAAACCAATATCCCCCACGAGTCTTAAAAAATCCTGTCTGTTTAGCGATACATTGCATAGTTCAAAGGTCAGAGGCCGAAGTCAGGTAATATCTCGCTGTTCATCGTTTAAAAAATAAGAAGTGAAAAAAATAAGAAGTATCCAAGAAGTGAAAAAAACCTTCCTGTTTCTCCGATCAGCTATTAGATTGAATCGAATTTTTGGGAAAACAAAAGACTACTATGCTGTATATCACATGCTAAAAACGAATATCGTTGAGAGACGATCTACCGGTATTCCCACAGAATGGACGATATTCAACCGGTGAAGATTTCAATTCTGGTATTAGTGGTATATTGAAAAATTGTGCAGGCCTACTTAGTGTTGGTAAGTCTCGCACCCCCTCCTGGTAATATTCCAACTACATAATCAAAGCATGCCTTCCAAGAAGGCATACCTTGATGATGTAGCTGTAATAGTTTATTAGTTGGGACTTGAGCTGTCACAGTTGGAACAATCAAGTTCACAGTCTCCCCACCCCCCCCCCCCCCCCTCCCCTTATCAGTCATCTTCAAGATGCCCAGAATTCGATTTGCGATTTGATTTGATTTATAGACCCGATTCGATATTCTATTCAAATCGCAAATGTGAGATTCGCAGGGCCTTAAGAAGATGGCATTTATGAAAATGTTTCTTGAATAACTAAAAATTCTCATTGTTTGCCCCAAAAACATAGCAAATGCTCCTTCAGTGAAATTGTTCAATGCGCTCATTCCAATGAGGCATCATAAGTTGGGTTTTCACAGCAAAAATTGAAACAAATTATATTTAAATGGCAGTTTATGTGAACAGCCCTGGCAAGTTATGACCATTACTTCAGGTAAAGGATTAAGCTAATTTTTTTCAAACTGAATAATTGAGATTATCAGATATTTGATTATTTTCTTTTATGATAAAATGACTGTATTTTAAATTGTGAGATTATTTATTTGTATTAGACAAGATTGTTGATGCAATAAAAATCATAAAATGGATATGCATTTTTGCAAGTTTTTTTTAGAAGTTAAAGCTGAAGTTCAACACATTGTGGGAATAACATCTCTAGAGTGTTTAGAAGGCATTTTAAACTTATGATCAGACTGTTTGAGTTAACTCGTTATTAACCTGTGGAATATTTTCAAGATGTTTTCATCAAGTCTAGTTATCGCTGCTGTGAAGTAACCATGACTAGATTGGATGGAAAATCATCTAAATTTAACTTCAGAAATCATAGGTGAAAAAATACATTCTGTTTACAGGGGGAAATTTGATTAAATATATTCAAATTATACTGATTTCAGTGGCAAGAAAAATTTTGTTCTGGGCAGGAATACCCACCAGTAATATACAAGATGTTCACAAATGTTTTAATTTATTGGCATTATCTAATAAAGTTTAACAAAAGAAATACTTTATGAACATTTCTTTTTGTCTGGACTGTGCTACTGGTGAGTGGCCATGAAGGTGGGAAATTGGAAAGCTTTATTATGGTGGTCATTTTAAATTTTCAGTTAGAACTTTACCATTGTATATATCCCTATCCACTTCATTTCAAAAATGCTCTGATATAAAAATGTGTTGATTCTGACAGACTGTTGGAGTTTTCCCACTGCCATTTTCTGGAGGTCAGTTTGTTTTCCAAAAATGGCCATCTCAGGAATGGTTGAATTATTTCAGCAAAATTTGAGGCGATTGCTTGTTCTGATACCGCATTTTGTTTTTGTTCAAATCAACTTTCCCAGCCCCATAGGGATGGGGTGGTGGAAAATGCTCAAAATTTTTTTGAAAAATCTTCTCATGAACCAGTGGGTGTAATGACTTGATATTTGGTATGGGTCTTTACTTTTGAGGTGTAGAATCAAGTTTGTTCAAACAAAGTTCGTGGAGCAATATCTGCTTTTGTAATGGGAGGGGCAAGAATTTTGGCCCGCCCCAAATTTCTATATTCCGAACTGCAGACCATGGTAATATGTGGAATAAGCTTAAAAAATCTTCCTTCTTCAGAACCACCAGTCAGAATCTTTTAATATTTGGTATACATCATTATTATGAGGGTTAGATTCAAGTTTGTTGAAATCAAGTTACTCAGTTAATCTTTGGGCTAACAAATTTTAACCTAGTCCAATATGAGTAATAATCTTTAAAACTCTTCTTCTCCAGAAACACTAGTCAGAATCTTTTGTATATGGTATACAGAATCCTTACAGGAGTTAGATTCAAATTTGTTCAACTGAAGTTCATCGGTTAATAATTGGGCTCTCATGGGAGTCCAAATTGTGCAATATGGGGAATAATCTTTAAAAATCTTAATTTTCTTCTGATCCTCCTCTTAGAATCTATTGATATTGGGTATACAGCATCCTTACATGGGGTCAGATTCAAGTTTATTCAAAGCAAGTCCGTAGGTTAATATTTGGGCTCCATATGGGAACCCAAATTTTAACTTTATGCCGTATGAGAAATAATCTTTAAAAATCTTTTTTTTTTCAGCTCCACCAGTCAGAATCTGTTGATATTTGATATATAGCATCTCTGTGGAGGTCAGGTCTAAGTATGTTCAAATCAAGTCTGGGTTAATATTTGGGCTCCCTATTGGAGCCCGAATTTTAACTTAGTCCAGCATGAAGAATAATCTTGAAAACTCATCTCTAGAACCACTAGTCAGAATCTTTTGATATTTGGTATACACAATCCTTACAGGGGTCCAATTCAAGTTTCTTTAAATCAAGTCCATCGGTTGATATTTGGGCTCTCTATGGGAGCTCTCTAACATAGTGCAATATGGAAATTAATCTTTAAATATCTTCTTCAGATTCACCCAGGCCAAATCTTTTGATATATGGTATACATCATCCTAGTGGGACAGATTCAAGGTTGTTCCAATCAAGTCCTTTGAATAATATTTGGGCTCCCCATTGGAGCCCAAATTTTTACTTTACTTGAGGAAAACTCTTCATAAATTTTTTTTCTTATGAACCCCCAATCAGAATCTTTTGATATATTGTATACACCTTTCTTACGGTAGTCAGACTCAAGTTTGGAAAAATCAAGTCCCTGGGTTAATATTTGGGCTCCCTGTTGAAGCCCAAATTTTAACTTAGTCCACTATGAGGAATATCTTTAAAACTCTTCAACTAAATCAGTTGAGGAATGCATAAACTATGGTGTTTTCAAGAGATTTAATTGACAGGAGGCAATTGCAACTTCAGCAATTGTTTAAGGAAAATGTCTCAAGTTGATGATGACCAAGAGGCTATCAATGTCATTCCCACAAGAATGCCAGTGTTTACAAAGTAGGACAGCAGGGTACACAGAGTAGTTTACATTGACCCAGGATACTGAAGTCCCTATCATTGTACAATTAGGGACAAGAGGCTCACTTGAATTAAAAGTTTTCAAACTCTGTTCAGCTTTCTTTCCTCCTCTTATGAAATATGGAAAATTTAAACCAGTGGTTTGATTTGAAAGGAAAACTTTCATTACTCACAATGTTAACATGTGAGTCCCTGCGACTTCTCCAAGTATAAACAATAGCCCTGCCTAGTGGGACATCACACATAAATGATATATTGGTTGGTGGGGGTCCTGGATGTGTTGATGTGCATGTTGATTCCAGATATTGACCTCTATCTGTAACTTTGGTGGGTCAGTCGAAAATCTTCAATACATCACACACCATCTTGTGATAGTACATATGTTAGTTTCATTGTGATATCTCTTTCCATCAAAAAGTTATGGCCAGCACTTGAAAAAGTTGATGTGCATACTGATTCCATCTGTTAACATCCATTTGTGACCTTGGTCATTGTGGATTGATGTGAATTTTGTATGTTACACACTCTCCAATGTTGGTTCTCATGGTGTCTTAAGTTTCATTGTGATATCTCCTTCCACTGAAAAAGTTAGTGGCCGGACATGAAAAAGTTGATGTACATGCTGATTCCATGTGTTGACCTCTATTTGTGACCTTGACCTTGGTGGGTCAATCATAAATTTTGTGTGAGACACACCATCTAGTGGTGGTCAATATGTTGTGGAAGTTTGATTGTGATATTTCCTTCCGCTACAAAGTTATGGCCCAGCTGCCTAGACAGGAAAAAGTTGATCTGCTTGCTGATTCCATGTGTTGACCTCTTCCTGTGACCTTGACCTTGTCAAGTCCACGAATTGTGTATGCAAAACACTCTCTAATGGTGGTACTTATGATATCTAACTTTCATTGTGATACCTCCTACCACTAAAAAAGTTTGTGGGCAGACAAAAGTAGATGCCCATGTGTTGTTTCCATGTGTTGACCTCCATCTGTGACCTTGACCTAGGTGGACAAGTCTTCAGTATTGTACTTGACAAACTGTCTTGTAGTAGTCCATATATTGTCAAGTTTCACTGTGATATCTCCTTTCACTAAAAAGGTTGGGCCAGACACGAAAAGTATTTCAAATTTTTCATCATTGACTCCGTATTGCCTATGCAGCATGAAAAATTAAAAAAAACTAATATCTTGTTTGACAGAGCTCAATGAGCTCTGTAAAACAAGATATAATTTTTTAAATTCTTAGTTGCATTGTGAGAAAAATTTTCTGCTGAAAACTTCAGTACTTTGACATCAGAGTGCAGAGGGTTAATGGACAGGCACCTGGACACAGCACCATAACATATAATACACCAAACTTTTAAAATGGGTGTATAACAAACAAATGCTTCCACTAGTTGTGGATTATACACCTGTTTAGAAGTTGCTCTGGGTTAGGGGAGGAGTGGATGGGGTCTGGCTCGGTATTGAATTTTTTAGGTGATGCAATGTCTGTTGGTTTTATGCATTTAATATGAGTTTTATTAGCTCACCTGACTTTCAGTCAGGAAAGCTATAGTGATCACTCACCGCCCGTCATCTGTCGTCCATCGTCCATGAACATGGTGTTTGCATCTTCTCCTCCCAAACCGCTGAACCAATTTAATTGATATTTGAGATAATAGGTAATAGTTTGTTATGATATTGCAATTTGATTTTGTTCAAATCAAGTTGCCTCGCCCCTCGGTAGGGCCACGCCCAAAAATGTGCTTAAATCTTAAAAAATCTTCTTCTCATTAACCAGCAGTAACAAAGACTTGATATTTGGTGTGCAGCTTTCTTTTGAGGTGTAGACTCAGATTTGTTCAAGGGAAGTTCAAGGAGCTATATTTGCCTTCGTTATGGGAGGGGCAAGAATTTTCGCCCCGCCCAAAATTTCTATTTTCTAAACTGAGAGGCAGATTTGAACCAAATTTGATATGAGGGCTTATTGGATCATAAGTACTTAATTTATGCCCAAATTGTTTTTCCCGTCGCCCCATGGGAACTGCAGGAGCTAAACATAGAAAAACATTAAAATGCAGATATCTCCAAAACTACATGGCACTGAGAAATCTTATTTGGTGTGAAGCTTCCTTAGGACCAACAGAATGGAATGGTAAAAAAAAATTGCTATCAGTTTTATCATGGGGGTACTTTTGGGGGACTTTTGAAAAAGTGCTGAGTCAGCATATTTTTATACTGTACCAATGACCCAGACATAGCTGGTGCTAACTCTTAAAATATAGGGCCAAACACAAATTTTGCCCCCCAATCCCCAAAATTTGCATCTAAAACTAAAGAAAACATGTCCTGAAAGGCCCTCCACACCTCGCCCCCACTGCGCATGCGCAGTGTCAAGGACGTTCCGAAATTGGCGCCATTTATCATTCTAAGTTTGGCCCTTCATCAGTTAACATCTGACTGATCTTTGTGCTTTTAAATCTCAGTTTAAATGATGCCAGACACATAAATATTAGTGAAATGGTGATTCTAAGGAGGATAGAAAAGGAGGAGAGGAAAAGAATGTGTGACAGAATATTATCAGGGCTGTAACTTAAAATTTTTTAATGAAATTATGTTAAGTTACCTATTTTCAAGGCAGCAGCCATTTTGTTGTCATTCTGATTATTTAGTTACACTGTTTTTTCAAGTGTTTTTCCTCTCTCCCTGTCCTTTAAGTTCCCCCTTGCTATTCTCCCATGCTTTTGGCATAGTTTCTGTAATTATTATTACTAAAATTTCTTGGGAGTTTTAGCTTAATAACAGAATGAATTCTGTTCTTTCCCCATGTTTACGTCTTCACCTACGGGTGGTTAGGCATTGTGTTCTGCATCTACCATCTGATGTTCTGCAGTTTCTTCCCTGGAAGTCTCTGTTTTGTATCAGATGGTGTTTTGGTAACTGATTTCGGGCCTGGGTGCCTGGAGTCTTATTTTAGTGTTTTTACACTCATTGTTTACATTTACAACAGCCCTCTGTGTGAGGGGGGGATTTCTAAATAATAATATCTTTATGTTATTTTAATCATAACTAGATACATTATTATTGTTCGTAAGTGTTGAATAAATTGTTTAAAATATTTTTAAAATTTTTGTCCACACTTAGGCTTGGGATCCATTGGGGCTCAACGTTACTTTTCAGAAACTTGGGCTGTTCTGAAAAAATATTTTTTCAAAATATTTTGATTTCAATTATTTTTTCTATATTAATGGATCATATTATTATTATGTATTTTGATTGCCAGGGGTTAGTGCGAGTACCAGGACTTGTTTTCTTTTCACATTGAAAGGATATTGATCAATTGTTTTAAGAGGAAGTCTTCCTCTGACCTTATTATCATTTTATATGTGGTCAGTGTACTCGCATTAACTCCTGTTCTGTATCGTATGATTTCGATGACAATATGGGAAGCGTATGTCACAGTATGTTGTTGGGGATTTGGACACTCCGGTCCTTTCCCCGCAGGGTCACTCTACTTTATCAATTTCTATTTCAGACGATCAAGATTAGGGTGATGTATCTGTGATGTCTTCCAACAGTGTGCCTCCGTCGTCACAATTAATGAAGGGCTAGCGGAAAAGTGCTCATGTAATACGCCAATTGCCTAAGAGGACCCTAGTAGGTTCGACGGCCTTTGACGTCCGCTAGCTCGCCCGGTGTAGCGTCCATTCACCGAATGGTTCGGCAGCCGGGTTCGTCCGTTGCGGTCTAGAAGGAATTTTGGGGTGATGCGAGCACTATAAAATTAACTTAATGCACACCCAGTGACGGCGGATCGGAGGGAGAACGGAGGAAGCCTTTTAGTCCGGTTCATAGCTCGTTCCGGTCCATCCGGACGGCAAGCGAGAGAGGCCCCTCTCTCGTTCAACAACATCTGGCCCCAGATGTTGTGGTACAAATGTGTCGTTAGCGGAGCATACGTCCGTCGCTCGGGACGCTCCGTTGTATAGGCAGTCCGCTGAGACTGCTAAGGCTTCCTCTTCTCGTCAGCGCACACGACCGCACCTTGGCTGCGTGACCGCCGATATATTACCAGCTTCGCCGATCAAGGATTCTTCGGCGACCAGGTCACACCATCCGGCAGCCAGGGATTCGAGACCGATGGACTCCGGACGTTCGCATAGGAAGTATGCGGGAGCCATCTGATGCGGAGCTGCCCTCGGCGAAGCACCGATAGACTGCGCCTCCGCAGGTCTCGACGCCGGACATTCTTGTGCACATAGCACAGCTTATCGCAGCATCCCAGCAGCCGACAGAAACGGTGTCGGATCGAGAATTATCCGACAGCGCTGGGTCGGTAGCCGGTGACTCGAGGCCTGCAGACTCCGGACGTTCACATAGGAAGTGTGCGGGAGTCAATGTACACGGAGCTTCCAGCGGCAATGCATCGTAAGTCCGCTTCTGCACAGGCCTCGGAAACGGACGTGCTTTCCTTAATAGCACAGTTTATCGCAGCATCCCAGCATCAACTGAATCTGTCGCATATATTTTATCCGACGATGCTGGGTCGGGACGCTCCGCGGAAGCGGGTACGGACGTCCGAAAGTTTCATCCGGTCCGACGGGATACCGAAAGGGATTCGGTGGATTTCAAGCTTTCCCTTTCGGAACAACATATGCTGCGATGCCGGATAAGAAACTGATAGCGTCGGTGGACTTAGAAATTTTTGGTTCGGTTCAGGGACATCGTCCCTCAGTTCCGACATAGTCCAATAATGTCACACAAACTTTCGAATTATTGAACGACGCTATATATATTATTTTTTTATGCTTGCTATCCAAGCATTTCTGGTTTCTTGTTCGAAGAGTTATGGAGATGTCTTTCAAAAGTGTGCCTCTGTCGTCACAGTTAATGAAGAGTTAGCGGCAATAAGAGCTCATGGAATATGTCTATAGCTTACGGAGTGACATTCGCTAGCTCACCCGGTGTAGCGTACATTCATCGAATGGTTCGGCTGCCGGGTTCGTCCGTTGCGGTCTAGGAAGGAGATTTGGGTGATGCGAGCACTTTAATTACTTTAGTACTCACCCAGTGACGGCAGATTGAGGACAGATCGGAGGAAGCCAACAACATAGGGGACCGCATGTTGTGGTTCAGATATTTTACATTCGGAGCATATGTCCGTTGCTCGGGACGCTCCGTTATATTGACAGTCCGAGAGACTGTCTTTAATGCTTCCTCATCCTCACAGCAGGGCACACGACCGCACATTGGCTACGTGACCTCGAGTATCCGATCAGTTTCGGCATTCAGTGATTCCACAGCGAATAGGTCGCGCCATCCGGTAGCCAAGGGACACGAGGCCTATACACTCCGTTCGCTCGCATATTGGAAGTATGCACGGGGTAACGATCTCGGAGCTTCCTGCGGCAATGCATCGTAAGACCGCTGCTCCTCAGGCCTCAGTGACGGACGTGCTATCCGAGTTAGCACAGTTGTTTCGCAGCATCCCAGCAATTGACGGTTTCTCGGTCGAATCAGGAATTATCCGACGGCGCTGGGTCGGTGCGGTCCGCGGTTGCATCAAGCTACGGACGACCGAACGCTTTATAGGGTCCGACAGGATGGCGAAAGAGATTCGAAAGATTTCGAGTTTTCCCTTTAGTAGTATCGGAAGATGCCTTTCATATCTTCTGGCATTTCTTCCAGTGATTATTTTTCGGACTTCATTGCTGCGATCTTGGATAAGAGACTTATAGCGTCATTGGACTCGGATTTTTCGATCGGTACAGGGACTTTGTCCCTGACTTACCGACGCAGTCCAATATTGTCATTACAACATGTGTTTTATTTTTCGACGCTATATATTATATATATATATACAAGCCTGCTACTAAGCATGATAGTTTAGTTTCTTGTCCGCGTGGCTCATTTCTGCCATTTTATCTTTTTTACATATAGTTTATTTTGGCAGAGCAGGGCATACCGAGAGTTCATATGCGTCTAGACGGTGTGATTAAAGACTGCATATATTCTTTTTCGCCGTTTATGTCTTTTCCAATTTCAATATTGGGAACGACATTATGTATAGTAGACTTAACTTAGACGCTTTATTATACGTAATCCGCCTTACTGAGGCGTTATCATTACGTTTTCAAGAAAAGATTTACGGGATATTATTCTCAATGTAATTTCTTTTGAGGGCAGTAGTTTCTTCACGTATAACTCCGCCCTTCAGTGGCTGATTGGAGTTGGTTAGACGTGATGCAGCCCTAGCTACATCCACGCGTGGATAGTAGGTTAAGAACTCTCTCAGAGTCGCTTCGTTCTCGGAGGAGCTTCTCTTCGACGGCAACTTTCCGGCAATCCATGAATTGCTTGATTTATACATTCTCTTGTCTATCTAGTGTTACAAGAGATTCAGACTGGGGCAAACATTCGGTGGTTGACTCAGAGAGTGCCGCCGCAGTTGCCGGACCCTAGTGTGGCTGTTATGACGGTTGCCAGTCAAACAGATTGGGATATATACTGATCCCTACGGATTCGAAGTGCCAGGGTCTTTGGGTTCCGCAGTCTTTTAGCTATCAGTTTAACTTCCGCGGAATAATGTTTTTTAGGCTTGCTTTATGTCATTGCATGAACATTATTCAGAAACGCATGCCCAAATTCCTGTCCTTTAATTCGACAGTAGTGGCGTATCTCCGGAACCAGGGAGGCACTCTTTCGTTTCCGTTATTCAATTTAATGGAAAGAATCCGTCTGTTGGTTATAGTACACCAAGTTCAGTTTTGGTCCGTCATATTCTGGGTCATCTGATTGTTTTATCGCACTCCCGTTCTCTTACGGGTCGCTTGTTGCTGTCAGAATGGACTCTCAACAAACAAGTATTTAATCAGATTTGCTATCTATGGGAGCACCCAATGATGTTTTATTTATGACACAGCTTGCTAATCAATTGCAGACGTATGTGTTGGCTTGTCCAGATCTCTGAGCTAATACTGTTAACGCTCTATTGATCTATAGGACGCAATGATAGGATACGCGTATCCTCCGGCGCTGTTGTTTTAGCAGGTATTGCTAAGATAAACAACCACAATACATTTCTGTTGATAGCATCTCTATCTTCACAGAGATCATGAGTAATTTACTCTCTTGTCTACTGTGGATCTTAACGTGAAATCTTCCTCTATGTGAGGATCTTTTTTCACTGGGTAAATCGTGTCATCTTTATCACAACCAGCAAGGTCGCAACCTTCATGTATTCCGTTGTGTGGTCCGTATTGCATTGTAAGCACTGTACTGGACGAGCTTTGGACGCGATTTCTTACTATAGGAGATCCTCTTCTTCGCTATTCTATGCGACTAAAGTGGAGGCTCTTCCGTCGTGGTGTAGGGATCATTATGTTCATATGGTTGATCCCTCCATACTACGCATTGCTAGTTTTTAGTATACTTGTTTCACAAGATCTACTGCAGCCTGTTGTTATTTAGGTTATAGGTTTATGTTACCTCATACCTATGCACTCTACGATAGTTTACAATTGAGTCTTTTGTCTCTTTATCTAAGTCTGTTAGTAACTTTTTGATAAATAGACTTAGAATCTTTAGATTAAATTGTTAATGGATTCTATTAACTAGCGTACTGCTTATGGTATATCATTGGCTTAGCAGTTGTGCTTAAGATTTCGGCTCATGAAGTAAGAGTTCTTCTACTTCTTGGGCTTACATTAATAGTGTTGCTATTATAGATTTTTGAAGGCTGCTCATTGCGCTCAGCCATCCATTCATGAATTTTATCTCAGAAATATCGAGTCCATTTCTGGAGGCCTCTATTGTTAGGTCTATTATCTACTGCTCAGAATGTCATTCACTTAACAGTTGCTACTATAGCTAGGTAGGCTGTCTGTTTCGGCTGTGTCTCCGTTCGGCTGCCCTCTTCGCTCTGGGCTATTTGACCCAGGGCAAGAAGAAGGGGGGGGAGGGTGTTCCCTTGGGTCACCTGTTTTTACTATGAAAACAAGGGGATACCTCCTCCGGAGTTAGTAATTCTGAGCTGTTATTGGGATGGTTGTTTAGTGAGAAGTTTAAGTTTATAAAATTCATTCAAGTCTTAGTTTTTAAAGTATAGCTTTTGAATATTGCATATGTCAACGGACATGATTATGCAATTCTCACACACTTTTAGGAGTATAAGAGTCTCTATTCTCTAGACTTACTTTATTATTGGCTTACTTTAAAAATTATTAGTATAAGGATTATTGGATATTAATAGAGTACATGGATGTATGAAGCTCAATTTTTGGAAGGTGTTGTATCTTTCTAATTTATCATAAATAAGAAAGATACATGTAAGGCCTATTACTTCTTTTCCCTACAGGGGATGACTCTATTTTATTTTATTGAGCGTATTCCATTTTGCTCTATGTCCTTGGCCCTCCAGCCTTTTTACTATTCAGCTATGTCTGGGTCATTGGTACAGTATAAAAATGTTAAAAAATTTATAGTAATTTATATATTTTTTATACTTACCAATGACCCAGACGGGGATGGCCCTCCCAGGAGTTGGGAACTCTTGCCTCCCCGCTGAGTACATAGCGCTTACCAGGCACTGGTTATTAGAATGATAAATGGCGCCAATTTCGGAACGTCCTTGACACTGCGCATGCGCAGTGGGGGCGAGGTGTGGAGGGCCTTTCAGGACATGTTTTCTTTAGTTTTAGATGCAAATTTTGGGGATTGGGGGGCAAAATTTGTGTTTGGCCCTATATTTTAAGAGTTAGCACCAGCTATGTCTGGGTCATTGGTAAGTATAAAAAATATATAAATTACTATAAATTTTTTAACTTTTAGCTCAACTTTGACGAAGTCAAATTTGAGCTATTGTCATGGCCCGTCGTCTGTCCGTCTGTCCGTACGTCCGTACGTCAACAATTGGCTATGGCTCGGGCTAGAGGTCGTATTTATGAACCGATCTTTTTGAAACTTCTTGTGTACCTTTGTTATGACCCTGGGACGGGAACGAGTGTTTTTAGGTGTGGTCCGAAATTCAAGATGGCTGCCAGTGGCCATTTTGTACCGATGATGCAAAAATCAGTTTTTTGTACAGAACTTCTGTATGAAAGTTCTGATTTGAATAAAGTTTTGTATAAATGTTTAGTACCATGGGATACATCACATATAATACGGGTTTTTTTCTCGTGCGTAAATTGTGCAAATTAGACTGACTTTGATTTATTTAGTGTTACTTTCAGAGCTGTAAGTGCCAAGCTGCTATGGCTCGGGCTAGAGGCCGCATTTATGAACCGATATTTACGAAACTTCTTGGATACCTTTGTTATGACTGTGGGACGAGAACGAGTGTTTTTGGGTGTGGTCCGAAATTCAAGATGGCTGCCAGCTGCCATTTTGTACCGACTATGCAGAAATCTGTTTTTTGTACAGAACTTCCATATGAAAGCTCTGATTTGAATAATTTTTTGTATGAATGTTTAGTACCATGGGATAAATCACATATAATACGGGTTTTTTTCTCGTGCGTAAATTATGCAAATTAGACCAACTTTGATGTTTTTTGGTGTTACTTTCAGCACTGTAAGTGCAAATGCCAATACGGCTCGGGCTAGAGGCCGTATTTATGAACCGATCTTTACGAAACTTCTTGGGGTACCTTTGTTATCACCGTGGGACGAGAACGAGTGTTTTGGGGTCCGGTCCGAAATTCAAGATGGCCGATGGCAGCCATTTTGTACGAAATTTGGTGCAATCAGATTTTTGCACAGAACTTCCATATGAAAGCGCTGATTTGAATAATTTTTTGTGTGAATGTTTAGTACCATGGGATACATCACATATAATACGGGTTTTTTTCTCGTGCAGAAATTATGCAAATTAGATGAACTTTGATTTTTTCAGTGCTGCTTACACACAGTAAGTACACATGTCAATACGGCTCGGGCTAGAGTCTGTATTTATGAACCGATCTTCACGAAACGTCTTGGGTACCTTTGTTATCACCTTGGGACGAGAACGAGTGTTTCTGGGTGCGGTCCAAAATTCAAGATGGCTGCCAGTGGCCATTTTGTATCGAAATTAGGTCTACTCAGTTTTTTGTACACAACTTCTATATGGCTCAGGCTAGATGCCGTATTTATGAACCGATCTTTACGAAACTTCATGGGTACCTTTGTTATTACCGTGGGATGAGAACGAGTGTTTTTGGGTGTGGTCCGAATTTCAAGATGGCCACCAGCAGCCATTTTGTACCAAAATTAGTGCAATCAGTCTTTTGTACAGAACTTCTGTATGAAACTTCTGATTTGAATAAATTTTTGTATGAATGTTTAGTAACAAGGAATACATCACATATAGTATGGGTTTTTTTCTCGTGCAGAAATTATGCAAATTAGATGAACTTTGATTTATTCAGTGCTACTTATACACAGTAAGTGCACATGTCAATACGGCTCGGGCTAGAGGCTGTATTTATGAACCGATCTTCACAAAACTTCTTGGGTACCTTTGTTATCACCTTGGGACGAGAACGTGTGTTTCTGGGCGTGGTCCAAAATTCAAGATGGCTGCCAGTGGCCAATTTGTACCGAAATCAGGTCCAATCAGTTTTTTGTCACAACTTCTACACAGCTCATATTTGTGAACTGATCTTGACGAAACTTCTTGGGTACCTTTGTTTTCACCTTGGGACAGGAATGAGTGTGTTTTGGGGTGCCTTTGTTATCACTGTGCTATGAGAACAAATATTTTGGGGTTCAGTCAGACCCACTCTGGGACTCAGATTTCTTTTCTAGTTTAGCATCTGACTGTCACCCACCTTTACAATACTTTACCTATACATTTGTTACAGGCAACGCTCAGTATTTATGTACAGACCGTTACAATACTTTATATGTACCTTTGTTATCAGGTCATTACCTAGATGTTTGTCATTGCTGTGTCACATACTATACATGTACATGTCTTTGTCTTGACAAGTTGAGCTACAGTGTCATTGACACTTTCATTTAACAGTGTGGGTAATGGGAAAAACATTTAAGACTACTTTTCTCCCAAACCACTGCTCCAAAAGCTTTCAAATTTCACATATAGCATCTTTGGAAGGTTGTTTCACACGTTTATTGAAATCAAATCCCTGGGTTCATATTTGGGCTCTCTATGGGAGCCCAAATGTTTAAATTAGTGCAGTATGAGGAATATTCTTTAAAAATCTTCTTCTTGAGATGTACCAATCAGAATCTTTTGATATTTGGTATGCAGCGTGCTTAGGGGGGGTGAGATTCAAGTTTGTTCAAGCCAAGTCGCTGGGTTGATATTTGGGCTCACTGTGGGAGCCTGAATTATAACTTAGTTCAAAATGAGGAATTTTCTTTAAAAATCTTCTTCTTCAGATCCAGCAGTTGGAATGTTTTGATGTGTGGTATACAGCATACAGCATCCTTGGGGGGGGGGGGGGGGGGGGGGGGGGGGGGAATCAAGTTTGTTTAAGCGATGTCCCTAGGTCCATATTTGGGCTCACTGTGGGAGCTCGAATTGTAACTTAGTTCAAAATGAGGAATTTTTCTTTAAAAATCTTCTTCAGATTCAGTAGTCGGAATGTTTTGATATTTGGCATGCAGCATCCTTTGGGGGTGAGATTCAAGTTTGTTCAAGCCAAGTCCCTGGGTTCATATTTAGGCTCACTGTGGGAGCCCGAATGATAACTTAGTTCAAAATGAGGAATTTTCTTTAGAAATCTTCTTCAGATCCAGCAGATGAATGCTTTTGATATTTGGTATGCAGCATCCTTAGGGGGTAAGATTCAAGTTTTTTCAAGCCATGTCCCTGGGTTCATATTTGGGCTCCCTGTGGGGGCCCGAATTATAACTTAGTTCAATATGAGGAATATTCTTTAAAAATCTTCTTTTTTTTAGATCCACTGTTCAGAATCTTTGGATATTTGGTGTAAGCTTTTCTTAGGAGGGGCAGATGCAACTTGTTGAAATCATTTTCCTGGGTTGATATTTAGTCTACCTTGTCAGGTGAGCGCCCTCAGGCCCCCTGGGGCCTCTAGTTTATATATAGTTTTTTCACTGAAAAGGCATGGTCCTGGCAAGAAGAGGTTAATGTTCATGCCGAATGGTTCTTTGATCTTGGGGAGCTCTGTCCAACTCACTTTCTACTGGTGCTGCGTGAGATGTAAGTTTGATCTTCATATCTCATTTCATTAAATGAAAAGCTAGGTGGACTTTAAAATTGAATGTAAAACATTTTACCTCTATGTGTAACCTTCGCCCTGTCTTAAATTTCATGCGATATGCCATCAGTTTGTGCTACACATGTAATATTAGTTTCATCTTGATATCTCACACCACTAAAAAGTTAAGGAACCAGACATGAAAGTTGTTGCGCTTGCTGATTCCTTTGATTTTGGGAGTGTGTCCTTTAAATTTAATATGTGACTCATGATTTGATGGCTGTACTCATGTCGCATAAGCTGTATCTTCTTATTACAACCCATACATACCAGACATCAGAAGGTTTATGAGGATGCCAATTACTTATTTTGACTTTTGACATTAACCTTAAGGGATCTGCCTTGAAGTTGATACATAACACAACTTCTGGTTGGGTACACATGTAACTTAAGTTTTATCTTTTCATTTCACTCAACAAGGTACAGACTAGATACAAAAAGTTAATTTGTATGCAGATTCCTCAATTTGATCTCTGTGACTATGGATGCTCTGTTTTGGAATCGATACACAACACACTCTCCAGTAGTGGTATACATATTATACATGTTGCATCATGATATCTCATCCTATGAAAAAATACTGGACTGGGAACAAAAGGCTTAAGGGATGGACAGACAGGTCCACAATTATGAAGTCAGTTTTGTCTTTTTTGTTTTAAAAATGGGCGTATAAAAATCACCCTGACAAGGCTCTTGTAAGTGTTTTTTGATGCATTTGTTCATGTAAAGAAGCTTTTTCTATTAAACTTTTATTTAGCACTGCAGGGTTCTCACACTTGCTGTAAAAAATGGCTCCATACTGTTTCAAATCATGTCCACCCATTTGCATTCCCATTCAAGGAACTCAAATTTGAAAATCTGAACACACAAGGTAGGGTTTTTTTGTTTTTTTCAAAAAGATTGCAAGAATGTTGTTTCTTCATATTCATGTGCTGCAGCAAGACTTCTTGTTAAAACAGATAAAGGATATTAAATGACTAAAAATTGTAATAGTGCTTTTTTTTTAATTTCAAATAATTTAACCCGTCTGCTCAGAGATGATAAAATACCAAACGTTTTGTACAAATTTTCACTAGTAGCATGATGGGAAAAATTTGCAGGTTACAATTTTGATATTTTAGACATTAATGTAGAGAAGGCTGTTTGGTGAAAAATTATTTTTCATATATTTTTTTAAATACCCTCAAGGCTTGACTGACAAGTTTTTTAATATGTTTCCAGAACCAGAACAACACAAATTCCCATATTTTTTCAAGAATTTCAAAACCGTGAAAAGAACCCTGCACTCAGATAAAATTCACTGCACCATGACACCCTTGCTTCATCCACAATTCATAGTGACAAAGATATATGTAAAAGATCAGACCATTTGGACCAGCAGTTATGACAACAACACTTCAACAGAAAACAACTTTTGCCATCTTTTTAGCTGCAGTTTATTTCCCTTTGAGTCCTAGACCTGAAAATGGAACCTTGGAATTGCAATGTCTGCATCCAAAGCCATTTCTCAAGTGATTGCTGATTGGATCTTCTTTAATCGCATACCAACATCTTACATCATGAAATCTTGATGCCAGTTTTTTTTCTCAGAATTTAGAAATTCATCATTACAAAACATTTGTACATTGCTTTGGAAGATGTAACACAGTTTTAAAACACTTTGAAGAATTTTTGTGGCTTGGAAGAACATTTGACAAGTTATAGATTTTCTAGTTTTCTGATAATATACAGCTTCATTGTATCAGTATCTCATATTTATTTATTTATTGGTGATTAAGGTCACTGTCACCTTCTATGGCTATTGGATACATCATGACCACAACATTGGTATGAAGTCGAAGTTTAGGCATTCATTGATACCTATGATACTCACTTTAGAGGACTTCCACTCCATGAAAGCCTGGAAATAAGCAATCTGTCATTTGCAGAATGAGGTCCCCAGAGGGGGAATTTGCTGATGCTATCCCACACAGTGGGCCAGTTTTCCTCTGGGCACCTCTTTCTGTTTAGGCTTGAGACTTTGATTCATACTGAGGTTCACAGAGAGTAAATTTACCTCATTCTGCAGAGGACAGTCTGCTTATTTCCAGGCTTGGTTACCGGGTCCTATTTTACAGCAAAGCTCATTTTGTATACCACAGTAAACAAGATGTCTGCCATTTTGAACAAACACACACATGCAGACTAACTTGGGATTCCCCTTGCAAACCCATTCAGCCTGGGTGATATAAAATTATTCAGTTTTCTGCTGCCATTCAATAAAAATTATTCCCATGGACAAAATACAATGATGCAAAGAAATTCATAGGGTCAGTTTTCGAAGTCTAACAAAGGGAACTGTGCTAAGTATACATGGAGGAAACCTGCATATGGATATCCTCCCCCACCATTTTTGTCTATCACCATACCAAAAAATATCGAAACATAACTGCCAATGCTCGAGTTACAAGGCAGAACATTGATAGGGACAGTTTTCCAAGTCTAACAATGTGCACCACTGTGGTGGTGCACATTGTTAGACTTGGAAATCTGCTTTTTGAAGATAACCTTTCCTCCATACTGGTGTATCACCGTAACAAGGAACATCAAAATCTGACAACTAATACTCAAGTTATAATGCAAAACATAAGTTTTGTAAGTATAAGGAGGTACATAACTCTGGTATGTTATGTGTGAACGAAATCCAGATATCCTAGGTTGGCCTCTCAAAATACCAAATGACATCACAATCTGACAACCGATGCTTGTGTTATAATGCATATTATTACATGCCTGTCCTATGTAATCCCCATCTACAGCAGCAACACTAAAACCTTGCAGAAAATGAAAATCTATTCCGCACATATGTGTGGAACGGAAATCGTTGACAGACTATTTTTATAAAGAAGCGAAATTTCACTGGAATTTTCCACAAATTGTGAGCCACAATTACCATTTGAATTGCAAGCGATAGCTAAAAATCATCCCCCGAATTCCAATGTGTTCTATGTGCCAGTAAGCACAGTAGAACACATTGGAACTCAGGGGATGAAATAGTAACACCGGTTCCCCTCGCAAATTTGGTTGGCGATAAAATGGGTTCTTTTTGTTGATAGTTGTCAAAATGAATTGCTGAGTGTCCTATTAATTGTTTCAAAAGACGTGGAGGCAGGTAATAAACACAAACGACACGTGTGTGAATGGGTTAATCGATATGGCATGTGTGTCATCGTGGAAGGATAAAACTTGAGGCCTGCGGCTTCTCGTTCTATCCTTCCACGCTGGCACTTGTGCAATATCTATTAACCTATTCACACGCGTGTGTCTTTCTGTGTATATATTAATGAAGTTTTTTCAAGTGTAACAACAGCCCTAACTCTGGAACGTATGCTTGGACGACATCCACAATATTACCCCATGCTGGTGTCTTACCTTACCATAGGAAATCAAAATCTGACTATCAATGCTGGAGTTATAATGCCTAATTTTTGAAGTGTAACAAGGGCCATACCTTTGGTGGATACGTGTGGATGAACCCACAATATATATTTATTAGCTTAACTTGACATAGTCAAGATAAGCTATTGCCATCACGCGTGCGGAAGTCTGTTAGTCTGTGAGTCTGTGACGTCTGTTCACATTTCCTTTAGCACGGGCTACACCCCGCAGTTCTTGTCTGATCGTCACGAAATTTCATATGCAGGTTTGGGGTCATGTCTAGATGAGAACGTCCCCTTTTGGTCGCGATCGGGCAACCGGTATGGCTGCCCGAGCCCAAAACCCGAAAACCATTAGCACAGTCTACAGGTCGTATTTATGAAGGGATTTCATTGTAACTTGGTAGGATGCCTCTGTATAGTGCCTAGACGAGAACGTCCCCTTTTGGGCATGATCTATCAACCGTGATGGCTGTCCAAGCCTGAAACCCAAAAACTTTTAGCACAGTCTGCAGGTCATGTTTAATGTGGAGGGATTTCATTGTATCTTGGTAGGATGACTCCTTATGATGTCTAGATGCGAATTTCTCCATTTGGGCATGATCTGCCGACCGTGACGACTGCCCGAGCCCAAAACCCGAAAACCTTTAGCGCAGTCTACAGGTCATATTTATTGAGGAATTTCATTGTAACTTGGTGGGTTGACTTCATACAATGTCTAGATGAGAAAGTCCCCCTTTGGACGTGATTGGGCAACTGTGACGGCTACAGGAGCCCGAAGCCCGAAAACCTTTAGCACAGTCTAGAGGTCATATTTATGAAATGATTTCATTGTAACTTGGCAGGATGACTCCAAATAATGTCTAGATGAGAACATCCCATTTTGATCGCGATCATGCAGCCTTGATGGGTGCCCGAGCCCAAAAACCTTTAGCATAGGCAAAAGGTCATATTTATGGGAGGATTTCATTGTAACCTGTTAGGTTGACTCCATATAATGCCTAGATGATGACATCCCCTTTCGGTCGTGATTGGTCAGTTGTGATGGCTACAAGTGCCCGAAGCCCAAAAACCTTGAGCACAGTCTACAGGTCATATTTATGAAGGGATTTCATTGTAACTTCTTAGGATCACTCCAGATGATGCTCAGATGAGATTGTCCCCTATGGTTGCGATCATTCAACCATGATGGCTGCCCAAGCCCGAAGCCCGAAAACCTTTAGCACAGTCTACAGGTCATATTTATGAAGGGATTTCATTGTAACTTGGTAGGTTAACTTCATATAATGTCTAGATGAGAACGTGCGATCATTCACCCATGATGGCTGCCCGAGCCCGAAGCCCGAAAACCTTTAGCACAGTTTACAGGTCATATTTATGAAGGGATTTCATTGTAACTTGGTAGGTTAACTTCATATAATGTCTAGTTGAGAACGTCCCCTTTTGGACATGATTGGGCAACTGTGACAGCTAAAGGTGCCCGAAGCCCGAAGCCCGAAAACCTTTAGCACAGTCTACAGGTCATATTTATGAGGGGATTTCATTGTAACTTGGTAGGATGACTCCAAATAATGTCTAGATGAGAACGTCCCCTTTTGATCGCGATCATTCAGCCTTGATGGGTGCCCGAGCCCAAAAACCTTTAGCATAGGTAAAAGGTCATATTTATGGAAGGATTTCATTGTAACCTATTAGGTTGACTCCATATAATGCCTAGATGATGACATCCCCTTTTGGTCGTAATTGGTCAGCTGTGTTGGCTACAAGTGCCCGAAGCCCAAAAACCTTGAGCACAGTCTACAGGCCATATTTATGAAGGGATTTCATTGTAACTTCATAGGATCATTCCAGATGATGCCCAGATGAGATTGTCCCCTTTGGTTGCGATTATTCAACCATGATGGCTGCCCGAAGCCGAAGCCCGAAAACCTTAGCACAGTCTACAAGTCATATTTGTGAAGGGATTTCATTGTAACTTGGTAGGTTGACTTCATATAATGCCTAGATGAGAATGTCCCCTTTTGGACATGTTTGGGCAACTTTGACGGCTAAAGGTGTCCGAAGCCCAAAAACGTTTAGCACTGTCTACAGGTCATATTTATGAAGGGATTTCATTGTAACTTGGTAGGTTGACTCCAAATAAGGTCAAGATGAGAACGTCCCATTTTGGCCGTGATCATTCAGACTTGATGGGTGCCCGAGCCCAAAAACCTTTAGCATAGGCAAAAGTTTATATTTATAGAAGGATTTCATTGTAACATTGTTAGGTTGACTCCATATAATGCCTAGATGATGACATCCCCTTTTGGTCGTGATTGGTCAACTGTGATGGCTACAGGTGCCCGAAGCCCGAAAACCTTGAACACAGTCTACAGGTCATATTTATGAAGGGATTTCATTGTAACTTTGCAGGATCACTCCAGATGATGCCCAGATGAGATGTCCCCTTTGGTTGCGATCATTCAACCATGATGGCTGCCCAAGCCCGAAGCCCAAAAACCTTTAGTACAGTCTAAGGTCATATTTATGCAGGGATTTCATTGTAACTTGGTAGGTTGACTTCATATAATGTCTAGATGAGAACGTCCCCTTTTGGACACAAGTGGGCAACTGTGGCGGCTTCAGGGGCCCAAAGCCCGAAAACAGTCTACAGGTCATAATTATGAAGGGATTTTATTGTAGCTTGGTAGGATGACTCCAAATAGTGTCCAGATGAGAACGTCCCCTTTTGGTCACGATCATTCAGCCTTGATGGCTGCCTGAAGCCCGAAAACCTTTAGCACAGTCTACAGGTCGTATTTATGGAAGGATTTCATTGTAACTTGGTAGGTTGACTTCATATAATGTCTAGATGAGAACGTCCCCTTTGGACGCAATTGGGAAACTGACGGCTACAGGGGCCCGAAGCCCGAAAACCTTTAGCACAGTCTACAGGCCATATTTATGAAGGGATTTTAATGTAACTTGATAGGATGACTCATTTTGGAATAATTTCATTGTAATTTTGTTGATATATGTTAACTGTGAGGGCCACATATACTAACTGTGAGGTCATATTAACCCACCCCTCAGATCTTTAGTACAGTGTACACCTCATATTATTTTTATCATAAACATAGCATACAGGGAACAGAAATGAACATATTCCCAATTATCACAATTCTTGTCTTATTTCATAATCCTTTTATAAACATTGAACATTATCCTTTTCATCAAACACAACACACAAGTTAAGCTACAGTGTCATTGACACTTTCATTTTATTTATTTGTTGGGGTTTAATGACACTTTTGACAGCCAGGGTCACCATGTGTCTGACAGTTTTATGGGTGGAATAAGCCAGATAGAACCATGAGCAACTGCCAGGTTCCCAAACGTACTAACTCCACACAAACAGGGTTAGCATTGGTTGAAGACAAGTGCACCATTGCAGTATGCCTTAATACACAGTGACACTGTGCCCCCATGTGGGCAATCAAGATTAAGTGCCTTGCCCAAGAGCATGTAAAAAAAACAATATATGCAAATTCTAAGACAGACGTGAAATTACTTAAATCTGTAATTAAATGAGGGGGCCTTAATCGCTTACCTGACAAGTGGTTCAAAGAAGTATTTTGGGTAAAATTCAGTTTGTCATGGTTCATCAACGCTACAAAGGAATGAAGTCATGAAATAATACATAACTCTAGTGTCCATGTCATATGATTAATTATCGTAGGTCTTCATAGGGCTTCGAATTCTATCAGCTGTAGATAGGCACTGCCAAACTTCCAAGGGTTCCCCGTGGGAACCCGAGGAATTAAGCAGCACTTGTTTACTGTGGTAAACCAGTTCCGCTTTACTAGTAAAATAGGACCCAGTCACCAATGCTTGGGGTGAAAGTCCTCTAAAATGGGCAACATGTTGATCAACGATTGACTAAACTTGACTTCATCTCCATGTTGTGTCACGATTAGCTATGGTGCATAAATATGTGAAGTTAACCGCCAACAACAACAACAACAACTTCCAAGGGTGTTATGTCACTGCAGCTTGAAAGGCAAATTTTATGGAAAAACTCAAAGGAATGGATTTGAAGAAACTTGAACCTAGCTTACCCTCCCCCCTCCCCCCCCTCCCCCCCCCCCCCCCCCCATAAACATCCCAAATATTAAGCCACGGACTTTAATTGGACAAACTTGAATTTGATCCCCCAAGAGATGTTTTATACTAAATATGAAAGAATTCTGACTGGTGGATCCGAAGAAGATTTTTAAAGAAATATCTTCATATTTCTCGAAGTTAAACTTTGGGTTCCAATAGAGAGCCCAAATATTTACTCAGGGACCCGATTTGAAGCTTCAAACCTTCAGCGCAGTCTACAGGTCGTCGTATTTATGAAGAGATTTCATTGTATCTTGGTAGGATGAGTCCGTATAATGTTCAGATGAGAACGTCCCCTTTGGTCGTGATCGGTCAACCATGGTGGCTGCGAGAGCCCGAAAACCTTTAGCACAGTCTACAGGTCATATTTGAGGGGATTGCATTGTAACCTGGTATGATGACTCGGTATAATGTCTAGATGAGAACGTCCTATTTTGGCAATTGGTCAGCAATGACAGCTGCACATGCACGTGACCTAGATTTGCGTAGCACAGTCTACAGTTCATATTGATGAAGCAATTTCATTGTAACTTTAAAGGATAACTTGGTATGATGTCTTGATGAGACTGCCATATTTTGGTCATGATCGGTAAGCCATTACCGCCGCCTTGTCACTTGTCCTCGATTCCTTTAGCACTGCTTACAGATTGTTTTTATGAAGGGATTTCATTGTAACTTGGTAGGATAACTTGGTATGATATCTATTTTGGTCGAACCGTCACGTGACCTAGATTCCTTTAGCAAAGTCTACGAGTTATATTTATGAAGGGATTTCCTTGTAACTTTATAGCATGACTCATTTTAGAATGATTTTACTGTAACTTGGTAACTTTGGTTGACATACGTTAACTGTGAGGACCACATCAACCCAGGTCTTAATTCTTTAATAAAGTCTACACTCAAATTCTTCTTATTGAAAACATAGCATACAGGGAACAAAAATTAGCATATTCTCGATTATCACAATTCTTGTCTTATTTCATAATCCTTTTGTCGTAAAGCGTAACTTTGGGAAAATTAGCTCAGTAAAAACACTTGTCAGCCTTCCTTATTTATTTACACTGTATGGCGGAATCCTGCCGTAGTCCGTTCACAGTCGGCATCCAGACTACTGCATTCCGAAAAATAATACAATATATACAGAACAGTTACTCGTAACAACGGTTACTAGTAAACACTTATATCCGAGATAATAATTAACCCCTTTTAAAATACATGATTAACCAAGCAGCGTGTGCCGTTATGCAAATGGGCTAATCAGGGATTATCAGCTTATGTAAATTCTGATACTGGACCACTAAACAAACTCAAAACAATTAGCACTTATGTTTCCCTCAACCATTTAAAAAAATATAATTATTCATCTAAAAGAAACTAAAAAAAAAGGAGCCTATAACAGCACACCCTGTCTGAAAAATTTTTGGTCCCACAAAGAGAACTCAAAATAAAATTATAAACCAGCGTCCGCTCTTTGAATAAGTTAACACGGTCAAGTCCTTCTCAGCCCGAAACTCGAAACTGCTAAAATAAAAAGTTTGGTAAAACGAAATTTATTCGGTACTGAGAAGTACTTGCGGAGCTGGAATATTGTTCAATGTCCGAGAAAGAAAATTTCATGTTTGTCCACAATTTCTTGTTGCATAACTCTAAAGGCACCTTTTGATCCAGGGAACCATCATAATAATCAGCACAAACCCAAAGTTCTCCTCGTTCTCGGTATCCATACACAATATTTTGAATTTGACTGGTATCCTGTGTGTAGTCTACACGGAAGTTTCTATTTTGCTGCCGAGACCGTTGCCGTTTGTAAGTTTCCACCTTTTGTTGCCAAGCTCTGGCACGATCATAATTTTCTCTTTGTTGGTTTACCTTGTTTGCTGAAAGGAATTTAACACCATGATCATTATTGTCACGCTTTTTCAGTGATTTGGGCATTGAACTTGGACCAGGTATTCTATGTTTGTTGTCTTTAATATACTGACGTGCCGCGTCATCCAAATCTTTATCATGAACCCAAGAATTTTTGCTTGGTGGAAGGTCTCTCCATTTTATTAAATATTCAAGTCCAAAATCGACAGTCATGCAATATCTTTCTACCTTCTCCGTCACTCTTTTAGGCTCAGTACAATGTTTTATGCTGTTATTGAGACATGCAATTTTGGGCTCTTCTGGGGTGGTTTGGGTGGAAATAGTTGCCAACTGTGGCACACATTGAACAGATGTATTTGCGTGTTCAGGTTGAACCGTTGTGCCGCAATCAGTTTTTGATACATAAAAGGTTTGTGTACTCACATGTTCCGTTGTTTTCTCCCCCTTTTTCGAAACTAAATTACACAATTCCGAATTTTTAACTTTGCTGTCAATAAAAGTCGCATTTTCCCGTTGTTTCCTTTCAATGAATTCATCCAAACGTTTCCTGTCTCTACACAAATTTGAGTTTGATTTGAATTTTCTGGAATGATCCGATGCTTTCCTCCAAGTTAATGTCAGGTGGGTTTCGTAAGATTCTACCTGAAGTCCCCATGATAGACGAAGTTGGTCCAGGTTTAGAGTCCGTAACAAGTTTTGAACATTAGAAGGAATTAAGTTTTCCATGTTGATTATCTTTAGAAAAATGTCTTTTCTCCAAGATCGCGAGTGAGCGTAAAAAGTCACTCTGCCCGGATTCTCCACAAAGTGTCGTAAAGCGTACCTTTGGGAAAATTAGCTCAGTAAAAACGCTTGTCAGCCTTCCTTATTTATTTACACTGTATGGCGGAATCCTGTCGTAGTCCGTTCACAGTCGGCATCCAGACTACTGCATTCCGAAAAATAATACAATATATACAGAACAGTTACTCGTAACAACGGTTACTAGTAAACACTTATATCCGAGACAATAATTAACCCCTTTTAAAATACATGATTAACCAAGCAGCGTTTGCCGTTATGCAAATGGGCTAATCAGGGATTATCAGCTTATGTAAATTCTGATATTGGACCACTAAACAAACTCAAAACAATTAGCACTTATGTTTCTCTCAACCATTTAAAAAAATATAATTATTCATCTAAAAAAAAATAAAAAAGGAGCCTGTAACACTTTCATAAACATTGAACATTTTCCTTTTCATCAAACACTACACACAGTCAAGTTAAGCTACAGTGTCATTGACACTTTCATTAAAGATTTTCCCCCATTTTGCAGTTAAAATTCGGGCCCCCATAGGAAGCCCAAATATTAACTGAGGGACTTGATTTGAACAAATTTGAATCTGACCCTCATAACGATGAAAATCAAATATTAAAAGATTCTGACTAGTGGTTCTGTATAATAAGATTTTTAAAGCTTATTGCCTATATTGCCCTAAGTTAAGATTTGAGCTCCTGCATTGAGCCCAAATGTGAACCGAGGAGCTTAAGTTAAATACACTTGTATCTGACCCAGAACACCCCCCCCCCCCCGAACACCCCCCCCCCCCAACCCCACCCCCTTGTATGGATGCTGTATATCAAATATCAAAAGATTCTGATCAGTGGTTTTGGAGAATAAATTTTATAATTTTTTGCAAAAGCATTTTTTTTACACCCCCCCCCCCCCCCCCCCCCCTACAGAACACGCTGACACAACCGATCACAATTTTTTTTTCACTCTTCCAACCCTTCATACCAAATATCAGTTCTCTGGTCCGTGCGCTTTGGGTAATGTGGGCGTTTGAAAATATTTCTATTTTACTCCTGGTGTTCCCACAGGGACACGGGGATTTTTTTTTGTTTGCATGAATCAAGTACTTATCATTGAATCAAGTACTTATCATTCAATAATACCACATACCAAATTTGGTTCAAATTGGACCATCAGTTCAGAAAATAGAAACTTGGGGTGGGGCCAAAAATCTTGCCCCTCCCATTACGAAGGCAAATATTGCACCACTAACTTCGTTTGCACAAACTTGAATCTACACCTCAAAAGGAAGCTCCATACCAAATATCAAGTCATTGTACCCACTGGTTCATGAGAAGAAGATTTTTTTTTTAATTTTGGAGCATTTTCCTCCACTCCCTCCCTGTGGAGTGTGTCAACTTTATTTGAACAATCTTGAATTGACATATGATAAGGACCATGCATATCAAATTTGGTTCAATTCGACCTAGTGGTGTTTGAGGAGAAGTCGATTATGTAAAGTTCATGCCGGACGGAGGGATGGACGAAAGACAGAAAGTGATCATTTAAGATCCCCCTGACTTTCAGTCAGGTGAGCTAAACATTGATGCAGATGAATTTTCTAAATATACGATATCAAATTGATAAGATAAAAACAAGATATAAATGGAGTTGCCTTAAAAGTCACCAGAAGTGAACAACAATGTGACATAATTTCAGAATACATGTGGTTTTAATTTTTCCATCCCTATTATCTCAATGAAGGACCATCACGAAGAAGAACTGGGTGTTATTTTAGAAATAAATGGCATTATTTGATCAATAACTTTGTTCTGTTAAAAGGCACATTTATGATTCCTTTCAACTCCAAACACATTTATTGATGACAATCTAATTTGCATGAATGTAAATGCTATAACATGTATACGAAAACAAAATGCCGAAAAAGGAAAACAATATTGTAGTTTGTGCTGGGTTGAAAAACTGCTACCAAGCCTTTTTGAGATATCGGATAAATCCTTGCCCTTAAGTTAATTTATTTAATGGAATCGGGTGCTTTCATACGAATGATATACAAAACATGAGGGTACATTTGCATGATGGAAATTGTGGTTTTACGAAATGGTCATCTTAATTATTTAAAAATCATGGCTTTTGTCCCTTTAAGTCCAAACTAGGATGGTAAGGCCTTAAAATAATTTTGCAGCCTGACAGTTAAGTTTGGACTAGAAGCCAAGCAGCAGCTATTGGCACTAACCACACACTACACTTTATCCACAAATGTAGGAAAACACACCCTCAGGGTGTTGACGGAAAAATTCCCTCATCATTATTCATCTCAATGTGTGTACATTTAGATTACAGAACTTTTATGCCCCCGATAGGGAGGCATCTTAAATCTGAGTTGTCCATCAGTCTGTCAGGTCAATCTGACTTTATTAAGATTTAGAGTGACTACATGCAGAAAAAAATTTGACTCCTATAACCACCCCCCCCCCCCCCCCTCCTTACGGGGTGCCAATTAGGTATTTTTAGCCCGAATGTTTACAGTCAGGGCAATAGTCATGACTTTCATCCGTCTGACCGCCAGTCTGTTAACATTTAGAGTTTTGGTTAAAGTTTGTGGTTAAAGTTTTTAGCTTAACTTGACAAAATTAAGATAAACTATTGCCATCACGTGTGCGGAAGTCTGTTAGTCTGTGAGTCTGTTCACATTTTCCTTTAGCACAGGCTACACCCCGTAGTTCTTGTCCGATCGTCACAAAATTTCATATACAGGTTTGAGGCCATGTCTAGATGAGAACGTCCCCTTTTGGTTGCGATCGGTCAACCGTGATGGCTGCCCGAGCCCAAAAACCGAAAACCTTTAGCACAGTCTGCAGGTCGTATTTGTGAAGGGATTTAATAAATTGGTAGGATGACTCTGTACAATATCTAGATGAGAACGTCCCCTTTTGGTCATGATCTGTCAACTGTGACGGCTGCCCAAGCCCGAAACCCAAAAACTTTTAGCACAGTCTACAGGTCATATTTAATACACGGAGTGATTTAATTGTAACTTGGTAGGATGACTCCGTATGATGTCTAGATGAGAACTTTCCCATTTGGTCGCGATCTGTCAACCGTGATGACTGCCCAAGCCCAAAACCCGAAAACCTTTAGCACAGTCTATAGTTCGTATTTATGGAGGGATTCCATTGTAACTGGTAGGATGACTCCATATAATGTCTAGATGAGAACGTCCCCTTTTAGTCGCGATCGGTCAAGTGTGATGGCTACAGGAGCCCGAAAACCTTTAGCACAGTCTACAGGTCGTATTTATGAAGAGATTTCATTGTAATTTGGTAGCTTGACTCCAGATAATGTCTAGATGAGAACGTCCCCTTTTGGTCACGATCATTCAGCCATGACGGCTGCCCGAGCCCAAAACCCGAAAACCTTTAGCACAGACTACAAGTCGTATTTATGAAGGAATTTCATTGTAGCTTTGTACGATGGCTCAGCATAATGTCTAGATGAGGACGTCCCCTTTTGGTTGGGATAGGTCAACCGTGATGGCAACACAGGCACAAAGCCCAAAAACCTTTAGCACAGTCTACAGGCCATATTTATGAAGGGATTTCATTGTAACTTGATAGGATGACTCGTTTTGGAATAATTTCACTGTAACTTGGTAAATATGGTTGACATTCATTGACTGTGAGAGCCACATTAACCCACCCCTCACTTCTTTGGTGCAGTCTACACCTCAGATTATTCTTATTGAAAACATAGCATACAGGGAACAGAAAATAACATATTCTCAATTATTACAATTCTTGTCCTATTTCATAATCCTTTCATAAACATTGAACATTATCCTTTTCAACAAACACAACACAAAATCAAGATAAGCTACAGTGTCATTGACACTTTCATTTAGTGAAGGTTGCAGTTTTTTTTAACTAATATTAATTACTATTGATCATTGTTCGGGCCATATGCGTTGCAGGGTAAAAGGTTTGTTTTATTAATCACAACTGAGACAATTATAAAACGTCCATTTGTGTCTATTTTCTGTTTTTTTTTTATTTCCACACTTAATTTTTTTAAAGATAATTGCAACACCACCTCGACGTGTAGAGTTATGGGTAATGAAAGTGTCAATGACACTGTAGCTCAACTTGTCAAGACATGTACATGTATAGTATGTGACACAGCAATGACAAACATATAGGTAATGACCTGATAACAAAGGTACATATAAAGTATTGTAACGGTCTGTACATAAATACTGACCGTAGCCTGTAACAAATGTATAGGTAAAGTATTGTAAAGGAGAGTGACAGTCAGATGATAAACTAGAAAAGAAATCTTTGAGTCCCAGAGTGGGTCTGACTGGACCCCAAAATATTTGTTCTCATAGCACAGTGATAACAAAGGCATCCCAAAACACACTCATTCCTGTCCCAAAGTGAAAACAAAGGTACCCAAGAAGTTTTGTGAAGATCAGTTCATAAATACGAGCTGTGTAGAAGTTGTGACAAAAAACTGATTGGACCTAATTTCGGTACAAAATAGCCACTGGCAGCCATCTTGAATTTTGGACCGTACTCAGAAACACTCGTTCTCGTCCCAAGGTGATGACAAAGGTACCCAAGACGTTTCGTGAAGATTGGTTGATAAATACAGCCTCTAACCCGAGCCGTATTGACATGTGCACTTACAGTGTATAGGTAGCACTAAATAAATCAAAATTCATCTAATTTGCATAATTTCTGCACGAGAAAAAAACCCGTACTATATGTGATGTATTCCATTTTACTAAACATTCATACAAAAATTTATTCAAATCAGAACTTTCATACAGAAGTTCTGTACAAAAAAACGACTGCACTAATTTTGGTACAAAATGGCTGCTGGTGGTCATCTTGAATTTCGGACCACACCCAAAACACTCGTTCTCATCCCACGGTGATAACAAAGGTACCTAAGAAGTTTCGTAAAGATCGGTTCATAAATACGGCCTCTAGCCTGAGCCGTATAGAAGTTGTGTACAAAAAACTGATTAGACCTAATTTCGGTACAAAATGGCCACTGGCAGCCATCTTGAATTTTGGACCGCACTCTGAAACACTCGTTCTCGTCCCAAGGTGATAACACAGGTACCCAATAAGTTTCGTTAAGATCGTTTGATAAATACAGCCTCTAGCCCGAGCCGTATTGACATGTGTACTTACTGTGTGTAAGTAGCACTGAAAAAAATCAAAGTTCATCTAATTTGCATAATTTCTGCACGAGAAAAAAACCCGTATTATATGTGATGTATCCCATGGTACTAAACATTCACTCGAAATTTTTTTTCAAATCAGCGCTTTCATATGGAAGTTCAGTGCAAAAATCTGATTGCACCCAATTTTGTACAAAATGGCTGTCATCGGCCATCTTGAATTTCGGACCGCACCCAAAAACACTCGTTCTCGTCCCACGGTGATACCAAAGGTACCCAAGAAGTTTCGTAAAGATCGGTTTATAAATACGGCCTCTAGCCCGAGCCGTATTGGCATTTGCACTTACAGTACTGAAAGTAACATTAAATACATCAAAATTAGTCTAATTTGCATAATTTACGTACGAGAAAAAACCCGTATTATATGTGATGTATTCCGTGGAACTAAACATTCATACAAAAAATTATTCAAATCAGTGCTTTCATATGGAAGTTCTGCGCAAAAATCTGATTGCGCCTAAGTCTGTACAAAATGGCCGCCAGCGGCCAACTTGAATTTCGGATCGGACCCAAAAAACACTCGTTCTCCTCCCATGGCCATAACAAAGGTACCCAAGAAGTTTCGTAAAGATCGGTTCATAAATGCGGCCTCTAGCCCGAGCCGTATTGAATTGTTGACGACCAGACGGACGACTGTCCATGGCATAAGCTCAAATTTGGCTTCGCCAAAGTTGAGCTAAAAATTGCTTTACTACCCCATTCATTGGTCCATTTCTTTTCTGAGTGACAATCACCGTGTGTCTCTTGTAAAAACATTACAGAGTGTTTCTTTCTTTTTAGCCATGAAAACAATTGTAGTCGTTTAGCCGAATCTGCTAAACCCTAACGTTTAGTGAAGCTATTGATATACTGTCCGTATTATTCATGCCTAGTGTGGGTGCTGCATATTATCCTTACTCTAATTATATGACACTTCATGCATTTTCAATCTTTGCGGTTGACGAATGGACAAGATGCAACTACTCAAAGTATACTCTCCCAAAAAAAGAAAGAGTGCATGCTAAAAAATAACACTAAAAAGGATATATATCATTTTCATTCATGGAAATTTTATTCAATCAATTTGTGATCAACACTAGAAAAATTTCATTACGCTACGACGAATACTCTTGGTGCCATGGAGAGTCAAAGACACTAAGGGTCAAACACAAAAGTCACGCACTCAATATCAGGTATGACCTCCGTCTGCATCGACTACTGCTGTGCATCTACGCCCCATGGAAGCGAACAAGTTATCATGGAAGTGTTGTGGGATATTGTTCCATATTCTGATAAGCTGTCTTTGGAGTTCCACAAGCGTTGATGGTGCATGGGGAAGCCGGCGTAGCTGACGTTTCATTTCATCCCATACGTGCTCAGTGGGTGAGATATCGGGCGAATTTGCGGGCCAGGGAAGAACATCCACTTGTTGTTGCTGCAGATACTGTTGAACAACACAAGCTGCGTGGGGTCGGGCGTTGTCCTGCTGTAGAATGACGCCGGGGCCGTGACATTGCAGAAATGGGACAACAACAGGTGTAAGCACTTCATCACGATATCTGGCTGCATTGAGATTGCCATCAATAATGACCAGCTCAGTTCTGTTACGGGCAGTGATGCCACCCCACACCATGAGAGACCCTCCCCTATAACGGTTTCGCTCCACGACACATGGATCTGCGTAGCGTTCGTTTCGACGTCTGTACACTCTCTGGCGGCCATCTGATGATGAAAGATGGAAACGACATTCATCTGTGAATAAAACACGTCGCCACCAGTGTAAGGGATGCCTGAGATGTTGTCTACACCACTGCAGTCGAGCACGACGATGACGTAACGTCAAAATCGGACGAATTGCAGGTCTTCGAGGACGTAAGCTGTATTCTCTCAGCCGGTTGATTACTGTTTGAGGATGTATCCGTCTCAGGTTAGGGATGTTCCTGGCTGTCGTCGTTGCCGTTTGTTGCCGGTTCCGGAGATGGACGACACGGATATACCGATCTTGTGCAGGGGTGGTAACTCGGGGTCTCCCGGAGCGGGGTCGGTCTCGAACGTCATCATGTTGTGCATGTCGACGGACTAGCCTGTCTACAGTGTTACGGTGGCAGTTCAAATGCTGGGCATCCTCTCTGTGTTCTGCCAGCTCTAATCATACCCAGGGCAAGGAGACGTTGATTCATTGTCAATCTTGGCATGCTAATGTGGAGTCGTTTTAACAGCAGCGCAAATTTGAATGTGAACGATAGGAAGGCCTTACTTTAGTGTTTAAATACCCAAGGATTCACACTGCTGCATTAATTTTCAGACTCTCCACGTGCAAAACATGCCTTTTCACAAACGTGCAGCACGTCATTTAACGTTAATGCAATTTTAACGGGGAAAGCTGTTTTTGTGTTCAATATAACTTATTCATGAACAGGTTAACACTCTTTACACCTACGAAATTATTTTTTTGGAGGTTTCTGCAATTTCTGCAATGCACACTTTCTTTTTTGGGCGAGTATATTTCCATTTAATATGCATATATAAGAGCACTATATTGATTGAGCATTTAATGCTGGTGATATGGGGCGGTCGAAAAAATAAGGCCATTTTTGGTCTTTATAACTATGTCTATCATAGTTGCTAGAAGAGTCATTTGTATTTGACTGAGTTGTCTGATTTTAGAACTAGAGTATAATTAGGCTTTCCCAAACCCAGTTTGGGAAAGACTCTTGTTATTCTTCTTTTTCAAACTTTTTCTTCTCTATTTTTTTTTTCTTTTTTTTTCCTCCGTGAATTTTGTCTGTTGAACTGCTCAAAAACAAGCTGTACGATTTTGACCAAATTTGGCATACTTATGTAATGTCATAAAATCTAGTGATATGCGGTATCGTGATGTCTGTAAAAAACGCGTATTTTCAAAATATTCTTCCAAAACCGTCAAAATTTCACCATTTTTCAAATGTCTCAATATTGTTTACAGTTATTTAGCTCAAATTTTCCACACATTTTAGAGCATAATATAATACACCAAGAACACCACTCAAATCTTTCAACTTTAACCCCCATTGGCCAAACATGACATGAAGATAGATTTTTTCTTCAAAATTGACTAACTTCAGAAACAAATTTCTCTAATTACAAGGTTGTTGTAACAATTATTTTGATATGGATAGATGCAACAATGATTGTGGAAGAAAGTTACTGTTTACTTTTTAATCTCAGATTTAACCCCCAAGCATAATGAGGGCGAGAATAAGAGTACCGTTTGAAAATGCCAAAATTAGCCAACTTTGGATGCTTTTTTCTATCATTTTGGAAAGGGTTAATTTCAAACACCTTTCTTGTACGTATTCACAATTGACTACCAAGCATATTTGCTGTTGTAAGTTTGGTTGTAAAGTTTAACCCTATCCCATTCTGGTTGCATAAATGTAGGTGCCGTCCAAAAAAATACATTTTTTTCTTAATTTGGTAAGTTTAGTGACGATTTACTCCATTTTAAATTGATTGAGCTCTGAATGTTTTCTATAGCTGCATGCAGCAAAGTATGACAAATTTGTTCTATATGTTATTATTAAAAGTTTAACCCTTGGCAGATTTGAGACTTCCTATAAGGGTACTGTCGTCGGAATAACTGTTATTTTCGCCAACTTTTACATGCAATTTCTCAGCACTGGAGCCATATTGTCTCAAAACGTTTCCCATAAAAAGATAGGACATTCACCCAAGAACAATTTTGCTGTTATATGTTTTATTCCAAGTTTTAACCCTCACCCAGTTGTCAGGCCTTGAATTGGAGTACCCTCAACGTGTACATGTTCATTCAAATACCAAGATTCAAGATTAGTCCATGTCTCTTTTCAGACACTCAGTCTGTGATTGATGTTCACACATTAATAGCATAATATGATACACTAAAATCACCACACAAATATTTAAAAAATTAACCCCTATTGGCCACAAATGATATGAATATATCATTTTATCTTCAAGATTTACTAACTTCAAGGGCAAATTTCTCTTAATTGCGAGGTTGTTGTAACAATTATTTTTGTATGCATAGATGTAACAATGCTTTCAGAAGAAAGTTACTGTTTAGTTTTTAATCTCGTCTTTAACCCTCAAGCAAATGAGAGTAAGAGTACCATCCGAATATACCAAAATTAGCTAACTGTGGTTGCATCTTCCTGTGATTTTGGAAAGGGTTAATTTTAAACACTTTGTTTTGCTATAGGTAGAGATGCCTAATGGACAAATCCTCTGCTGAAAGTTATGCTTTGCGGCTTAACACAACATAAGCTTTGGCCATGTAAAGAATAGTACTGTCAGAAAAAAAAATTGATTTTCAGTGAATTTTGCAAACATCTGTACTCATTTCCTCTAACTGCAAGGTTGTTGTAGCAATTATTTTGGTATGGATAGATGCAACAATGATTGTAGAAGAAAGTTACTGTTTACTTTTTAATCTCAAGATTTAACCCACAAGCAAAATGAGGGCTTGAATAAGAGAGCCGCAAGAGAATGCCAAAATTAGCCAACTTTGGATGCTTTTTGTCTATCATTTTGGAAATGGTTAATTTCAAACACTTTGCTTTGATATATGCAGTCTGCATTTTCACATGGGAAAGTTGGGAAAGCCCGTAATTTGTCCAAAAAATTAAAATTCTCTAGTTTAACACTGTAATTGACATGTTTAACGTTTGTAAGACTTATTCTTTTTTATCATTGAGTTAAAGCTTCTTAGTGTCAGGGCTTGTTTTGTTCACTGATACATTATTCTTTCAGATTTCTGGTGAGATACCTACAGACACCCTCCAGCAAAATGATCAATATTGCATCAATTACAAATCAAGAACTTCTGTAAACTACATATAAGGCAAATTCTGTTCAAGAAACCATCATTGGTTCAGATTACTGATGAATTCTACGGGCGCTCACAAGTAAACGGCTCAATACTGTGTTCTTGTACAATCATTTATAGTTAGAGAACTTGAATGCGCAGCCACACTATAGAACCAGTGATTTAAGCTTGCCTGTAGATAAGGCTTATTCGTGCACAAGAATATATTATTTTTCGAATTACTCTTTCGAGTTACTGGAGATGCTTACAGACACTATCCAGCAACACAGATCAATACTGTGTTTATGAACAATAATTTGAATTTGTAACCATACCATATAGCTAGTGATTTAAGGGTTTTGAGTTGCCTATAGATAAAGCCTATTCTTGTTCAGGAATGTATTATTGTTTCGAATTACTTTGTAATATATTCTTATTTTTATTCAGGAATATATTATTATTTCAGAATTTCCTTGGGGATGACCACAGTCCTGCATATGTGAACTTGTGTAAACATACAAAAGAACTAGTGCAGAAATATTTGCCAATAGTTAAGGCTAAGAGGGGTCGATAATCTATGCACAAAAACCCTTTTAGTAAAATATTTGTGTTGTCCTACCATAGACTTAGCTGATAAAAACGTGCCCAAACATAAGTCTTTATTCATGTTCGGGAGTACACTATTGTTTCAAGATTACTCGAAAATGCCTACAGGCACACTCCAGCAAAGTGGAGCAATATTGTTCAGGAATACATTACTGCTCAAAATTACCGGAGAATGCCTACAGGCACACCCCCGTAAAGTGGAGCAATACAGCATTTTTAACTATCATTTACACATAAAGAACTAGTGTAGGTATGGATGGATCAATAGTGTATTCGAAAAACGAAGCATTTATAGAACTTGTATGCAGGGGGGGGGGGGTAGGAAAGGAAAAAATTTGCAAATACCGATGCCGATTTTTTGTTTTTGACCAGTCGGAGGACCCACCCACCCACCCCATGTAATTTTTTCCAGTTTTATAATTTTTTCCGGGGTTATCTGATATCTGAACCACCCACCCCCACTAAATACATGCTTCTGCATCATCCTTCCCACCATACTGCACCATAACCAATTTTGTCATACAGTATTGAGTGATTGACCTTGTACAGTAGGACAGGTCTTGAAAGAACATCCGTTTTATCGGACCAAAGTGGTCTCTTAAGGCAGATGGTCTCCCAAGACAAATCAAATATAGAGTAAAGCTGATATGTCCAGGTATGTCCATATAAAACATGGACTCCAAAGACATCGGTCTCTTAAGGCATGTTCTATTGTAATTCATTAACACTCTTGAATGTCATATCATTAACCTTTTACCTATAGTTATCTCTCCATGTGTTCAGACATGTTGTAGAAACCAACAATATATATGGTATTCGACAGAGTTCAGAGAGCTTTGTAAAATATCATACAAATTGTTGATTTTTTTGACTACATGCATGAACCAGCATGGACTGACATGAAGAGAGATAATTGGGGATGAGAAAGTATACTTCAGTATCAAAGTGAAGGGTGTTGATGGAGCAAAAAAAAAATCTCTATGCAGCCTGGTCATTCTGAGTCATTCCTAAAAGTATTTCAATCTGTGTAAATTTCATGTAACACTCAGGTAGAGGCATTAACCTCTTACCTAACATAGTGGCCACAATAAATGTAACCAAAATAAACCAACAACATTCAAAGTGGATTATATATCCAAATATATCCCACAATAAAGCCACACAAATATGGATAACATTAGAACTGACTCTTCCAGCCAGTTCTAATGTTAGCCATAAATGTGTTTATTTCAAGTAACCTTATTGAACAGTAATGGTTATATGAGAATTTTTATTTTTTTTGTATTTTACAAAAGAATGTTAGGTAAAGGGTTAAATATCATAAATTACTCAACCCATCAGAACCCATTGCGTTCTCCATTCATATATACAGTGGAACTTCTCTTGAGAGACCACCTTTTTGAGGAACCACCTCTTTTGTGCTAGAGCGTGTTTTATGTGGACAATTTATTCCCGTTTCGCCGATGAGGTTGAATAAACAAACCAAAACTAATCGCCGGTGGAGGTGTGAACAAGTTGTTAATCCCACTGATTGATATTAACTCTTCTTCACCGGCTGAGTTCATGGTCCCAAAGTGATTAACAATCAGTTAACATTGATCAACTGTAAACAACTAAACAACTTCAAACATCTCAATAGTATATAATATGACCCTTCATGCTGTACATCAACAACATTTCCTTCAATTCATCATGGCAAGTGAACAAGTAAATGTTTCTTTCATCCCTAATAAGAGAGGTGGTAGACACTTAGTTTATGGTGGTTATAAATTTCGTGTGAAGTCTCAGAATCAACCAAATATACATTGGAACTGCGTTAAAAAAGATTCTTTAGGATGTCGGTCAACTATCAACACGAAAAACGATTTTATCAGTTCGCCGATGGGGCAGCATAATCATCCACCAGATATGGAGCAGATTGTAGCCGATGCTTTCCTAGCAGATTTAAAGAAAACCGTTCGACACGACAGCAAATCAGTGAGCGCACTTTACCAAGAGGAGCTTGGTTCTCTCAGATCGGATACCGACCCACTCATCATTGCTAAAGTTCCTACATTCTATAGCATCAAATCAGCATTATACAGGTCTCGTGCGAAAACCATACCGGCTCTTCCGAAAACTCGCTCAGCAATCAGCTTACCTGATAGTTACATGGAAACAACTGCAGGAGATCAGTTTTTACTGTCAGATCCAAGCGACGTCAACTGCCTCATTTTCAGCACAGCGTCAAACTTACACCTCCTCGACGAAGCGACTTCGTTTTTCTGTGATGGGACATTTGAGAAATCACCGAAACTCTTTTATCAGCTGTATACCATCCATGCTTTCGTCGACAATAAGATGTTGCCATTAGTCTATGGCTTGCTGCCTTGCCTAATAAAACCAAGTCAACTTATATAAAATTCTTCAGCACCATACGCCAGAAGGCTTCATCTTTAGACATTCACCTACAACCAGCAACAATCTTTACTGATTTCGAAACTGCTGCACAAAATGCTTTACGACAAGTTTTCTCTTCTGCGACCATCAAAGGCTGTCACTTCCACTACGCCCAAGCAGTGTACAAGTATGCAACAGAAAAGTGCAGCCTCAGAGACGATTACAAGCAAGATGACAACATTCATGCGGTCGTTCGACGTGCTATCGGCCTTCCATTTGTACCACCACATATGGTCAGCGACGTATGGCTTCTTGTATTAGAGGCATGGGAAGAAGCGTTGGAGGAGAGAGACGTCGACCCAAGAGTTACCAAGTTCACAGACTACGTCACGACGAACTGGGTTGAGAGTAGCAACCTCAATGTGTGGAACCATCACGAGACTGTCGGCCCTCGCACCACAAATCATGTAGAAGGATGGCACAGCAAGTTGAAGAAGGCAATTGCCGGAACCCATCCTAACTTGTTCTTCTTAGTTGATTTCATTAAGAAAGAACAAGCATTCACAGAATCAACAATTCTGCAGTTGAGACATGGTGGGAAGGTGGCCCCACGAAGAAAAAAGTATCGTGCCATCGACAATGCTTTATCTTATTATAAAAGACTCTTTAGGGAAGGTCAGATTGACGCACTGTCATTTTTAGACAGAGTCAGTCGAAATTCGGGTTTTTAAAAAATGTGCTTTATGCCTTTAAATGTTCATATTATTATATTATACTTGCTCGTTTATTGTTATTTTTAGACAGAGTCAGTCGAAATTCGGGTTTTTAAAAAATATGCTTTATGCCTTTAAATGTTCATATTATTATATTATACTTGCTCGTTTATTGCGTTGATAAATCAATAAAAAAATTACATTACATTCAGTCGAAATTCGGGTTTTTAAAAAATGTGCTTTATGTCTTTAAATGTTCATATTATTATATTATACTTGCTCGTTTATTGCGTTGATAAATCAATAAAAAAATTACATTACATTCAATCAATTCGTCGTTACTTGTGAGTTTCCCTGTGGTACATGGGTTAAATTGATAAAACTTATCTCCCAACATCCAAATTAACAAATTATCGCGGCACTTCTTTGATCTGCGGATTACTGACACCTACCCCATTAGAATCACATCGGCGAAACGGGAAGACCCCCAACACAGGACAACATACCATTTCGGCCAGACAAAAGTGGGCTTTCAAGACAACCTGTCTGAAAGACCCCTTTTGTCTGGCAAAATGTTGGTCTCTCAAGAGAGGTCCCACGGTATGTGTATGCAAAAAGCAATGAGTCATTTATGTATTTGTTTATATTTTTTTGACGAAGGTTTGGGTGGGGCATGGCTGGGTTGTGGGGAGGGGATTCATCACTTATTTTAAGTCCAGCCCTAGAAGGTCTGGTACATGATTTTGTTGACACCTGTGTTCTCAGATGTGTTTGAAATAAATTAGCAGTTCAATCAGGTTCAATGTTTAGTAGTTTTTGTGTTACATACTTCCTACAATGGCAATAAGAGTCATTGGTGTTTTCGTAATAGGTCTGGCTACATCGTTGTACAGAATTGTTCCTGCAGCTGAAATCTGTAACTGTTCCTGACTTCACATAATTGTCTTTGCTCCTCATCTAAGCCAGCCGATCTCACCAGGGTGAACATATTAGAAATTTAATCGAACGGAACACCCTCAAGATAACTTATGCTTAGAGTGCAGTGTTTGATAATTGCAATTAGTGATGCATTTTAACTTGCATTATTCAATATGCCATATATTGTACCACTATAAGCCGAATCATAGCTCAGCCGCAATAACAGTTTTATAATCGTATATAACCCATGGTAGGTACCCCCTGATAACTTGAGTGTCTTTTTATTGGTTCTTGAATGATACTTCACTGATTATGGTATACAATTTTGGCCAAAAGTGTCTGAGGAAAAAACTTGCAAGCATCAGCAAGCATCGGAATTTTTTTTTTTTTGTCTTCCTTGACCACCCACCCACCCCGGCATCAGTGTTTTGCAAATTTGTTCCAACCCCCCCCCCCCCTCCCGTATGGCCCAATTATAGAACTTGTAGTTCGGATTTATCTTTAGATAAGATTTGTACTTATTCAGGAATACATCGCCGAAGGTGTTTCTGGGGAATGTCTACAGACACTCTCCAGTCAACTGGATCGATGCTGCCTCTCTTTACAAACATTTATGAAAAATCCTATTGCGCAAATTGGTGGCTACTTCTCCATAAAGTTTATTTTGTTCAGACATACATTATTGCTCCAGATTACTGGGAAATTTCCAAATAGACTCTCCAATAATATGGGTCAATACTGTATTTATGATCACTCGTTTGCAGACAATAGAATTTGTGTTACTATGCTACACAATTACGTAATTAGTGAATAATAAAAAAAAACATCATCAAAAAAACTTCCCTCTTAATTAAGTTTATGCATGCTCATAAATGTATGTCCACACACGTTCCTCAATCAACTGGATTAACACAGCATAGATAATCCTATTGCGTAAATTGGCGGCTGTTTCTCCACAGATAAGGCTTATTTTGTTCAGGCATACATCATTGTTAGCACACCTGACTGAAAGTCAGGGTGAGCTTTTCTTATCAGTCGTCGTCCGTCGTCTGTCGTGAAGGTGGTATTTGAGCCTCTTTCTCCTAAACCACTGGTCACATTTTAGTTAAATTTCATGTAAGTAGTGGTTATATAGGGGCATTTTGATTTTTATCCAAAATAGGCTTCGGCTCATATTGAGCAGAGGTGTGGGGAAAAAATAGCCAATTTTTTTGAAAATCTTCTTCTAATGAACCACCAGTAGCAGAGACTTGATATGTGGTATACAGAGTCCTTTTGAGGTTTAGAATCAAGTTTGATCAAGAGAAGTTTGTTGGGCATTATTTGCCTTCGTTATGGGAGGGGCAAAAATTTTGGCCACGCCTAAAATTTCTTTTTTCAGAACTGTGAGGTCGATTTGAACCAAATTTGATATGAGATGATAATGGGTCATAAGTAGTTGATTGATGCAAAAAAAGAAATGTTCTCATTGCCCCGTGGGAACCTCGGGAGCTAAAAATAGGAAAAACCTTAAAAATGCAATATCTCCAAAACTACACGGCACAGAGAATTCTTTTTTTGTATAAAGCTTACTTTTATCCAGTAGAATAGAATGGTTTAAAAAAATCCCTATCGGTTTGATCACAAGGTACTTTTTTCAGGACTTTGAAAAAGTGCTGAGTCAGAATTTTTTGACACTGTAGGCAATGGGAAAAAGATCAAAAAATCTTCTTCTCCAGATCCAGCAGGCAGAATCTTTTGATATTTGGTATGCAACATTGTAGGGTGGATCTGATTCAAGTTTGTTCAAAACGGCCCCCTGGGTTTATATTTGGGCTCAGTATAGAAGCTCGAATTCGAACTGAGTGCATTTCAGGCAAATTTCTTCAAAAATCTTCTTCTCCAGATCCCGCAGGCAGAATCTTTTGATATTTGGTATGCAACATTGTGGGGTGGATCTGATTCAAGTTAGTTCAAAACGGCCCACTGGGTTTATATCTGGGCTCAGTATAGAAGCTCGAATTCGAACTGAGTGCATTTCAGGCAAATTTCTTCAAAAATCTTCTTCTCCAGATCCAGCAGGCAAAATCTTTTGATATTTGGTATGCAACATTGTGGGGTGGATCTGATTCAAGTTTGTTCAAATCGGCCCCCTTGGTTTATATTTGGGCTCAGTATAGAAGCTCGAATTCGAACTTAGTGCATTTCAGGCAAACTTCTTCAAAAATCTTCTTCTTCAGATCCAGCAGGCAGAATCTTTTGATATTTGGTATGCAACATTGTGGGGTGTATCTGATTCAAGTTTGTTCAAATCGGCCCGCTGGATTCATATTTGGGCTCACTATAGAAGCCCGAATTCGAACTTAGTGCATTTCAGGCAAATTTCTTAAAAAATCTTCTTCTCCAGATCCTGCAGGCAGAATCTTTTGATATTTGGTATGCAACTTTGTGGGGTGGATCTGATTCAAGTTTGTTCAAATCGGCTCCCTAGATTCATATTTGGGCTGACTATAGAAGCTCGAATTCGAACTTAGTGCATTTCAGGCAAATTTCTTCTCAAGATCCAGCAGGCAGAATCTTTTGATATTGGGTATGCACCATGCTTAGGGGGGTAAGATTCAAGTTTGTTCAAGCCAAGTCCCTGGGTTCATATTTGGGCTCACTGTGGTAGCCTGAATTATAACTGAGTTCAAAATGAGGAATTTTCTTTAAAAACCTTCTTCTTCAGATCCAGTGGTCGGAATGTTTTGATATTTGGTGTGCAGCATCCTTAGGGGGTGAGATTCAAGTTTGTTAAATCCAAATCCCTGGGTTCATATATGGGCTCCCTGTGGGAGCCCGAATTATAACTTCGTTCAATATGAGGAATATTCTTTAAAAATCTTTTTTTTTTTAGATCCACTGGACAGAATCTTTGGATATTTGGTTTAAGCTTTTCTTAGGAGGAGCAGATGCAACTTGTCGAAATCAATTCTCTGGTTTGATATTTAGGCTACCATGTCAGGTGAGCGCCCTTAGGCCCCTTGTTCTAGATTACTGGACATTTTTCGGAGAAATCTCCAATAATATGTGTCAATACTGTATCTATGATCACTCGATTACAGATAATAGAATTTGTGTAACCATGCTACACAATTAGTGAATGAAAGAAAAAAACTTCTCTATAAATAAAGTTTATGCATGCTCATAAATGAATGTCCATATACACTTCACAATCAACTGGATCAACACTGCACAGATAACCCTATTGTGCAAATTGCGGCAACTGATTGATGGTTCTGGAGAAGATTTTTAAAGAATCCTCTCATATTGCAATAAGTTAAAATTCGAACTCCCATAGGGAGCCCAAATATTAACCCAGGGACTCAATTTCAACAAACTTGAATCTGACCCCCGAAAAGATGCAATATACCAAATGTGAAAGCCTTCTGACTGGTGGATCTGAAGAAGATTTTTCAAGAAATTTCCCCATATTGCACTAAGGTATAGTTCGGCCCTATATTAACCCAGGGACTCAATTCGAACAAACTTAAATCTGCCCCCCCACCCCCCCCAGAGATGTTGTACCAAATATCAAAAGATTCTGATTTTGATCTGAGGAGGAAGATTTTCAAAGATTATTCCCCATTTTGCACTAAGTTAAAATTCGGACCCCCATAGGAAGCCCAAAAATTAACTGAGGGACTTGACTCGAACAAACTTGTATTTGACCCTTGTAACAATGATGTATTCCAAATATTAAAAGATTCTGACTAGTGGTTCTGAAGAAGATTTTTTAAACTTATTCCTCATATTGCCCCAAGTTAAGATTCTAGGTCCTGTATTGAGCCCAAATATGAACCAAAGGGCTTAATTTTAACACAATTGTATTTGCCCATGCCCCCCCCCCCCCCCCCCCCCATCATATGGAAAGATTCTGATCCTGACTCTGGAGAATTTTTTAAAATTTTTTCCCCAAATTCTGCTGACTCAGCATTTTTTTTAATGCCCCCCCCCCCCCCCCCCCCCCCCCCCCCCTGTCCCCTACAGAACACACTGACATTAACAATGGGCAATTTTTGTTTACCATTCCACTCTACTGGTCCAAAGGATGCTTCATACCAAATAACAGTTCTCTGTTCCTTGTGGTTTGGGAAATATGGGCGTTTGGAAATATTTATATTTTTAGCTCCTGGAGTTCCCACGGAGAACATGGGATTTTTTTTTCATGAATCAACTACGTATGACCCAATAATACCACATACCAAATTTTGTTCAAATTGGACCATCAGTTCAGAAAATTGAAATTTTGGGCGGAGTTAAAAATCTTGCCCCTCCCATTTCGAATGCAAATATTACTCCACAAACTTCATTTGAACAAAATTGATCCATACCGAATACCAAGTCATTGTACCCACTGGTTCATGAGTTTTTTTTTCTAGAAATTTGGAGCATTTTCCCCCCACCCCCTCCCTATGGAGCAGGGCAACTTTATTTGAACAAACTTGAACTGACATATGGTAAGGACCATGCATGTCAAATTTGGTTCAATTCGGCCCAGAGGTTTAGGAGGGGAGGTCGATAATGTAAAGTTCATGCCGGACCGACAACGGACAAAAAGTGATCACTTAAGCTCCCCCGACTTTCAGTCAGGTGAGCTAAAAATAAGATTTAAGGTCACACTTAGCATCCATGGCTAGATAATACAACAGGGTCTAAACATGAACCCTGGCACTTGATTTAAACATGCTTGAATCTGACCTCCCACAAGGATGCTGCATATACCAAACAATTCCGACTGGTAGATCTGAAGAAAAATATTTTTCAAAGAATTTTTCTCAGAAGATTCTAACTGCTGGATTTGAAGAAAAAAATCTTAAAAGTATATTCCTCATATTGCACTAAGTTAAAATTTGGGCTCGCCTAAGAAGTCCAAATATGGACCCAGGGACTTAAGTTGAAGAAATTTGAATTTGCTTATACTAAATATCGAATAGTTCTAACCAGCGGTTCTGAAGATTTTTCAAGAATATTTCCTCATACTAAACCAAATTACAATTTGGGCTCCCATAGAGTCCAAATATAAACCCAGGGACTTGACTTGGACAAACTTGAATCCACCCCCACCCCCCACCCCAAGGATTGTATCTCAAATATCAAAAGATTCTGACTGGTGGAGCTGAAGAAGATTTTTTGCATAAAGTTAAAAATTGGGCTCCTCTAGAGAGTCCAAATATAGACAGGGGGTCCTGATCTGAACAAATTTGAATCTGACCCTCCCAAGGATGCTGTATACCAAATATAAAAAGATTCTGATTGGAGAATCTCAAGATTTTTAAAGAATATTCTTCCTATAACATTACGTCTGGTGGATCTTCAAAAAATATTTTCTTCAAATTGCACTAAATTAAAATTTGGGCTCCCTATGAACCCATGGACTCGAATTGAACCAACTTGAATCTGACCCCCCCTCAGGATGCTTGTACCAAACATCAAAATTTTCTGACTGGTGGATCTCAAGATTTTTCAAGAATATTCCTCATATTGCATCAAGTCCAAATATTGACTCCCATAAGGAGTCCAAATATGGACCCAGGTTTGTGATTTGAACAAATTTGTATCTAACCCTAACAAGAATGCTGTATATCAAAAGATTCTGACCTTGGATCTGAAGAAGTTTTTAAAAGAATATTCATTATATTGCACGAAGTTAAAATTTTGGTTCCCTTAGAGAATATCAAAATATTTGGACTGGTGGAGCTGAAGAAAAACGATTTTCAAAGAATATTCCTCATGCTGCATAAAGCTGAACTTCTAGCTCCAATAGGGAACCCAAATTTAACCCAGGGTTTGAACAAACTTGAATTGGACCCCCCCCCCCCCCTCCCCCATGATGCTGTATACTAAATATCATAAGAAGACTGGTGGAGATTTTTAAAGAATATTTCTCATATTTCACAAAGTTAAAATTCAAATATGAGGCCAGGCACTTGATTATTTGTTGATTATTTATTATATTTATTTATTGGTGTTTAAGGTCACATACTTATGCACAATGGCTAATCATGACTGCGACAGTTTTATGGGTGGAGGAAGCCAGAGTACCCAGAGAGAACCACCTAGCATCGACGAGCAACTGTCAGCTCCTCAACATTCTTTGTTCAAGCACCGCGCTCAAGCAGGGTTACAGCGGTTGAAGACATGTGCACCATTGATGTGCAGTACGCCTTAGGCGTCATCGTGCCCCCATGTAGGCAACCAGGATAAAGTGCCTTGCCCAAGGACACAAAGCGGGTCATCCCAGACACTTGATTTGAGCACATTGATGCTGACCATCCTAAGGATTCTGTATACCAAATATTAAAAGAAAATTTAAAAACATTTTCTGAGATGCTAGCCAAGTTATGCCCCCTTTGGTGTTCTCCATGGGCGACGCAACCTCATCTGACCAGACTTGAATTGATATATCATGAGCAAAATGCATATCCAATTTGGTTAAAATTGGTTCAGTGGATCTTGAGAAATCAAAAACAAAGTTTGCGTTGGATGGATGAGAGACAACAGAAAGTGATCACTAAAGCTCCTCTTAACCTTCACTTAGGTGAGCTAAAAATAATTGTCCGCTCTCCAGGAGTTTCCATTTCCACTAAACCAGTGGCACAAGTGAGCCTAAAACACTCACCTGGCTCAAGTTTCAGAAGAGACGAGTATGTCAGTATGTGATGGACGGCAAGAGCAATTTTTTGATTTGCCATGACATAACCAAAGTCAATTTTTTTGGCCATTCACATCTGCTGGTCCATTGGCAAAAACAAAGCACTATTCTGTGAAGTGTCAAAAAAGTGTCTGTACGAATCTGCACGTACGAATCATCCCCCCCCCCCCCCCCCCCCCCCCCCCCCCCAAACAAAATGGGCATAAATCACATACTTATAACCCAGTTATACTACATGACAAATTTGGTCCTGGAAATAGAAATTTTGAGTGGGGCCCAAATTTGGACCTGAAAAAATGGGAATCTGCATCACTAAAGTAAGTTCCATACCAGAAATCTAAGCATTATTGCTAGTGGCTTATGAGATATTTTTAAAGCATTTTAGGCCTATGGAGCATTAACCCTATCCCAATGGGCATAGTAAGTTTTGGGGAAAAATAATCAGAAGAGTAAAATTCACCAAGATGCTTTGTACCAAATTAGTTTTGAACTGGCCCAAAGGTTCTAAAGAATACTTAGTTGATGGAGCACAAGAAAGACAATGACTTGGCATTTTCCCATTGTCAGCAGTGTTAAAATGGGCATCACATTCGGCACCCCATCACAAAATCCGATTGGATTTTTTGGTCCATCTGATTCCACTGGTCCCAAAAAGCTTCATACTCAAAAACAATATTCTGGTCCATGATTTTTTGAAATATGGGTATTTGAATTTGGGGCAGCAGAAAAAAAAATGAAAGTGTCAATGACACTGTAGCTCAACTTGTCAAGACAAAGACATGTACATGTATAGTATGTGACACAGCAATGACAAACATCTAGGTAATGACCTGATAACAAAGGTACATATAAAGTATTGTAATGGTCTGTACATAAATACTGAGTGTTGCCTGTAACAAATGTATAGGTAAAGTATTGTAAAGGTGGGTGACAGTCAGATGCTAAACTAGAAAAGAAATCTTTGAGTCCCAGAGTGGGTCTGACTGAACCCCAAAATATTTGTTCTCATAGCACAGTGATAACAAAGGCACCCCAAAACACACTCATTCCTGTCCCAAGGTGAAAACAAAGGTACCCAAGAAGTTTCGTGAAGATCAGTTCACAAATATGAGCTGTGTAGAAGTTGTGACAAAAAACTGATTGGACATAATTTCGGTACAAAATGGCCACTGGCAGCCATCTTGAATTTTGGACCGCGCCCAGAAACACTCGTTCTCGTCCCAAGGTGATAACAAAGGTACTCAAGAAGTTTTGTGAAGATCGGTTCATAAATACAGCCTCTAGCCCGAGCCGTATTGACATGTGCACTTACAGAGTATAAGTAGCACTGAATAAATAAAAGTTCATCTAATTTGCATAATTTCTGCACGAGAAAAAAACCCGTACTATATGTGATGTATTCCATGTTACTAAACATTCATACAAAAATTTATTCAAATCAGAACTTTCATACAGAAGTTCTGTACAAAAGACTGATTGCACTAATTTTGGTACAAAATGGCAGCTGGTGGCCATCTTGAATTTCGGACCACACCCAAAAAGTTTCGTAAAGATCGGTTCATAAATACGGCATCTAGCCTGAGCCATATAGAAGTTGTGTACAAAAAACTGATTAGACATAATTTCGATACAAAATGGCCACTGGCAGCCATCTTGAATTTTGGACCGCACCCAGAAACACTCGTTCCTGTCCCAAGGTGATAACAAAGGTACCCAAGACGTTTCGTGAAGATCGGTTCATAAATACAGACTCTAGCCCAAGCCGTATTGACATGTGTACTTACTGTGTGTAAGCAGCACTGAAAAAATCAAAGTTCATCTAATTTGCATAATTTCTGCACAAGAAAAAAACCTGTATTATATGTGATGTATCCCATGGTACTAAACATTCACACAAAAAATTATTCAAATCAGCGCTTTCATATGGAAGTTCTGTGCAAAAATCTGATTGCACCAAATTTCGTACAAAATGGCTGCCATCGGCCATCTTGAATTTCGGACCGGACCCCAAAACACTCGTTCTCGTCCCACGGTGATAACAAAGGTACCCAAGAAGTTTTGTAAAGATCGGTTCATAAATACGGCCTCTAGCCTTAGCCGTATTGGCATTTGCACTTACAGTGCTGAAAGTAACACCAAAAAACATCAAAGTTAGTCTAATTTGCATAATTTACGCACGAGAAAAAAACCTGTATTATATGTGATGTATCCCATGGTACTAAACATTCATACAAAAAATTATTCAAATCAGAGCTTTCATATGGAAGTTCTGTACAAAAAACAGATTTCTGCATCGTCGGTACAAAATGGCAGCCATCTTGAATTTCGGACCGCACCCAAAAACACTCGTTCTCGTCCCACAGTCATAACAAAGGTACCCAAGAAGTTCCGTAAAGATCGGTTCATAAATACGGCCTATAGCCCGAGCCATAGCAGCTTGGCACTTACAGCTCTGAAAGTAACACTAAATAAATCAAAGTCAGTCTAATTTGCATAATTTACGCACGAGAAAAAAACCCGTATTATATGTGTTGTATCCCATGGTACTAAACATTTATACAAAACTTTATTCAAATCAGAACTTTCATACAGAAGTTCTGTACAAAAAACTGATTTTTGCATCATCGGTACAAAATGGCCGCTGGCAGCCATCTTGAATTTCAGACCACACCTAAAAACACTCGTTCCCGTCCCAGGGTCATAACAAAGGTACACAAGAAGTTTCGTAAAGATCGGTTCATAAATACGACCTCTAGCCCGAGCCATAGCCAATTGTTGACGTACGGACAGATGGACGGACGGACGGACGACGGGCCATGACAATAGCTCAAATTTGACTTTGTCAAAGTTGAGCTAAAAATCAAGTAGTTATAACCCACTTATACTACATGCCAAATATGGTTCAAATCAGCCCATCGATTCATGAAATAGAAATTTGGGGTGGAGCCCAAGATAGGCAAGCTACCACAGAGAGCCCTATTATTGACCTACCAACTTGCCTTGAACAAATTTCAATCTCCACCACCAAAGAAAATTTCATACCAAATATCAAAGCATTCTCTGTGATAGTTCATGAAAAGAACATACTAACATTTTTTTAGGCTTTTGGGACATTAACCCCAGCCCCAAAGGGAGATGCAACTTTTGGGAAAAAAACTCAGAAGTGCATACTCAACGATGTTTTATCAAATTGGTTTAGATTTTGCCCAATGGTTCTGAAGAATACTTAGTTGATGGAGCACAAGGTTGGTTATGACTTTTTCCCATGGTCAACAGTGCCAAAATGGGCATCCCCATATGGAACCCCATGACAAAACCGAGAGCAATTTTTGGGTCCATCCAATTCCATTGATCCTTAGGAAGCTGCATACCAAAAAACAATATTCTGGTCCGTGCCGTTTTTGAAATATGCACGTGATTTTTTTTTTCTATTTTTAGCTCCTGGGATTCCCATAGGGCTGTGATAATTTTTTTTTTCAAGCATCAATCAACTACTTGTGACCCAATTATACTACATGCCAAATTTGGTTCAAATCAGCCCATCGGTTCTTGAAATAAATTTTTTTTGTGAAGCCCCAAATGGGCATGCTTCCACAGAGAGCCCAAATATTAACCTACAAACTTCGCTTGAACAAACTTGAATCTTCACCACACCAGGGCGTTCCATACAAAGGCATTCTCTGTGGTGGTTCATGAGAAGATTTTTAGGCTTTTGGGGCATTAACCACAGCCCGAAGATGGCAGCTGCTTCATTTGAACAAAGTAGAAAGGGTATATACTCCAAAGATGGTCTGCGCAATATATGTTCGAATTTGGCCCAGTGGTTTTGAAGAAGACAAGTTTCAAAAGTTAACAGACGATGGATGCCAAGTGATGGCAATACCTCTCACTGACTTTCAGTCAGGTGAACTAAAAACTGGCTTTTTTTTTCTGGTCCTGGAAACTGTTTTGTTCATTTCCTGTTTTCTGGGAAGGTCATACAAACCCTGATTTGCACCGGCATGAGATGGCATTTGCTATTTTAGGCAATATATGAAGAACCTGGTGGTAAGACAACACTTACTCTTTCTCGCCTTGTGGAAATTTGAAGTGAGGACAAAACATGCTCCAGTTCATGGACCCTGTCCTATTAAAGTATCAAAGACAATACACATAAACTGTACTCAAAAATGCTTCAAGAACTGCACTTTATTTTTTTCGAAGATTTGTAATTCTTTCCATGTTTTATGTATCTCATGTGATTTGGGGGCAGCTTCCATGTTTGAAATGACCAATGTACTGTGACAAACTGGACCTAGGAAATATGCCTGGACCAATCTGGTCATCCGTGATCAAAACCCTCAATACAGCGATAGTGGCAACTTTATGTGAACAATGTTGTTGTGGTAACCATATTGAGTATCCAATCCAGATAAATATCGAAAATGAAACCTTCAATACTTGCCCTCAACACATCACCAAGAGATAAGACTAATCACGTAAGCCATTCTGGAGTTGATTGATTTATTTATTGGAGTTTTAAGGACACATATTTCTGCACAATGGCAAATCATGACTACAGCAGTTTTACGGGTGGAGGAAGCTGGAGTATCCAGAGAGAACCACCGAGCAACTGTCAGCTCCCCAACATACTAACTCCACACATGCAGGGTTAACATTGGTTGAAGACAAGTGCACCATCGACGTGCAGTACGCCTTAGTACACAATGCCACCATACCCCCAAGTGGGCAATGGGGGTGAAGTGCACCTCTACCTACTGAGCCACTGCACCCCTTTGGAGTTGATTGATGAAACCCTAAATCAATATGGCTGCCATGACAAAATCAATATGGCTGCTGTGGAAAACTTACTGAAAACTGAATGTTGACAATTATCAAAAGGAACTTCCACTACCCACCCTCAACACAATACCAAGAGATGAGACTGATTAGTGAAGCCATTCTTGAGGCAACTGACGGCAACAGAAATAAGATGGCTGCTGAATATCGAATTCTGAAAATTATTGAAAGGAACCTTTCACCACCCATCCTCAACACATCAAATGAAAGTGTCAGTGACACTGTAGCTTAACTTGACTGTGTTGTGTTTGATGAAAAGGATAATGTTCAATGTTTATGAAAGGATTATGAAATACAAGAATTGTGATAATAGAGAATATGTTAATTTCTGTTCCGTGTATGCGATGTTTTCAATATTTATTTATTTATTGGTGTTTAAGGTCACATATTTATTCAGAATGGCTAATCGTGACCGTGACAGTTTTACAGGTGGAGGAAGCCGGAGTACCCAGAGAGAACCACCGAGCATCGACAAGCAACTGTCAGCTCAACATTCTCTGTTCAAGCTCCGCCCAAGCAGGGTTACAGCGGTTGATGGTGCACCATCGATGTGCAGTTCGCCTTAGTACATGGCATCATCGTGCCCCAATGTCGGCAACCGGGATAAAGTGCCTTGCCCAAGGACACAACGGAGGTCGTCTCGGACGGGGATCGAACTCGGGACGATGTTTTCAATAAAAATAATTTGAGGTGTAGACTGTACTAAAGAACTGAGGGGTAGGTTAATGTGGCCCTCACAGTTAATGCATGTCAACCAAAGTTACCAAGTTACAGTGAAATTATTTCAAAATGAGTATTCCAAAACGAGTCATCCTATCAAGTTAAAATGAAGTCCCTTCATAAATACGGCCTGTAGACTGTGCTAAAGGTTTTCAGGCTTCGGGCCTGTGAAGCCATCACAGTTGATTGATCGCAACCAAAAGGGGACGTCCTCATCTAGACATTATACTGAGTCATCCTACCAAGATACCATGAAATCCCTTCATAAATACGACCTGTAGTCAATGCTAAAGGTTTTCAGGTTTTGGGCTTGTGCAGCCGTCATGGTTTAATGATCGCTACCAAAAGGGGACATTCTCATCCAGACGTTATCTGGAATCATCCTACCAAGTTACAATGAAATCCCTCCATAAATACGACCTGTAGACTGTGCTAAAGGTTTTCGGGTTTTGGGCTTAGGCAGTCATCACGGTTGAATAATTGCTACCAAAAGGGGACGTTCTCATCTAGACATCTGGAATCATCCTACCAAGTTACTATGAAATCCCTTCATAAATATGACCTATAGACTGTGCTAAAGGTTTTTGGGCTCCGGGTCCCTTTAGCCATCACAGTTAACCAATTGCAATGAAAAAGGGACGTCGTTCTCATCTAGACATTATATGGAGTCTTCTTACAAAGTTACAATGAAATCCCTCCATAAATACGACCTGCAGACTGTGCTAAAGATTTTTGGACTTGGGCAGCCATCACAGTTGACAGATTGCAGCTGAATGGGGACGTTCTCATCTAGACATGACCTCAAACCTGCATATGAAATTTTGTGATGATCGGACAAGAACTATGGGGTGTAGCCTGTGCTAAAGGAAAATGTGAACAGACTCACAGACTTCCACACGCGTGATGCCAATAGCTTATCTTGACTTTGTCAAGTTAAGCTAAAAATGCTGATTAGTGTAGGCATTTTTGAGTTAATTTGAGTTAAACCAAAATCAACAAGAGCCCATGTATCGCTGAAGCAATACAATGTCCCCTACCGGACTAATGAGCATTAATAATTATACAAACGTTATAACCTAGATGTGATCAGCATGAAATCCGTTGAAGCGTATCCCAAAAAAACTGATATTTTGGCACTTTTCCATATCTCCAAGGGCCATAACTCACACAAGAATAATGCAATTAGCACGAAACTCAAACTTGATCTGTAAGTCATCTTTCTATAGTAGGTTACCAAGAATGAAATCATACGGTTGAAGCATTTCCAAAAAAAATCCGGAAAACTAAAGTGTAACTGACAGACTGACGGATGGACAGAGTGCAAATGAAACTTGATCTGTAAGTCATCGTTCTATAGTAGGTTACCAATGAAAGAGTCAATGACTCTGTAGCTCAACTTGGATATGACAGGAATTAGTACTTGCTGTGACCAAGACAACTGAATAATGAATATGACAGGAATTAGTATTTGTTTTGGCCCAGTCAACAATAATAAAAGAATTACAAGGTGACTGTAATGGACTACAGATTAAGACCAATCATTGTAGATTATTATTTTTGTGTGGAAATTTTCAGTCCCAAACAAAATATTTTCAGACTAAAATTTTTTCTTCTTCTTAAAATTAACCAAAATGCATCAAAACACAAAAAACTAATTTCCGGATTTTGGTCCAAAAAAGTCCAAAGTCCCACCCGGACCCCAAATTTTCAGTGTAAAAAAAATTTTTTTTTTTTTTGTCTTAAAATTGACCAAAACGCATAAAAAACCAAAAAACTAATTTCCGGATTTTGGTCCAAAATTTTCTAAGTCCCACCCGGACCCCTAATTTGCATAATTTATTCACGAGAAAAACTCTGTATTATATGTAATGTATCCCATGGTACTAAACATTCATACAAAAATTTATTCAAATCAGATCTTTCATTTGGAAGTTCTGCGCAAAAATCTGATTGCACTTAATTTTGAACAAAATGGCTGCTAGCGGCCATCTTGAATTTCAGACTGGACCCAAAAACACTCCTTCTCGTCCCACAGTGATAACAAAGGTACCCAAGAAGTTTCGTGAAGATCGGTTCATAAATACGGCCTCTAGCCTGAGCGGTATTGGGATTTGCACTCACAGTGCTGAAAGTAACACTAAATAAATCAAAGTTAGCCTAATTTGCATAATTTACGCACGAGAAAAAAACCTGTAATATATGTAATGTATCCCATGGTACTAAACATTCATACAAAAAATTATTCAAATCAGAGCTTTCATATGGAAGTTCTGTACAAAAAACAGATTTCGGCATCGTCGGTACAAAATGGCTGCTGGCAGCCATCTGGAATTTGGGACTGCACCCAAAAACACTCGTTCTCGTCCCACGGTCATAACAAAGGTACCCAAGAAGTTTCGTAAAGATTGGTTCATAAATACGGCCTCTAGCCCGAGCCATAGCAGCTTGGCACTTACAGCTCTGAAAGTAACACTAAATAAATCAAAGTTAGTCTAATTTGCATAATTTACGCACGAGAAAAAAACCCGTATTATATGTGATGTATCCCATTGTACTATACATTTATACAAAACTTTATTCAAATCAGAACTTTCATACAGAAGTTCTGTACAAAAAACTGATTTTTGCAACATCGGTACAAAATGGCCACTGGCAGCCATCTTGAATTTCGGACCACACCCAAAAACACTCGTTCCCATCCCAGGGTCATAACAAAGGTACCCAAGAAGTTTCGTAAAGATTGGTTCATAAATACGGCCTCTAGCCCGAGCCATAGCAGCTTGGCACTTACAGCTCTGAAAGTAACACTAAATAAATCAAAGTCAGTCTAATTTGCATAATTTACGCACGAGAAAAAAACCCGTATTATATGTGATGTATCCCATGGTACTAAACATTTATACAAAACTTTATTCAAATCAGAACTTTCATACAGAAGTTCTGTACAAAAAACTGATTTTTGCATCATCGGTACAAAATGGCCGCTGGCAGCCATCTTGAATTTCGGACCACACCTAAAAACAGTCGTTCCCGTCCCAGGGTCATAACAAAGGTACACAAGAAGTTTCGTAAAGATCGGTTCATAAATACGACCTCTAGCCCAAGCCATAGCCGATTGTTGACGTACGGACAGACGGACCATGACAATAGCTCAAATTTGACTTTGTCAAAGTTGAGCTAAAAATGAAATCATTCTGTTGAAGCATTTCCAAAAAAAGTCTGGAAAACTGATATTTTGGCGTTTTTCCATATTTCCAAGGGCCATAACTCACACAAGAATAATACAATCAGCATGAAACTCAAACTTGATCTGTAAATCATCGTTCTATAGTAGGTTACCAAAAATGAAATCACTCTGCTGAAGTGTTTCCAAAAAAAGTCTGGAAAACTGATATTTTGGCACTTTTCCATATTTCCAAGGGCCATAACTCACACAAGAATAATGCAATCAGCATGAAACTCAAACTTGATCTGTAAGTCATCGTTCTGTAGTAATTTACCAAAAATGAAATCATTCCGTTAAAACAGTTCCAAAAAAACTCCGGAAAACTAAAGTGTGGCTGACAGACTGACGGATGGACAGAGTGCAAACCTATAGACCCTCCAGCTATGCCGGTAGGGAATTAATAAGGCATGGTAAATGGCAGCTGTGGCAGCCACATTGAATATGGAATCCAGCCCATTATCGAAAGTAACTTTCCACTACCCATTCTCAATACATCACCAAGAAATGTGACCGATGAGTCAAGGCATGCTTGAGGTAATAGAAACCCTCATCAAGATGGCAGCCATATCGATTATCGAATGAAAAATCAATATTTTACATACTGAATATCAAATTCTGACAATTATCAAAAGGAACTTTCCCATTATCCATCCTCAATACATTAAGAGATGAGAGTGATCAGTAAAGCCCTTCTGGAGTTAATTTATGAAAAGCAACATTGACCAAGAACGTTGCTGTGGCAGCCATATTCAATACACATTGAATATCAAATTCTGACAATTATCAAAAGGAACTTTCCTATTATCCATCCTCAATACATTAAGAGATGAGAGTGATCAGCAAAGCCCTTCTGGTGTTAATTTATGAAAACCAAGATTGACCAAGAACGTTGCTGTGGCAGCCATATTAAATATGGAATCCAGACTATTACCGAAAGGAACTTTCCACTATCCACCCTAAATACCTCACCAAAAGATGAAACCGATCAGCCAAGGCATTCTTGAGTTAACAGACAGTAACCAAAATCAAGATGGCAACCATAGCCAAGATGGAATCTAGACAATTGTCGAAGGTAACCTTCCACTACTCACACAAAAACATCATCAAGAGATGGGAATGATTGGCAAAGCTGTTTTTGAGTTGAATGAGGAAAATCAAAAGTGTCTGAATGAGTGGAGGGATGGACATGGTGATGACATAATGCCCCTCCTCATTAAACTTTGGCTTACCCTATGTTTCACTTACCTTTTCTGAAGAACACAACACTGACTGAAAAAATATTAACTTTTATTCTGTTGATATATCATTGTACAGTTCTCATTCAAAAATTTTCAACAAAAAGATAACATATTTATTTTCACTAAAAATTGCTGAATGGGTTGTTAATATACTGCATTTAATAATTTCCAGAAAGTAAAACGCAAGGCAAGGTTCAGAAAGTAAAACACCAGCTGATGTTCTACCACTTTCAAAATGAAAAATCATGAAAGAATTAGTTGATATATTTTGATTGAAATTTCAAACTGTTTTAATGCCATACCCTATAAAATTTCAATAAGAAGCTTGTATATATATTTGTTATTCACTATTTATTTGAGTTTAATGTCACTTTCATTAGCCAGGGTAACATGTCACTTGATAGGTGGCGGATGAGGGGTACCCAGAGAACCACCAAGCAAATAATCATCAAGACTCAAACTACTGCCACAAACAGGGTTAACACTGATTGAAGGCTAGTGTGCCATCAACATGCCCAATGCTTTAGTACATGGCATAACTGTGCTTGTACTTGGGCCATTGGAATTAAATGTCTTCCTCAAAGACACAATGCAGATGTCTGGAATGAACCATGTACTTTTCTTCTGAAGTCTGTGGCTAAACACTGAGGCACCATGGTCCTGCCTCTAAATAAGGTGCTGTTTAGTGACATGATGCTGGGGAAACAAGTGTTTCTTATAAGGTGCTAAGCTTCATCAAGCTATCAGCCGAGTGTGGAAAAAAAAGAAGGAAAAAACAAACAAGTAAGCAGTGATATTCTGGGTCAGTTCTATGAGTATAAGAATAAGAAATCTAACCTATTGTATCTTTTCTGAACACAAGCCAAGAAAGCTGGTCATAAAAGATATAACAGGGTGTATTCCTGATTTTGTACATGGTGAAGCCTACTGCAGATTTTATTATCATTTACTTTTGGTTAAGGTCACATTCAGCAGTTATGGCAAAAGCAGCACAAGTATAAAGTTAGGTTTTGCCAAGTGTTAATGATCATATTGCCCAGTTTAGAGGACACTCACCACAAAGTGTGGGTTATGCAGAGTACTAAATTTATAGGGCACATATTTCTGCACAATGACGAATCGTGACCACAACATAGATGTAAAGTCCAGCCAATCGTTTTAACCAGGAGCCCAATTGCAATGTAGGAAGAAAGTTTTTATAGATCCTTATTACATGTGGAGATGAACTCACTACAATCAGACCCTGAAAACTGTTTTTGATGAGCTGAATGATTTCATTTACAGAAAATTTCATGAAACTTTTTTTACTTTCTGGAATTGTGCATACATTGATATGGTATCAAGCTACACTCAAATGATGCCTGAAATGCTGGAAACATTACACAAGAGATTGGACCACAAGTGTTTATCACCAATTACATTTAATAACAAAGAAAAATTCACCTGCCTGTCCAATTTCAGTTCCAACTGCTTTACTGCAAAAGGTCTATTTTTTTGTTCACAACTCATCTACTTACCCAACATCCCCTTTTAAGTATTCGATAAAGTTTCTCATAAAATCATGCCACTATTGCTTTAATGCAAAGATAACGTGATTTGATGGTGGAAAAAAACATGGATACAAGTAATGATACAAAAAATGTAAATTTTGCATTAATATATGGTTTAGCTGTACTGTGCAACAAATAACATCTTCACCATTATGCAGTCTCCAATACCTTTCTTGACAATGGGATTATGCAGGTTTTTTTTTTGTTTGTTTCTTTTCAGTTTTTTTCACCCAGAAATGCAACATTAAACTACTGATACAGGAAGTCTTTCAAACCTTTATGATCAAGTCATATTTATTTATTTGTTTATTTATTGGTGTTTAAGGTCACATACTTCTGCACAAGGACTAATCATGACAACATGGAGATAAAGTCAAGGTCAGTCAATCGTTTATACCCCATGTTGCCTTTTTTAGAGGACTCGCGTCCCAAGCATTAGTGACTGGGTCCTATTTTCCAGTGAAACAGCTTGTTTACCACAGTAAACAAGCACTGCTTCACGATCAAGTCCTAGCAATATAAGTTATTGTAAAGAATTAACGGTAACATGGTATGAGGTTTGCAGTTCGGAGCTTATGTTCAACCAAGACGTTTAGCGTCTCGGTTGAACATATGCTCTGAGCCACAAATCTTTGGCCATGTTACCGTAGGTTCATCACAATAACGTATATGTTCCAGTAAGACCCTACCCACAGCCCAAAACCCACACTGTGAAATGAATAGGGCAAGTTTTTGCAATAAGTTCAGTAAATAGACCTCTCGGTGTCATTGGACAGATAATCAATAAATAAAGGTGGAGTTCACTCCACCTTACTTCAAATCATAAACTGATTTGTAATTTTAACAACACTTCATTTGGAACATCGTCTGCTGCACGTGTGAAAAATCTAGATAAACGAAGCGGTTTGCAAGCCATTCCATCCATGAAATAATTACGAAACAGGCAAAATATTTCAATATTTTGCGTGGTGACATCAGACAGTAAGGTATGCCACTGAAACCATCAACCAGGGATGGATCCATTAATTTTTTGTTGACTCCTGTTTTTCAATTAAGGATGTCCCCAAATAAAGTGAGATGTCTTAATACAGATGATTAGAACACTGCATGTGCATTGAAGTGCTTTTTATCAACTGCGTGTGTACAGATTTCTTCTAAATATTGGAAATAATTGCTTCAAACTGGTAGATTTCAAAGCTAAATGATATTTTCCTGCAAGAATTTAGGGACATTTGGCCTCCAGAGTTTAGGTGCCCATACCTGTAACATGTATCAAATTGGGTCTGGATCATTTCCTGCGGTCAACATAGAAAAAACTAGACGAGCTCTCGGGACAATCCGAGGGCGATTTTTTTAGTCTTACTGGAACATTGACAGTTTAATAAAATTTTCTTCCTTCAAAGACAGTTTACTTCCAATGTAACATCAGGAGCTTAACAAATTGTATCTTGTTGGACTGAGCTCAGAGAGTTTAAGTAAATTTATCATATTTATTTTTTTTGGTGTTCAACTGGTAGAGTGCCAAATTATTTTCAGTTGTCAAAATTTGTTCACATGTCTTTGCCATATTATATTTTATGGCAGATAACCTATAAGCACCAAGGAAAATTCATGCAAACTATAAACAATTTCAGTTCAAAGATAATACATGTATGAAAAACATCCACAGAATATGAAGCTTTAATTTGAGGCACCTGCACTTCTGAAGGAAGCCCAAATATTGGCTTCCAGCTTTCTACCAATTAAGGTCACATTCAGCACCTGGTTATATTGTGGCCACAAAGTCAAGTAAAGCCAATCGTTTATACCTATACTGCCCACTTTAGAGGACTTTCACCACAGGCACTGGCTATCAGGTCTTATTTTACCAGTCAAACAAGCATGGCCCCACTTCCTGGGGTTTTCATGGGGAAGTTTAGTCAAACATATCACTGGTTGCATGACCAGTTGCATGGGGAAACTGGGAGGCTGAAAATGTCATATTTTGACTACAGTCGACGGAGTTAAAAGAAACAGACTCTTTATTTATTGGTGTTTACAGTTCTTTTTGACATCTATGGCCACAACATGACTCCAGCAAAAGTATAAAACCAAGTTTAACCAATTGTTTAAATCTAGGCGACCCACTTTTGAGAACTTTCACTCCAGGCATTATTTACTGGGTTCTATTTCACCAGCAGAGCATAAGTTTACTACAGTAAACGAGCACTGTGTCATTTTCTAGCAATGCCAAAGGGGAACTGACTCTGGAAAGAATGTAAATACTTACATATTTTCACTATTACTTAATTAGGCTTTCCCAAACCCAGTTTGGGAAAGACTCTTGTTATTCTTCTTCTTCAAAAATTTTTCTTCTCTATTTTTTTTTTTTTTTGACGTCAATTTTGTCTGTTGCACTGCTCAAAAACAAGCTGTACGATTTTAACCAAATTTGGCATACTTATGTAATGTCATAAAACCTAGTGAAATGCGTATTTTCAAAATATTCTGCCAAAACCTTCAAAATTTCACCATTTTTCAAAAGTCTCAAAACTGTTTAGTTATTTAGCTCAAATTTTACACACATTCAGAGCATATTATGATACACTGCAATCACCACTCAAATCTTTCAACACTGACCAAAAACGCCATGAATATACATTTGTTCTTCAAAATTCACCAATTTCAAGAACAAATTTCTCAAATTCCAAGGTTGTTGTAACAATTATTTTGGTATGTATAGATACAACAGTGATCGCAGAAGAGTTACTGTTTACATTTTAGTCTAAGATTTAACCCTCAAGCACAATGAGGGTGAGAATAAGTGTACTGTTTGAAAATGCCAAAATTAGCCATCTTTGGTTGATTTTTTCTGTCATTTTGGAAAGGGTTAATTTCAAATATTTTTCATGTAAGTATTTACAATTGACTACCGAGCATATTTGCTGTTGAAAGTTAGGTTGTAAAGTTTAACCCTATCCCATTCTGGTTGCTTAAAAGTAGGTACCGTCCAAAAAAACTCCCATTTTTTCAGAAAGTTTTTGTGACGATTTACTCCATTTTTAATTGATTGAGCTCTGAATGTTTTCTATAGCTGCATGAAGCAGTCAAAGTATGACAAATTTTGTTTTATATGTTATTATTAAAAGTTTAACCCTTGGCAGATTTGAGACTTCCCATAAGGGTACTGTCGAAATAATTGTTATTTTCGCCAACTTTTACATGCACTTTCTCAGCACTGGAGCCATATTGTCTCAAAACCTTTTCCATGAGAAGATATGGCATTCATCCAAGAACAATTTTGCTGTTACATGTTTTATTCCAAGTGTTAATCCTCACCCAGTTGTCAGACCTTGAATTGGAGTACCCTCAACTTGTACATGTTCATTCAAATACCAAGATTCAAGAGTCCTCCATGTCTCTTATCAGACACTCAGCCTTTGATTGGTGTTCACACATTTAGAGCATAATATGATACACTAAAATCACCACACAAATATTTCAAAATTAACCCCTATCGGGCACAAATGATATGAATATAGCATTTTATCTTCAAGATTGACTAACTTCAAAGGCAAATTTATCCAACTGCAGGGTTGTTGTAACAATTAATTTGTATGCATACATGCAACAATGCTTGCAGAAGATAGTTACTGTTTAGTTTTTAATCTCATCTTTAATCCTCAAGCACAAGGAGGGTAAGAGTACTATTCGAAAATACCAAAATTAGCTAACTTTGGTTGCATTTTCCTGTCATTTTGGAAAGGGTTAATTTTAAACGCTTTGGTAGTGATGCTTAATGAACAAAACAATTGTTTATGAACAAAATATTACTACACTGGGATTCCTTTTGCTCCTTGTATGGAACCCTTGAAAAAACAATACGTTTCAAATCACCTTTGAAAAATAATCTTGCACTCTACCGGTTATGTTCTTGTGGTTATTCTCAAATTTATTTCAGCTGCTATTTATTATCTATTTATTGGTGTTTTAGGTCACATATTTCTACAAACTGGAGAATCAAGACTGCAACATGGAGATAAAGTCAAGTCCAACCAACTGATGATACCCATGTTGCCCATTTTGGAGGACTTCCACTCCAAGCATTGGTGAGGGAGTCTAATTTTACAAGTAAAACATAACTTGTTTACCACAGTAAACAAGCACTGCTTCACTTCCCGTGGTTCCCACAGGTATTTCAGCTGATAGGCAATGAAGTAACATGTAATACAGTGGAGTAGACTTACTTGGATATCGCTTTATTGTAAAAACTTGTTCATTGCATATATTTTCCAAACACCAAACCATTTGCCATACCTTCAGTACAAACTTGACCTGTTACTTGCATATAGGTTATAGAGAAAACTTCTGTTAATTGAATCAAAATATATGTAACATATGGAAGAATTACTCTGGCAACCACTGGATTCAGTATTTTATTTATTTATTGGGGATTAACAACACTTTCGACAGCCAGGGTCACCTCGTGTGGGACAGTTTTACAGGTGGAGGAATCTGGAGTACTGGGAGAGAACCACGGAGCAACTGTCCGACTCCCCAACATACTAACTCCACATAAGCAGGATTAGTATTTGTTGAAGACAAGTGCACCATCGACATGCAGTACACCTTAGTACACAACACCACGGTGCCCCTATGTGGGAAATTGGGATTAAGTGTCTTGCCCGAGAACACAACGTGGTTGCTGCAGGTGGGATCTGAACCGAGGACCTCTGGCTTGCAGCATTCATTTCAACCAACTCAGCCACTGTGCTCCCGATTCTGTATGTTCACAGACATAATTGACCTTAGTACTCCAACATAGGCATTTCCTCTTTAATATTTTGTTGGACAGAGCTCCATGTGCTTTGTCAAACATATAATAGAACAAGAGGCCCCAAGGGGCCTTAATCGCTCACCGGCCAAAGTGGTTCAAAGAAGTATTTGGGGTCACATTCAGTTAGACATGGTTCATCAACACTAAAAAGGAATGAAGTCATGAGAGGCAAATTTTATGTTAAAACACTAAGGAATAGCTTTGAACAAACCTGAACCTAACATGCTCCCCCCTGCCAACCCCACCCCTAGAGAGCCCAAATATTAAGCCAGGGACTCAAATTGAACAAACTTGAATCTGATCCCCCTTGAGATGTCATACACCAAATAGGAAAGAATTCTGACTGGTGGATATGAAGAAGGTTTTTAAAGAAATCACCTCACATTGCACAAAGTTCAACTTTGGGCTCAAATAGGGAGCCAAAATATTAACCCAGGGTCCAGATTTGAACAAACTTGACTCTGACCCACCTGGAGATGTATACCAAATATGAAAGGATTCTGATTGGTGGATCTGAAGAAGAAGATTTTAAAAGAAATTCCCTCAAATTGCACCAAGTTAAACTTTGGGCTCCAACAGAGAGCCCAAATCTTAACTCAGGGACTCGATTTGAACAAACTTGAATCTGACCCCCCTAGAGATGTTGTATACCAAATATGAAAGCATTCTGACTGGTGGATCTGAAGAAGAAGATTTTTAAAGAATATTCCACGCATTGCACAAAGTTACAATTTGGGCTCCCATAGGGAGCCCAAATATAAACTCAGCGACTCGGTTTGAACAAACTTGAATCTGACCCCCCCTATAGATGTTGTGCACCAAACATGAAAGGATTCTGAGTGGTCGATCTGAAGAAGAAGAAGATTTTTAAAGAAATTTCCTCAAATTGCACAAAGTTAAACTTTGGGCTCCAATATTGGGCCCAAATACTAACTCAGGGACCTGATTTGAAACGTGAATCTGAACCCCCCACCCCTCCCCCCCCCCTAGAGATGTTGTATACCAAAAATGAAAGCATTCTGACTGGTGGATCTGAAGAAGATTTTTAAAGAGATTTTCTCATATTGCACTAAGTTAAAATTCAGGCTCCCAGAGGGAACCCAAATATTAACCGAGAAACTCGATTTGAACAAACCTCAATCTGGCCCCCCTAGAGATGATGTACACCAAGTATGAGAGAATTCTGACTGGTGAATCTGAAGAAGAAGATTTTTAAAGAATATTCCTCCCATAGGGAGCCCAAATATTAACCCTGCGACTCAATTTGAACAAACTTGAATCTGACCCCCAATAGATATTGTATACCAAACATGAAAAGATTCTGAGTGGCCAATCTGAAGAAGAAGATTTTTAAACAAATTTCCTCAAATTGCACCAAGTTAAACTTTGGGCTCAAATAGAGAGCCCAAATACTAACTCAGGGACCCTATTTGAACAAACTTGAATCTGACCCCCCTAGAGATGTTGCATAACAAATATGAAAGCATTTTGACTGGTGGATCTGAAGAAGAAAATTTTTAAAGAAATTTCCTCAAATTGCACCAAGTTAAACTTTGGGCTCAAATAGAAAGCCCAAATCTTAACCTAGGGACTCGATTTGAACAAACTTGAATCTGACTCCCCCCCCCCCCCCCCCCCCCCCCCCCCCCCCCCACCCACCCACCCTGAGATGTTGTATAACAAATATGAAAAGATTCTGACTGGTGGATCTGAAGATGTTTTTGAATTTTTTAAAAAATTTATGGGTGCTATCAGAGTTATGCCCCTTCTGGTGCGGCAAGTTTATTTGTACAAACTTGAATTGACATATGATACATGCACACAAAATTTGGTTCAATTTGGTCGAGTAGTTTGTGAGGAGAAGTCGATAATGTAAAGTTCACAGCGCGGACGACGACTCTGAACGACAAGAGATAAGTTAAGCTCCCTTCAGTGAGCTAATAAATGGCCCGATTGACACCAGAATACAGTAAAATAACCAAATGCATGTAAAATTAATTATCCTGTTAATCAAATAACTAGCTAAGTTGCTATTCAATTAACAGAGTTCCACTGTGTTATACTTCAAAATATGGCCTTGTCTACTCTTATATCAAGATCATTTTACAAACTACAACAGCCAAAAGACCCACTCTCAGACATACACACAAAAATATTACCATGGGAGCCCTGCATATTTGTTTATACAGTGTTATAACTTCAAAAGCAATGCTCCACTCTTAGGGTTCCCACTAGAATCAATTTTCAATGCAAATAATCCCTTTTCAGCAGTAAAACAGTGAACCTGTCCATGATTCCATTCCCTGCAATAATTGAAGGATTGTAGATTTCACCATTCTTTCTCTTTAAAATGAACATGCATAGCGTACCTAACATTCATACATCAAAAATAATAACATTATGTGCCATTTTCTTGATGAACTCTATCCAAGTATACACACCATCTGAACTGTGCAAATATTATGGATCCTTTAATCAATGAAGCCTTGAATGGCATTCAACTGCCTACAGTACAGTGAAGAAATTGAAAGCCAAATAATTTCATTTTCAAAGATGCAAATTATGATAATGAACAAAACTGAGTTTCGTAAATTTTGTGATAAACTCCTTGCATGATGCTAAAGGATATTCCTGCCCAAGACAATAAATCAATGCCACTAAAACACGTAAAATTTGCGCACCCCAAATTAAATTTTCACCTACAAACTGTACCGACTTTTTTGGCCAGTGATTTCTGGAGTTCCACTTTAATGAATTTTTTATCAAATCCAGTCATGGCTGCATGACAAGATTTGAGGTAAAATATTTAAATGAAAGTGTCAATGACACTGTAGCTCAACTTGACAAACTTGAACGTGGTAAGTTATAAATGAAATGGCAAAATTGAAGATCATTGGGACCAATGTCAGTTTTTTTGCCAGTGGCAACATTTTTTGACAGAAACCGAAGAAAATCGATAGCTCCCATCTAGAGGTCACCGTAAATAAGCATACCAGGTTTCAAAGCAATCTAATCATAAATGAGCCCTGTAGGGTGAGCCAAAGGGAAATATTGTGGTCTGACTAAACTAAGTTCTAAGAATGTTGGCCGCGGCAACATTTTTTGACAGAAATTGAAGAAAATCGATAGCTCCCATCTAGAGGTCACCCCAAACAAGCATGCCAGGTTTCAAAGTAATGCGATCATAAATGTACCCTGTAGGGTGTGCCAAAGGGAAATATTGAGTCTTCTGCCTAAACCAAGTTCTAAGAACGTTGGCCGCGGCAACATTTTTTGATGGAAATTGAAGAAAAATGATAGGTCCCATCTAGAGGTCTCCCCAAACAAGCATACCAGGTTTCAAAGCAATCAAATCATAAATGTGCCCTGTAGGGTGTGCCAAAGGGAAATATTGTGGTCTGACTAAACTGAGTTCTAAAAACGTTGGCCGCGGCAACATTTTTTGATGGAAATTGAAGAAAATCGATAGCTCCCATCTAGATGTCACCCCAAACAAGCATGCCAGGTTTCAAAGCAATCTGATCATAAATGTACCCTGTAGGGTGTGCCAAAGGGAAATATTGAGTCTTCTGACTAAACTAAGTTCTCAGAACGTTGGCCGCGGCAACATTTTTTGACAGAAATTGAAGAAAATCGATAGCTCCCATCTAGAGGTCTCCCCAAACAAGCATACCAGGTTTCAAAGCAATCTGATCGTAAATGTATCCTGTAGGGTGTGCCAAAGGGAAATATTGAGGTCTGACTAAACTAAGTTCTACGAACATTGGCCGTGGCAACATTTTTTGCCGGAAATTGAAGAAAATCGATAGCTCCCATCTAGAGGTCACCCTAAATAAGCGTATCAGGTTTCAAAGCAATCAAATCATAAATGTGCCCTGTAGGGTGTGCCAAAGGGAAATATTGTGGTTTGACTAAACTAAGTTCTAAGAATGTTGGCCGCGGCAACATTTTTTGCCGGAAATTGAAGAAAATCGATAGCTCCCATCTAGAGGTCACCCCAAACAAGCATAAGAAGTTTCAAAGTAATCTGATCATAAATGCGACCTGTGAGGTGTGCCAAAGGAAATTGTGGACATACGTACTAACGTACTAACGTACGCCGACGGACGAGAAGTGATGGCAATAGCTCAGCTTGACTTTGTCAAGTTGAGCTAAAAATACTTAGCAGATTAAAAGTTAAAAGTCATAACTGCTGTGAAGAATCCTTGACTTGATTTAATTTAACTGATGTAAGAAAGAACTGAGATCATATTTTATCATAGATAAATGATTTGAGATGATGAAAACTAAGATGGTTTGTTTCTCTTCGATTTTTCAACCATTTTACTTTTAATGGCAATGTAAAAATTGACAGAAAATACAGTAAACAAGCTTCTTTTGATGAGCTTGTTCATGTACATAGCCTTTATCTAAAAAAGTCTGGTGTTTTATTGCAGAAGATTATGCTAGATGTTTCTGTGCCTATAATGATAAAATGTGGTCTTGTTAGAAAAGAATCACTGAGCCCTTTTCTTCAACATGACACATGACAGCATTTTGTCTGCAGGAGACAAATAGTTGAAACATGCACAAATAAAATGTTACAGCCTTCTTTGTAAGGGATTTTTTGACAAACGTACTCCTAACCAATTATCAAATGTGATGGTTTCCATATTATTATGAGTGATCATTGCCGTAGCAAAACACTGGAAACATAGTGGGCAAAAAATTGTGAGTTCGCACCTATGTTGCAATGGATGGTAAAAATGAAACAGATTCTAAATCCATATTTATTGGGGTTTTTTTTATGGTGTTTACAGTCACATATTTCTGCACAATGGATAATCATGACAGCAAAATGAATATAAAGTCAAATCTAGCCAATCATTTATACCCATGTTGCCCATTTTAGAGGACTTCTACCTGGGCATTGATCACCAGTCCAATTTAGCAGTAAAACAGAGCTTGATTACCACAGTAACAAGCACTGATTCACTTCTCAGGGTTCTCACAGGGAACTCAAAGTTCATCAAGTGCAATAACTTTAGCAAGATTACTCTGAATAACACCTGCATTGACTTGGGGCCAGACACCAATAAGATACATTTGCATACCCCAAATTATGTAATTCCACCAGGTATTTTAAAGTTATTGAATTTAAAAACTCACTGGCCACAGACCATCAGACGGACTGACTGACCGACACTGCCACATATACAGCAATTTGTCGCAGCTAAAAACTGAAAATTCAAAGACATCTCATTTTTGTTCCCTTAGGCCAAACGAGTTGTCATTTGGATGATGATCAACTGCTTGATTCTAACTTGCAATCTATGTCTATTTCAATCTTATTTAATCAATAAAGACTATTAGCTAGCCTGCAAATCTTTAACAAAGCTTTTAGGGGACCATTCCACCAACCCCTACTCCCTTTTCGAATTTAAAGCTTTTTCTTCAATGCACCAATTATGAAACAAGTTTTACCGGACGGTGTCAACATTTCTTTTGGAATGTTAGTTTTGTTCATGTAAAATATACAATGAAAAGGTATATCATTGGAAGCATTGAATGAAAGTGTCAATGACACTGTAGCTCAACTTGACAAACTTGAACTTGGTAAGTTATAAATGAAATGGCAAAATTGAAAATCATTGGTACCAATGTTATTTGATGAAATTTCAACATAACAGAATTGTGTGTGCACAACGTCAGAGTAATCCATGCATTTTTAAATGTAAACTGTAAGACTGGCTAAAGGCAGAATGTTGATACACAATTGCAGTATGCTCAGAGGTTATTGTAAATGGCCACTTTTTTCACAGAAATGAATGCTAATCAATAGCTTTTATCTAAAGGTCTTGCCTAATGAGAACACCAAGTTCAAAAACAATCCTATGATAAATATGGCCTGTAGCCCTTGTCAAAGAAGAATGTTCATACACAAATGCAATAAATTCAAAGATTGTTGCCAACAGCAAGAGTTTTTGATGGAAATGAAAAGAATATCAATAGCTCCTATCTTTGTCACACTGAATAAGCATACAAAGTTTCAAAACAACCTGATAATGAATGTGCCCTCTGAAGCATGCCAAAGGAAGATGTTAATGCACAAATGCACTAAGTAGAAGGTCATTGCTTGCGGCAATATTTTTGGGGTTTTTTTTATGGAAATTCATAAATATACCCTGCAGAGAGTGCAAAAGGGAGAAATGCAAAGTTCAAAGGCTGGTGATAACGACAATAATTTTTATGGAAATGAAAAAAAGCAATAGCTCACATCTAGAGGTCACCCCGAACACACATACCAAGTTTCAAAGTGATCCGATCATAAATGTGCTCTGAAGGGTGTGTTAAAGGGAAATATTGAGGTCTGACTAAACTAAGTTCAAAGGTCAGCAGAAACATTTTTTGACAGAAATGGAAGAAAATCGAGAGCTCCCATATAGATGTCACCCCACACACACACACCAAGTTTACAAGCGATCCAATCATAAATGCGCCCTGCAGGGTGTGTCAAAGGGAAATATTGATGTTTAAATGCACTAAGTTTTTACTAAGTTCATCGAAGGTCATTGCCAGTGGCAACATTTTTGGACGGAAATCGAAGAAAATCGATAGCGCGCATCTAGAGGCAACCTCAAATAAGCATACAAAGTTTCAAACCGATCTGATCATAAATGTGCCCTGAAGAGCATGCCAAAGGAATATACTGATGCCTGACTAAACCAAGTTCAAAGACCATTGCCAGCGGCAACATTTTTTGACAGACGGAAATGGAAGAAAATCCATAGCTCCCATCTAGAGGTCACCCCAAACAAGCATGCCAGGTTTCAAAGCAATCTGATCATTAATGTGCCCTGTAGGGTGTGCCAAAGGGAAATATTGAGGTCTGACGAAACTAAGTTCTAAGAACGTTGGTCGCGGCAACATTTTTTGACGGAAATAGAAGAAAATTGATAGCTCCCATCTAGAGGTCTCCCAAAACAAGCATGCTAGGTTTCAAAGCAATCCGATCATAAATGTGCCCTGTAATAGGGTGTGCCAAAGGGAAATATTGAAGTCTGACGAAACTAAGTTCTAAGAACGTTGGCCTTGGCAACATTTTTTGACGGAAATGGAAGAAAATCGATAGCTCCCATCTAGAGGTCACCCCAAACAAGCATGCCAGGTTTCAAAGCAATCCGATCATAAATGTGCCCTGTAGGGTGTGCCAAAGGGAAATATTGAGGTCTGACTGAACTATGTTCTAAAAACATTGGCCGTGGCACCATTTTTTGATGGAAATGGAAGAAAATAGATAGCTCCCATCTAGAGGTCACCCCAAACAAGCATGCCAGGTTTCAAAGCAATCCGATCATAAATGTGCCCTGTAGGGTGTGCCAAAGTGAAATATTGAGGTCGGACTAAACCAAGTTCTAAGAACGTTGGCCACGGCAACATTTTTTGACAGAAATTGAAGAAAATCGATAGCTCCCATCTAGAGGTCACCCCAAACAAGCTTTGTCAAGTTGAGCTAATAAAAAAAAATCCTGTTAACCCCTGTGAGTCCCGTCAAACAAGAATGAATTGAATAAATTCCTAAATGCATTCTGGGAAAATTGCCAGCTGACATTTTGATATTTTGACAGGTTAACTACATATATAACTTCCAAATTCCAAACCAATTACCACACATTTTAACAAACTTGACCTTTTAGTATAAGTTATTACAGGTTATAGAGTAAATTCCTGTTAACTGAATAAAAAACATTGTAATCCATCCAAAAAAAAATTTATTCCGACAACCTCCAAATTTCCCAGCTCAGCAGCTTCTTTGCTCAAAGTATTTCCAACACAAGTATTTAATCCATTAAGTCTTTTTTCACAAAGCTTGGTCAAACAAGAAATAAATGAATCAATACACAATTTATCACAAAATTGTAGCTGAATGACCCATATCTAAATATTCCTGTTGAGTGAATATTTTTCTTTAGCAAAAGAACTCAATTAATCCTTTATCCTACAAATCGGCTGCGTTGACCCACATAATTTACAAGTTGAGCAGCTGAAAAAACTTTTTCAAACAATTTCAACCAAACTGTATCATGTGAAATTTCTTTGGAACGAGCATGTTGAGCTTGCTACAATGAAGAGTCACCCAACTTGATTTTGTTCAAAATTTATGAAAATTTTTAGAAAAATGTGATTGAAATAACAAATTTTGGTATGTGAATTAGGTGAAGGGTTCCAATCCTGTAATCAGTCATTCATATACCTTTTTACGTGAACCAACAGATGTAAATGCCAGCAGAATCTATCTTTTTAATCAAAATGTTGGTTCTTGATTGCAATGTTACCTTCAACATACATTGCTATAATACTGCAAGAAGTAAAAAGTAAAGTTCACCCAATAATTTATGTGTTGTACATTTTTAAAGTCCCCCCCCCCCCCCCTCCTTTCACACCCACAAAGCTTTGGTTACCAGGTCAACTTCTGTTTTCTGAACAAAATTTTCTGATGTGGAAGATAGCTTAGTCTTCAGTTTAGTAATCAAAACTACTCTGCAAGAATGTCTCCCATAACAAAAATAAAAATACAACAGTTAATGCAAACAGAGAAAAAAATGTCTGAGCAAATAAATACAGTTTAATTATAAAGATGAATGATGTAAAGAATATACTAACAAAAGTTGATAGCAATTATAAATATTGAAAAATTAAGTATTTTCGATAGCCATTGAATGAGAACAATCCTATGATTTCTTGATGGTAAAATCCCTGTCAGTTGATAGCAAAACTTGTCCGTTCATCTGCAGTCCTTTCCAACTTGAATGGAATTTATCTTACATGAGCATTTATTTTTTCCAAATTACCAATGCAAGTAAAAAAGTGTAGATGAAATACAATTTTGTATTGAGAGTAGCAACTCTCCATGCACCAACATGGAAGTACGATTTTTGAAGCTGTCCTTGCACATTAATTATCTATTTATGGTGTTTAAGGTTACATATTACTGCACAATGGCTAATTGTGAATGCAACATCGATATAAAGTCAAGTCTAGCCAATCCTTATACTCATGTTGCTCATTTTAGAGTCCTTCCACCCCATGCACTGGCTTTCTATTTTAGCAGCAAAACAGAGCTTGTTTACCACAGAAAATAAGCAATGCCTCACTTCCCAGGGTTCCCAAGGGGTGTACTTGCACATAAAAAGTAATCAAATACTTCAGTTTTTACACATGTTCAGGTCATTGTATTTGGTAACAAGAGGCCCTACAGGGCCTGAAGCGCTCACCTTGAACAGAACCTGATATAAATTGAGGCCACAAATGAATCTACATTAAGCAATCAATCTCCATATGATCCATCGTCAATCCTTGAGCCCTCAGTAGTAACTAAAATAGTCCAAGCATCATGCCTTTTCTTCAGTTAATCATAATGTACAAAGTGGAGCTCCCCTATGGAGCCCCTTGATATGCAACCTATGTGGATTAATCTTAGTTACACACCTCTAGAGGGTACTTAATAAACATGGCTCCTTATAAAATTAACTTAGAATTAAGTTTCTATTTTTTGCACACATTGTGTCTGATAGCTAGGGCTAATTTTTTTTAAAAATCAAATATCTGTTTCCCACTTATGCTGCATATCAAATGTTGTTAAAATCGGACTAAGCATTCCGAGTAGTGAACTCAAGATAAGTTAAAATTTGGGAGCCCAAATATGAACCCAGAGACCCAGTGTGAACAAACTTGAATCTGCCCCCCCCCTGATTCCCTTGATTCTGATCCCCCTAGAGATGTCGTATACCAAATATGAAACCATTCGGATTGGTTGATCTGGAGAAAATTTTTTTTAAAGAAATTTGCATCAAGTTAAAAATTGGGCTACCATAGGGAGCCAAGTAAGAGCCCAGGGGCCCAATTTGGACAAACTTGAATTTGACCCTACTAGAGATTTTGTATACCAAATATGAAAGGATTCTGACTGGCAGATCTGAAAAAGAAAATTTTTAAAGAAATTTCATCATATTGCACTAAGTTAAAATTTGTGCACCTGCACTGAGCCCAAATAGAAACTCAGGCACCCGAATTGAACAAACTGAAATCTGATCCCTCTAGAGATGTTGTATACCAAATATGAAACCATTCGGATTGGTGGATGTGGAGAAGAAGATTTTTAAAGAAATTTCCTCATATTGAACTAAATTAAAATTCGGGGGGGGGGGGGGGGGGGGGGGGGTCATAAGGAGTCCAAATATCAATCCAGGGACCTGATTTGAACAAACCTAAATCTTACCTCCCTAGAGATGTTGTATACCAAATAGGAAATGATTCTGACTGGTGGATCTGAAGAAGATTTTTAAAGAAATTTCATCATAATGCACTAAGTTGAAATTTTGGGCCAAAATAGAGAGCCCAAATATGAACCCAGAGACCCGATTTGAACAAACTTGTATCTGACCCCCCTAGAGATGTTACATATCCATTATGAAAGCATACTGACTGGTGGGTCTGAAGAAGAAGAGTTTTAATGATTATTCCCCCATATTACCCCCAAGTTAAAAATTCGGGCTCCTGTATCGAGCCCAAATATGAACCGAGGGGCTTCATTTTAACAAAGTGATATCTGCCCCCCCACCCCCCTATGGATGCTGTATACCAAATATCAAAAGATTCTGATCATTGGTTCTGGAGAAAAAGATTTTTAAAATTTTGGCAAATATGCTGACTCACCATTTTTTCAATGCCCTCTACAGAACACCCTATTACAACCAAAGGCAATGTTTTTTTACGATTCAGTTCTATGGTCCTAAGGATGCTTTGTACCAAATAACAGTTCTCTGTTCCATGGGGTTTGGGAAAAATTGGAGTTTGAAAATATTTCTATTTTTAGCTCCTGATTCCCACAGGAAATTTTTTTTGACATGAATCAAGTACTTAATACCCAAATATATAACAAACCAAATTTGGTTCAAATCCCACCATTGGTTCAGAAAATAGAAATTTTGGGGGCCAAAAATCTTTCCTCTCCCATTACAAAGGCAAATATTGCTTCACAAACTTCCTTTGAACAAACTTGAATCTACACCTCAAAAGGAAACTCCATACAAAATATTAAGCCATTGTACCCGCTGATTCATGAGATTTTAATTTGTTTTTTTAGCATTTTCCCCCACCCCCTCCCTATGGGGCTGGGCAAGTTGAGTTGAACAAAAATACAATGCCCACTCACACAAACTTTCACTTGAATTGGTCCAGTGGTTTTGGAGAAGCCCAAAACATGGTGTTGACGGACCACAGATGGATGATAGGGAGTGATTAGATAAACTCTGCTTGACTTTTATTAAAAATAATTAAGTCAACAAAGCTAACTGATTTTGCAAGGCATACAGAACGTTCGCCATGGACAGGTCACTTTCCACGGGTGGGCAATAATATTAGAATCCAAACATTAGTTATGGCAATAATCATACAAAATTTAATTAACGAAGCACTGGGTACAACCTGGTGCATCATTAATTAAACTTTTGCTGATGCTGATTTCTATTACCTGGTAAACACATGCATGGACATCAATGCCCACGCGTGGATTACGACCGGTCCACAGTCGGTGTATTGTAACATCAAATGCACTGAGAAATCAATTGTTTTATGCTCAATTGAAATTGTTGACAGTTATTGTGTTTTCAGTCCTTTCATATGACCTCTCAATGGATTGTTTGCAATGAGCTCGTTCCAATAGGGGGGGGGGGGGGGGGGGGGCGTTCACATGATAATAGTTTTGTTGAAATTATTTTTTTCAACTGTTCAATTTGAAAATTACATGGGTGGATGAGGCCGATTCAATAGATAAAGAGTTAATTCACGTGAATGTGTTTCCTTTAATGGTCAAATCACTCATGACAACACCACTGTTTTGGTTTGCACACATTAAAATAATTTCCTTGTTTAGATGACTAGTTGGTCACTTTTCTATGGGCGATTATTTGATATTACCACCCTGAGGATTCTGAGATGATGGATTCAAGTCTCAAACTTGTCTCTGGGCCATATATAGTGCCGAGAGACAAACTCTCGACTTCAATAAACCACCTTGGAACCCCCCGTTTATATATTGAGGATCTGAAATGATTTGTTATTCTACACAAAATTCACTAACGAGTTCACTAAATTTGACTGAGAGGAATTCAGAGAGCAAGATTCATAAATTCAGAAATTATTTATAAATTTGCAATGGATATGAGATCTTTTTATCACATGAATGTACTGCTTAAAAAATATTGCAATTTTTATTGGAAAATTGTGGAAACTTATATGTTAATTGGTGTTTAAGGTCACTTTCAGCATCTATGTCTACATAATAAAAGTTTGATAAAGAAAACAAATGAAACATTGTGCTTGAATATATGTGTTGCTTATTTCTAAACACAACACAGAATTTGGGACAGTAATTATGTGATAATACCCATTATATAAAGTATGACAGAGCTTGAAAAGCTGTTAAACATAAATGAATGGGTTGTTCATATTACAGAGATAAGGATCACATGCAAATAAATTGACTGAAATTCTCAAATTTTAATGCACAAAATTTAAGAAAATCATTTCTTCAAAACATAAAAGGCACACATACTTACATTAATAATTTTGACAGATATTTTATTTCTATACAGTCACATGAAAAGAAAATGGACTTCGACACTATTTTCATGTAAATTTTTAGGAAATAAAATATCAGCAATTTAGTCATAAATTAGCAGACTCAGATAGTATGCGGAATTTCTCATCTGTTACTAATTCTTCCAGGACTAAACAGAGCAGATGATAGGGAAGAAAATTTGCTTTCAGAGAAAAGAAAGTTTATGAAGTGCTGACTGTGTTTGCAAACTAAAATTCTTCACCTGGCAAGTATTCTACATGAATACTGATGTTGAACAAACACAAAAATTCTTTTTGTAGCACATTTTCTGTGATTTCACACATGCTTAATATGTTCATTTATAAATTAAATGATCTATTTCAGAGTGAAATAATAAGCAAATTCTGAAAATTGATTTGAACAAATCCCCCTAGATATGCATGTTTGTACATTGCTGCCTTGTGTTGCAAAATAAATGCATGACTGAGCTAAATTTTGAATTCAAACTGTGTCCAACTCCTTTTTCTGTATGATGATGGGCATAACAAAATTTCAATTATAGTTGTTTACTCCATATATGTTTATTTTTTATTCGGGTTTAAGGTCACATTCAACAACAATGGCTGCATCACAATTGCAGTACAGGTATAATTTCAAGTTTAGCCAATCATTTTTAATTATGCTGCCCACTTTAGAGGATGCACATCCCATTTATTAGTTGCATGTCGTGTTATAGTAGTACAGCAGAATGTTTCTACACTAAAGAAACACTACAGCACTTCACAATGAAAGTTAACATTCAGTGGAATATGCCTACAGACACCTTCCAATAAATCATAAATTTATTTAAGAATGTAATCAGGCTGCCATAAATAACCGAGCACTCTACTAGTTAACTGGTTGAGTGCTGGAAGCCCATATTTGGGCTTTATTCTTAAGTGGGAGTACTGCAACTTAACCCTTAAGGGCTGGACAAGTGTCCTGAATTCCCACCAGTCCACAGCCTTTATACATCCAGTGGCTTAGCAGTGATTTCTAGTAGAGTCTTGGCTGCCGTAACAGGCAGCTAAGACTTGACTAGAAACCATTGCCTACCTAATTGGTCTTTTGTCAATAGGACCTCCTCATGATGGCATATTAAGGGCACCTGTTCTGAGGTCATAAAAGTCAGAAATAGGCCATTAAAGGTTAAAAGCTTCATATTCAGTGGCTGTACTTCATATTATTTTGGAAGTGATATTATTTATTCAGTAAAGATTTGCCTTGTTACAATTTGCGGGAGAGTGCCCAAAGGCACTCTCCCATAAATTCTAACATGTCAAAGATATGTGAACAAATTTTGATGGTCAAAAATAATTTAGCACTCTACCAGTTAATACTATAAAAGATCAATTAACTCTTTACCCAACTTTGCAACGTAATGGTCAAAGTGACCTGTGCTTTTCACGAAAATCGGCATTCAAATCTTTTATTTTTTGTCTCAAAAACATAGCTTATTATCGCCACTGGAAAGAGCCTGTCAACCTTGTTCAAATGAAGGGTTATAAGCTATGTTTTTGAAACAAAAAATTAACATATTTTGTTATTCGAGAATTTATTGGATAAGTGTCATCTGCTATTCAGGTTAGGTAAGGGGTTAATGGTGTTGGACTGTATAAGGTAAATAAACCTATGCAGCTTGTTAGGTTTTAAAATCATTTCCAGCATCTATGGCTATATTGTGAACACAACTATACAGACAAGTTTTGCCCATCGTCAGTGTTTATATACTATCCACTTTTGCGATGATTCCTGAATTCTATTATACTAGTAAAGCAGACCTTGTCTACTTCAGTAAACAGGAACTACCCCACTCCTGGGGATTCCCAAAGTAAAACCCAGCAGTGGAGAAATTATTAAAGCATACTGTATTGACTATTAGCAGTCGAGAAGCACTATCACAAACACATATACACAAACACACTCACTAGAGCCTCTATATTGATATTTGCTTCTCATGAATTTCACTGATAAAGTGCCACAAGACCCTCAAGGACTATGTTTTAACAGTGCTCTAATAGGTTGCATTCAATCCACCACATATACATCTTACCACACAGAATCATGAAAGAAAAATTTACAATAACAACATTCTCATTTTCAATATTATTATTACTGGAAAGTCTACTTCATCAAAAACAAACAATCACAGATAAGACAATAAATACTTGAAAATCAAAAATATCAGTCACACCTTACAGGTCTCTTAAACAGACAGCTTGTATCTTGGGTTAATTCAGCGATTTGGCATGAAATATAATGAGAACCATTTTTATGGGAAACCTATTTTCTGGCCATCAACACATTACATTTTTATTTATTTATTTGTGTATAAGGTCACATATTTCTGCACAATGTGTAGTCATGACCGCAACATGGATATAAACTCAAGTCCAGCCAATCATTACTCAAGTCCAGCCAATCATTTATACCCATGCTACCCATTTTAGAGGACTTCCACCCCAGACATTAGTGACCGGGTCCTATTTTACCAGAAAAACGGAGCCATTTTACTACAGTAAGCAAGCAGTGCTTCACTTCCCGGAGTTCCCATGAGGAAACACATTACCCGTGACCGTTAAAAAGAGCGATGTATCTACACTATAAGGAAGGAAAAGAAAACAAGTATAAATTGAGACCTCTCAATTTTTTCAATTAAACCTCTGTTAAACCTGAGCAATTAGGCCAAAGTCAATAATCGAAAAGCACAAGTGTAATCTGGTACAAAAAGGTCCACAACATTTATCTCTTCAGAGTACAACCCTCCACAAAGATACCTAGCATTGAAACAGTTCATTTTTAACCCAGAAACTTGTTACAGTTACATCTTCCCAGTGACACAGTCGAATCCTGTTAATTGAAAAGTCACTTTGTTCTTGAAATATATTCGAACAAAAAGAATGTCCTTTTTCTGTACTGAAAAAATAAAATTTCAACTCTCCGCCCAATGAATATTTTCAAAATATTTTTCATCAAATCTAGTCATGACTGCTGCAAGGTACCATTACTAGATTTGATGACAAATTCCTCTAAATTTAACTAAAGAAATCAGTTGGTCAATAAGTTTATTCAATTTACGGGAGAGAAATTTGGTTAAAAGTGCCCAACGATACTTATTTCATTGGCAAAATATTCTGTGCTCTGGGCAGGAAAATCCACCAGCAGCATGCAAGGAGCGAATGGAGAATTTTGTGAATAGCACTTCCCCTTCATGCCAGCTAAAGGGTCAACAGAGATATCTACCAACGTCTAGTTAAGGAGATAAACTGAACAATGTCAAACTTAGCTAATTTTGGGGGGGATGACACCACATGCATTGGTTATCTGGTTTTATTTTAGAAGTCAAAGAACAAGTTTTTATCACAGAGCAAACACTGTCCTAATCACAAAAAGGCCCAACTGGCAGTTTCACAAAATTATTCTTTAGAAGGTAAATCCATTAGGTTCAGTGGATTCTACAATTACGTAAGTAAACAATGTTGTATCTGTAAACTTAATGTGATAGAAAAAAAAAGGAACTTTAGTTATACTGACTGGCCATTACTTTAAGTGAGGGAGGCGGGGTGGTAGGATAATCTTTTAACGAATCGACAACATCCACCCACATAAATTATAAATTGAGCAGTTGAAAAAAAGATTATTTACCTGGATGAGTGCTAGAAGACACTATCAGGGCTTTCAAAAAAAAATGAGGGAACCAGAGGAAAAGCTAACATTTTTCTTTCTCATTTTTCATATTTAGTCAAATGCAAATAATATTTTAATATAAATTTGTTGTATCACAAATTATTGAAGAGTGCCTGTGGACACTCTTCAATAATGTGTAATAAAACAAATTTGTGTGAACAAATTCAGACCACCAAAAAAAATGTAGCCCTCAACCAGCGGAACAAAAATTTCAACAAAACCGTATCATTTGACCCCTCACTGGAACGATCTTGTGGAACTTATTCCAATGAGAAGGGGTGGGGGTGGGAGGGGTGGCTTCACATATAGTTTTGTTTAAATTTTTTTGTAAATCTTAAGAAAATTGATATAAATTTTGATATTGTATGCCTTGAGTAAAAGGTTAAAAGAAATACTCATGGCATGAGCAGTGATTTTCAGATCTCTGTATATAGGCCTCAACAATAAAATTAGCTGATGTCAGTTCAAGCATGGCATAACACATTTAAACAGCAGCAAGAGCCGAAGAAAGATTATACTATATAAGACTTTAAATGAAGGTAGGGAAACAGAACTAATCTTCCACCGAAAGCAAATGCGGCTACACTTGAGTTGTTTCCACACAAAAATGAATCTCAGAATATAAAGTCACAAGCTTTGTTAATATTCATGACAAAGCACTGAATAACGACAGGTAAAAATTATGTAATTATATTTTTCCATTCCCACGGCGTGTGCTTGGAAAGAAACAGATAAAATTCTCAATCAAAAATATCATAGGTCAGTTAAATACAGTTTCAAAATAATAAAGAGATGAAACTACTAAATACTTGAAACTTTTAAGAAAATCAACTATTCGGATCAATAATAATAATAAACTCTGCCAAGATACTATAAGCTTCTGAAGCTGAATGATCACATAGTTTCAAGCCATTTATTGATTCCATCATAAACTGTAATAGTTTAGAGCAGACTTATTTTTAATTTAGAACAAATATGGAACAATGATTCAAGCCCAGAGTTATTAATTTGACACTGTTAATTATGTTATCACAGCGTACTACAAGTAATGAACCGGGAATCATACAGCAATATTGCAGTTGTTGACAGATATTTATGTACATATAAAACGTGCTATTCACATTATCTACACAAAAAAGACTTCAGTTAATATTAAAATACAGTTCTGAAAGGAACTGAGAGAGAACAAATAACTAACCACACCTAAACTGTATATTTATTGTTCATTAGGTGGCATTTGAATTTTATGAATTTTTTCAGCTCAATTCATCATGAATGCTGAACAAACATTAAAATTTAGGGTGACCTGAAAAACAGTTACCTTAACTTCTCTCACCTAACCTCTTCTACACATTTGTTTAGCCAGTGAAAGGCAATGTTATGCTGAAATGTTAACAAGGCAAATTTCAACAAAACCATATAATGTGACCTCCTCATTGTAATGATCTCCATGAGCTCGTTCCAGTGAGGCATCACCTGACAGGGTTTTGTTTAAATTTAAAATCCTTTTCTTTCTTTTTTTTTAACTGTGTAGTTTGTAAATTATGTCGGCAGATGCAGACAATTTGTTAACCCTTTACCCAACGCAGACGATATCAAAATTTATTATTTTAAATATAATTATTCCAAAAATTTCAACAAAACCATATCATGTGACCCCTCATTGGAACGAGCTCAATGAGCTCGTTCCAATGAGGGTTCACATGATATGGTTTTGTTGAAATATTTTGAAAGATTCAATTTTTTCAACTGCTCAATTTGCATATAACACAGGTGGATGTGGGCGATTTGTTAGGTAAAGGGTTAAGTTAAGGATTGACCCTGTACCTAACATAATTGCCAATCAGACAAATATAACTTTGTAAAAAAATTTCATATCGCATCATGTTTACTGATTATTTTTTCTCATTATTTATTGGGGTTTAAGGTTACGTTTCTGCACAATGGCCAATTGTAACAGCAAAATGGTGATAAAGTCCAGTTTAGTCAAGCATTTATACATACCCATTTTACAGTACTCGAACCCCAAGCATTGGTGACTGGATCCTATTTTACCAGTAAAACAGAGCTGGTTTACCACTAGTTCAGTGATCTGAATGTTTTCAGCTACCCACCTACGTTCAGACTCCTCCCATTCAAATCCACTATAAAATTCCCTGAGGGAGCACTGTGGCTCAGTGGTAGACTTGGACTTCTATGCTAGAGGTCCCGAGTTCGATCCGTGTACTAAAGCGTACTGCAGGTCGATGGTGCACATATCTTCAACCGCTGTAACCCTGCTTGAGCGGAGCTTGAACAGAGTTAGAATGTTGAGGAGCTGACAGTTGCTAGTCGATGATCGGTGGTTCTCTCCGGGTAATTCAGCTTCCTCCACCCGTAAAACTGTCACGGTCACGATTAGTCATTGTGCATAAGTATGTGACCTTAAACACCAAAAAATAAATAAAATTCCCCGACCAGTTTGGTCAGGAACTTAAAACACAAAAATAAGAATATATATCAAACTCTCGCCTTTATTACCGACTGCAATCGATAGTACACGTATTTCTTTACATTGTGCAAAGTCTATTGATCCAAACTGTGTTTTATCCTTTACTTATTCAGATTCCAACACAGGTGAATGTCAACCACTGCTTCGATGTCGTTCATGATTCTGTGCACCTATAAGACAATAATCCAGAATTGCGCCGAAACAAATAGACCTTTCATCACTACGAAATTGGAAACTCCATCGCATTCGTGCAGTGGAGGTCGATTATGATCATTGCATGGGGGCATTTTTAATTACACATTCCTTCAAAGATTATGTGAAGAAATTATGGGTGTGGTGTGGAAAGACTGAGGCTTGGAATCTTTATACAAGAGTTCAGATGAAACTACTCAACAGAAAGGCACGGAGTACAAGTACTGTTTTTGCCATGGAGGTGTGCTTTTCATTTTCTCATTTACCGCTTTGTTTTTAACACATTACTGCAGTCTTCTAAAAGATCCCATGATAGCCACTAGCCATAATTTGTTTATTTGGGTTTGTGATCAATGACAGAAGGTATGGATATATTATGAATGCAACACAAATATAAAATCAAATCTAAGTTAGCAACTTTTGAAGAACTCACACCACAGGCACTGGTCACAAATAACCATTATACCAAGAAAGCAAAGCTTATCTACCCCAGTCAGTAAGCACTGCTCCACTTCTCAGGGTTCCACACAGGGATTATCAGTGTGGTACTAAAGTAATAGTTAATGATCAGCCAATAAGAAAGCCCCTCTAGACAAATGTCAATGGTTTGAATACACAATTAATCGATTGTTGATGCTGATTTCAGATGGTGTCAAAGTGTTTGAGTATTCTAACTTCTTGACAATTCAGCCTCTAAACTTCCAATCCTGGTAGTTCTTTTTTAATCATGTTTGGAAGCCTAATACATCAAAAGGAATATACACAATGTTGCAAAGCAGTTTGTACAATTTCCGGGTGATGTCAATGAAATGTCTTGGGCCAGCTACAGCAAGCGCTGAAGTTTATTTAATTAAATACCAACCTTCGAAGATTTATTTCACAAAAAAATACAATTCTTTTCACAACCTACCGTATAGATTTGTAAATTGGATTTTGTTCCCAATTTATTCCAAATTACTGCAACTCATTTGAGTCAGTATTTCATCTGCAAATATTTTGGGCAGAGGTGAAAACAGACTGAAATGTATGCTGTTTTTGCTTGCACACTTCAACTGTATTTAATTAGTACTAAGTGATTTATAATCAAATACTAATGTCACAAGTAAAGGTAATTTTTTATATATTACCACTTCTAGTGACTATCATACGTACACACTGGTCAGCTTGAAAGCTTATGCAATTTAAAAATACAACACAGGGGCAGCCATCTAAAGAAAGTTGAAATTTTGGCAATTCTGTGCAAACCCTGAATTTCAACATGAAGAGACATTGTATGATCACTTGACCCCCTGAGTTGCAGGTGCAGGTTAATGAGTTCAAACAGAAGTTACAGAACTGTGATATAATTAAACTGTTGAGCCATTTTCCTATCTTAAAACATCTTATTTGGTATTTCTAACCTAAAACACCAAGTGTATGTTCAATAAATCGAGGTGTAGCAGCAGGAAAATGTTAAACTTTTCTTTTGACAATCAGCATTTGCCAATGTTTACTCTGACTTCTGATGGGTGAACCGATGGTCGTATATCGGCTCATCACCAGTACTAATGTAACATAAGCATCAATTCTTGTTGAGTTAGGTCCTACTTTTGTTGCCTACTTCAGATATCTTTCACATGAAGCATCAGAAACTGTCTTGCTCTTTCTAAGTAAAACAAAGAGAAATTTTTCAGCTCCCGTAAAAGGAATATATAATTTATCAGACATGAGATCACAATCTTGGCAAATAAACCGGAATCCTGTTTGAAAGCAGGAAATGATATCCTGTACTAATAATGCTGTAATAGAAATTTTATTCATTTTATTTATACTTATGCTGTCCACTTTAGAGGATACACACCACAGGTGATGGTTACTGGGTCCTATTATACCAATAAAATAAATTGTTTACCAGTCACTTCCCAGGGTTTCCATGATCTCAACTAGCTTTACTGTGAAGAGGGGAATCAAATCTGATGATGTGACCTAATTACAAAACACTTCTGAAATGTGGAGTATGATCAAAATTAAATCCTATTTATACAGATGATCTGAAATGACACAATAAATCTCAATCAGTCCAAATTACTCTTTCTACAGATAAACTATTACATATTCACCTGAATATATAATTCAGACTTTTTTAAATGTAACATTCAGTACATGTTACTATTTTGCAGCAGCAAAGTTCATTTTATCAAATCGCTTTCTGACCAGAACCAGGCACTTAACTATATGAAACTGCAATATGACATGGAACAATATGAAAAAAATTGAGAATCGAACATTATTCAAATGATTATAACTTGTTAACTTTCAAATTTCTCTTTGTAAGGATTCTATATAAAATGCTGAGCTCATTATAAGGAGACAAGTTTTAAGTTATACTTTTGTCTTATAGTCCAAAGATACAATTTACCTATCCTGAAAATATATGCTGTTAGAGAAAAATAACTTTATTGAAGGGCAGAGAATGCCATGTAAGTGAATATGTTAACTGAGAATATCACATTCTGTGACAATACAGTTTGTAATAAAGAAAATATACATAGTAAAACTATTGACAAACATTTCATTTCCATAACTTCACAAGAAATCTTGAAGACAAGTATCAAGTGAAATTTAGAAGAAAAAATCATGATTTTTGTGATTAATTTCACAAAAATCAACAAATATCTGAACTCTTTCATATCTGGTTGAAAAGGTTCATAATTACTTTTAACTTCTCAGGTTATATTATAACAAAAACAAGATACACAGACTGATTTTGCTAATCATCACAGTCATTATTACAAATTTTAAATAACCTATACCCCTGGAATTTGCTACCGGGTCATGTTTTACCTAGAGCTGAAATAAACAATTGATTAACCTATTTTGGAACAGGTGCAAGCTTTGCTACCGATTAACCACTCACTCATGACAGAAGTGTGGACATTTTTTCTGTTAATGGATTCAAACACAGGGAAATTCACAGAATGTAACAGACTCAAATCTTGGATAAAATGCTCAGTCCTTATGATCATGCCAGAGTATTTGTGCATGATTTACTTAACCCTTAAGGGTTTGGGGATTTTTATACATTTTCACTCTACTTTGAATGTCAACCTCCAATGGCTTTGCTGTTGTTTCTAATCAAGTCTTGACAGCCTACAGAGGCAGCCAAGACTAGCCTAGAAACAACTGACAAGGTACTTAGAAATCAAATTTTGAGTTCACCCAAACAATGCATTAGAAAGTTATCAAAATTGGAAATGTCCCTTAAGGGTTAAGTTACATTCTAAGCTTTTCTTGTCTGAATAAACTAAAACGAAATATTTCCTTCAAGATCCTGCCCACAATATTATGCAACAACATCATCCTAGCAAATGCATATTTTTTGATCTGAGGTTAATCAGAAATGAAACATTAAAACTAAATAGTGAACTGAATACAGAATTCCTCAACTGTTTCAGCACTTGTTTTACCAAGAGAGAGTCTCATCTGTGAACAAGTTTCTCAGTGAGAATACATGATGCGAAGATTTGATTACTGTTAAAATACTCACTAGCAAAATTGGATCTCTATGATGTTAACCCTTTATCTATCAAAACATTTTATATCTGATCAATGCTGTTCACAAAAATCGCCATTCAAACAGATTCAAATGTTATAATTTTTTCAATGTTTACCTCAAAAACATAGCTGATGACAAGCTCGACAAACTTGTTCCATAAGCTCTATTTCAGAGACAAACATTTTTTTTTATAGTTTTTTTCAAGAAATGTTTTCCACTCGTCTTCCATAAGCATTAAGTTTAGGTTTAACCCTTAATGATCTAATTCTTTTCTTTGAAACATTTTTCTACAACAGAACAGGGGTAGAACAAGCAGCCTCTGGGTAAACTTGCAAGTTACATTCTTAGAACCTTGGCAGTTGTTCCTAGGCAAGTCTTGACTGCCTACAGAGGCAGGCAAGACTTGCCTAGAAACAACTGTACAGTCACAAGATGTGGACTGTCTCAAGTATAGAATATATGTATAAAAATCTCCAGTCACTCAAGGGTTAACCAAGGGATATTGGCTGAAAATTTGCTTAGGTTTCTGATGCCTGTTTGTAATACCAGACAGCTACTGCTAATCAAGAAAACTCCACAGCAAAGGCATTTAGTTGTAATACACACTCCACTCACTGTGGGTGCAAAGGATCAAGGTTGGAATGCTGGGTAAAAATTGGAGCATACACAAACAGTTGCACCTTCAACATCTACTATTCACACATCACAAACAACAACTGCTGTCTTATAACAATAACTCTTGTACATAAATGGCACATTTCTGTTAATATAATAAAAGAAATTTTGAAGATGTCAAGATGTATTTGTTTTAAAGACCAGCAGTCAATGGCCATGTTTAAAAATTTCACGAATGATCACATAAACATATGATAGGCAGCCTACATATCTCCCACTCAGTTTCAATCAGGACTTACAATAATATTCTGGCCCTGAGCTTGCATTCTCATTTTATGTCCAATTGTAATAAAAGTCTTAAAAACGCAAACTATTTCCCCTGAAGAGCTCTTCGTCAATTTCCTTCTGATGAGGTAGGGAGATAGTCTTCTGTTCTCTTGTGGCTCTCCAGTGCTTTTATCATTGATGAATCATGTGGTAGTTCTGACTTTCGTCGAAGGAGGGGTTTTTCCTTTGTTTTTTTTTTCTGGAGCTGAAAATATAAAATAAGTTTTTAGATTGCCATTTAATCAAGATAATGAACAAGAATCTCTTGTGATCTCAATTTTCTCAAAATTACAGAATTGGTACACCAGAGAAGAAAAAAATTCAGGACTTTTCTCAAGACATTTTCAATCACTTTCCGGGAGCTTCAAATTATTTTAACAAGCTATATGCAGCAGTAAAAAAGTCCCTGCCTGTCAAACCCAATTGTGTACTGGAGAAGTCCACAATTTATATCTTGTTTGACAGAACTCACTGAGTTGTCAAAAATTAAAATTTAGAATTCTTGTCTAAACATTGGTGAGATAATTGGAGTAGACAAGGTGAGAATTATGTTAGAATAGAGTAGGGAGTTAATCATCTTTGATGTTTGTATTAGGGCGGTGTTGTGATTATTTGATTAATCGACTAACCGTCGACTGTTCTGGTAGTGAACAGTTTTTATTTTTAGACAATCTTTATTCATTTTTAAATTGACACAAGCCGGGTTTAAATTTGCACTGTATAGCGAGGTGAATGAACAGTTATATTATTAACCTTTGAAATGTCTAACCATAGTTTCTTGTATTATCCAATGACCTTTGTTTTCAGTACAATTGTGCAAGACCGTATTTTTAAAGTTTTGTGCCTTGTCATTTCATCAATCTCTGTACCCTGTAGTATTAACCAGCACTCCATTGATCAGTACTAAAGAGTATCGTTCAATGATGTACCTCTGAATAATTTGCGGTTTGAGAAGTTATTGCAGACTGCAGAGTAAATAGAATCTTTGTTTGGTCTTGTATACTCGGACGATCCCACTGGAACAATTCAAACTGCAAAAGTGAGAAAATTGTTAGAAGAATGGTCAGTTCAATTGGAGCACTAAGTTGTAACTTGTGTAGGAATGGAGAAACTTCTGTAATATTTTTTTATTTACTTATTGGGATTTAACACTTTTGACAGGCAGGGTCACCTCGTGTTGGAACAATTTTTGGAAATTAGTTAGAGAAATGAAACATTTGCACAAATGTTCTTCTGTTTAAATTCTTCAAATCTATCAGAGATATTTTGGTGTTTCCATTTTATCTCAACACAGAAGTGAACACATTCAAACACTGGGCGTTCTAGATTTGTTTTGCAAGTTTATCCGAGATTTTTTGTTGAATTTATGGGAAATGACTATTAATTGATTAACCACTGAATAATGCTGGTAATTAGTTGACTATCAAAATTGATAGTCACAACAGCCCTAGTTTGTATGCATACCAATAAACTCTTTCCTAACATTAATAGCCATAACATGCCACTGCTATCACATAAAAGGCCCTTCAAATGTATTATCTTTTAATTTTGCCTCAAAACATATCTTATAACTACTCATTGGAACAAGCTCATTAACTTTGTTAACATGAAGTGTCATAAGCTATGGAAGTAAACTCGTGTTAATTAAATAACTGGACTGAAGCATGCCCCCGCACAGCACATGGGTACATGAGGCTGAAGAGCAAACTGTGTTTTGTCACTCGAACATAAGCTGTGTCTATAAGAGACATATGACGCACTTGCAAAGTGTGAAATTCTATAAAAAAAAATTGACCAAGTTCAACAACCTGTAATTTTGTGAAATATTGAAGCAAATAAAAATCCTGACAATATGCACACCTCTGGTATATGTACAAACATCCTGTGAAATAAAAAAAGTCCTAGCTTGAAAACGGCGATAGGAGTTAGCTGGACAAACAATGTACCCTAGTTGTGGACGGACAGATGGACAACAGACAGCAGGCAGACGGACGGATGCACGGACAGGGGTAAAACAATACGCCCTTCGACTATTTGTTGAGGGAGGATAAAAAAATCTTGTGATCTACCAAAGAAGTGCTCTGACAATCACAGAATGCCTCATCTTTACAGACCTCTTTGGCCTCAGTACATCCAATATAATCATTTATTCTATTATATCTGGTTTGAAAGATTCCCATTAGCTCTGTCAAATAACATATGAAGTAGGTACAATTAATCATCCAAATGTATGAAAAAAATCAAATTCTGAACAATGAATACTATACTTTTCACTGGCAATGTGGCTATTCAATCGACAGGGTATCACTGAACACGGTGTGTAACTACACATTTCTACCAAAATGAACTAAGCAATTATCTACAAAAATATTTTCAAGGGCATTCGATGACTTTTTCCTAAGTCTGATTTTTAAGTACTTCAATGAGAACTTCAGGAGTTACAGTTTTAAAACTCAAAAACTCTTGAACACTTGGGGAGGCCTGGAGATTTTTAAACATATTTGGTACACTTACACAGTTTATACCCTCTGGCTTTGCAGTTGTTTCTAGGCAAGTCCTGGGTGCCTATATAAGTAGCAAAGATTTGTCTAAAAACAACTGCCGAGGTACTTAGAATATAACTCACAACTTTATCCAGAGATGACATGCTCGCCCATTGTTAAGGCATCTGCACCATTGCAATAAAAGTTATGGAAGTCACATATGGGCATTTGAGTGTTAAGCAGTTTCAAGGATCCATATAAACCATGAATAACTCAAGGATCACCTTACACGCTACTTGCTCAGGCAATTTTCAACCAAATTGCACCAAACTAATACCTGCAAATTCAAAGAATTGGAATGTGATTAATAATTAGGCCACAATTAACTGGAAAAAAACTGTTCAAGTAGTTTGATTATTATCAAGAAAACTTGCTAATGATTACAAGTTGATGGCACATGTGCTGAGACCACAGTTTGTCAAAGTCAGAATTAGGCCCATGAGTGTCAATTGTTTTGTGCAATATGTTGAGAAGTGAAGTAATTTGGACAAGAATTTGTGTGTTAATAACTTATTAAATGGTCAAAACTCAACGGTTAATGGAGGAATGCTACGATATGTCCAAGACTTCATAGGGATACTTCCCTTTCAACCAATCAGCTAAGTAAGCGACAAAGCAAATAGTGCACCTCAATCAATACAAAAAATGTTCACTGATGAGCCACTCTCCTTGGTCATTGTTGATATGTGGCAGTAAAACGACTAACAGTTGAAAAGGACTTAGCCTTTCAAGCTACCAGTCAAATTCTGCAAGGAATATTTAACGTTGTTATGGCCTGGAACCAGCCTAGTCCTAAAATAGTTCATCGCCTATGTTTAGATTCACTCATCTGCAATATTTCAGTTTGCTTTTCAGAATAACTGATATATTCCAAATGATTGAATCCAAAAAAATACCATAAACATTCATTTTCTTTGAATCAATGCAAGAAATGTTCTTTCGAGATTCCATTCAACCAGATTTTTTATGACATTACCATCAGGAATGAAGACTCACACAACAGTAATTCATGATTATGCCCCATAGTTCCACCTATTGTGTTAATATCTTGATGTTTTCAAAGCAAATTCAATACTTATTGATTGAATTATCTATAACAAGAAAATAGTGCAATGCAAAGCATTGCATGTGCTCCCTCCTGCAACGTCAACATGGGCAACAAAAATTATTCAATTTTCAGCTGCCATTCAGCAATGAAAGCATCAATGACACTGTAGCTTAACTTGACACTGTGTTGTGTTTGATGAAAAGGATAATGTTCAATGTTTATGAAAGGATTAAGAAATAAGACAAGAATTGTGATAATTGAGAATCTGTTAATTTCTGTTCCCTGTGTGTAATGTTTCCAATAAAAATAATTTGAGGTTTAGACTGTACTCAAGAATTGAGGGATGGGTTAATGTGGCCCTCACAGATAATGTATGCCAACAAAGTAACCAAGTTACAGTGAAATTATTCCAAAATGAGTCATCCTATCAAGTTACAATGAACTCCCTTCATAAATACGGCCTGCAGACTGTGCTCAAGGTTTTTGGGCTTAGGGCCTGTGTAGCCATCATGGCTGATTGCTCGCAATCCGTCCATAACTACAACCTGCAGACTGTGCTAAAGGTTTTCAGGTTTTGGGCTCGGGCAGCCATCACGGTTGACAGATTGTGACCAAATGGAGAAGTTCTCATCTAGACATAATACAGAGTCACCCTACCAAGTTACAATGAAATCCCTCCACATTAAATATGATGTTTAGACTGTGCTAAAAGTTCTTGGGTTTCGGGCTTGGGCAGCCATCAAGGTTGACAGAACATGACCAAAAGGGGACGTTCTCATCTAGACATTATATGGAGTCATCCTACCCAAGTTACAATGAAATCCGTCCATAACTACAACCTGTTGACTGTGCTAAAGGTTTTCAGGTTTTGGGCTCGGGCAGCCATCACAGTTGACAGATCGTGACCAAACGGGCAAGTTCTCATCTAGACATCATACAGAGTCACCCTGCCAAGTTACAATGAAATCCCTCCATATTAAATATGACGTGTAGACTGTGCTAAAAGTTTTTGGGTTTCGGGCTTGGGCAGCCATCAAGGTTGACAGAACATGACCAAAAGGGGACGTTCTCATCTAGACATTATATGGAGTCCTCCTACCAAGTTACAATGAAATCCGTCCATAACTACAACCTGTAGACTGTGCTAAAGGTTTTCAGGTTTTGGGCTCAGGCAGCCATCAGGGTTGACAGAACGTGACCAAATGGGGAAGATCTCATCTAGACATCATACAGAGTCACCCTACCAGGTTACAATGAAATCCCTCCATATTAAATATGACGTGTAGACTGTGCTAAAAGTTTTTGGGTTTCGGGTTTGGGCAGCCATCAGGGTTGACAGAATATGACCAAAAGGGGACGTTCTCATTTAGACATTATACAGCGTCGTCCTACCAAGTTACAATGAAACCCCTTCATAAATACGACCTGTAGACTGTGCTAAAGGTTTATAGGTTTTGGGGCATGGGCAGCCATCTCAGTTGACCGATCATGACCATAAGGGGACGTCCTCAACCAGACATGACCTCAAACCTGCATATGAAATTATGTGATGATCGGACAAGAACTACAGGGTGTATCCTGTGCTAAAGGAAAATGTAAACAGACTGACAGACTTAAACTAACAGACATTCGCACGCATGATGGCAATAGCATATCTTGGCTTTGTCAAGTTAAGCTAAAAATTATTCCCAAGGACAAAAAAAAACAATGCAAAAACTTCACACAGTTTTTCTTAGTCTACAATGCAAAGGGGCATAACTGTAATAATCGAGGTAAGTATGCATGGATGTAACCCACAATATGCGGATATCCTTTCCCCCCCAGAAAGGTCTATCACCACATCAAAGGACATCAAAATCAAACAACCAACACCAGGGTTCTAATGCAAAATGTTTGTAGGGAAAGTTTTTTAAGTGTAACAAGTGCCATAACTCTGGCCTGTATGCATGGACGGAACCATCAATATGTTAATGTCTTCTCCCCCATGCTAATCTTTCACCATACCAAAGGACATAAAAATTGGCACAGAAATGACTGAGTTATAATGAAAATGTTGGTATAGAGTTTTACTAAGTGTAACAAGGACCATAACTCTGGTAGAAATGTATGTATGAAAGCAGCAATATGAGAATATCATGTCCCCAATGCAGGTCTATCATCATACCACAGGACATCAAAATCTGACAACTGATGCCAGAGTTATAATGCAAAACATTCATTTTACTATTTTTCCAAGTGATACAAGGGCCATAACTCTAGTATGAATGTGTGGACAAAACCCTCAGTTTGTTATCATTTTCCCCATGCTGGTCTATCACCAAACCAAAGGACATTAAAATCTGACAACCCAAATTTTCCCCATGCTAGTTTATCAGCATACCAAAGGACATCAAAATCTGAAAACCGATGCCAAAGATAAAATTCAAAATGTTTGTATGGATGGACAGATGGACATACTGATGGGGACAACTATGTACCCACCGAACCTCCTAAAGAGGTTGGAGGCACAACAAGGGTGTGAAGGAATATCTGTATATCTTTGTGAGTAAAGGGACATTACATTTCATCATGGTAGTCTGCACACAATCTCTAAAAATTGGGTAAACAAACAGCCTATAACAGTGTAGGATTCCTTACAGAATTAGACTGGTGGTTTGAGAGCTTGTTAGCCTTTTTCAACACACTGTCAAGAAACGGTCTAAACGGTCTTTCAGGTTCATAATCAGGTGTTATCAAGTGGCTTGCCAAACATTGGAAATGGTACTTAGTGAAGAAAACTTGAATATGGAATACAAAGCAGTGCTTTTATTGCATAATAAAACCTACTGTTAATTACATATAACTTTCAAATACCAAACCATCTGGCTCACCTTCAGTAAAATCTAGACTTCTAAATTAATTAAATGCTCTTGAAGAAATCTTTGTGAACTGAATATAAAATATTGTGATCTATCAAAACAGTACTCCAAAAACCAATGAATAGGTTTACATCTCACACTTCTTTGGCCTCAGCATTTCCAATATCAGCATTTAATAGTTTATGTCTTGGCTCTTTCAAACTAGACATGGCTTTACTTTAAATTCTCCCAAATGAATGATGTCAAAATACTGTGCCCAAATAGAATTAACTGTGCCAAAATTATGTGGTGTATAAAAACCTTATGCCAAACATTGTTTCATCCATAGTTAGGTCACATTTTAAGCGGTTCTTCCACCCACACTAAAACAGTCTATCAAAAGAGACCATGGGCTTCGCGAAGATCTCATCTACAGGCTAAAAGTTTTTTAACGCTTTATCCACCATGAATGACACATGAGTATTGACACAGAAAAAGGTCTTGAGTAAATAAAAACCTTTCACTGATTGTCTCAAAAACATAGCTTATGACCTTTCTTTGGAATGAGGTCAATGATCTCATTCCTGTGAGGGGTCATATGCTATGTTTTTGAGAAAAAAAATTGAAATAATATTTGAATGGTGATTTTTGTAAACAGTGACGGTCGAATTTGGCAATTACGTTTGGTAAATAGAGCCAGACTCTTCTGTAAACCAAAGCACAGGAAGTAATAACCACACACATCCACCTTAGTTTCTGTATTTAGATGGTACTCAGTACTTGAGAATGTCCTGAAGACCCATCTAACTTGTTCTAATGAGTTTATATTTTTAATCTAATTTATTTTACAAAGATTGGTGGGCAAGTTATATACCTTATATTAATGCCTAGCCTTAGCCCAATGATGCTGGTATGTGAGGTGACATCCCTAGTGACAACTTCCTAACCTTGTGCTTCTTACCTCGTTCAGCACACTTATTTTTCGTCCCCAGCTGATAAGACAGTACACTATGGCATCAACAACACAACTGATACTGCCAGAGTGTTCGGAACTTGAGAGCTCTCCTGACTGATGAACGATCCTGGGAATGAGAGGCCAGTTCACTTATCACCTCTGCCACCACTCTCCTGTTCTAATGAGAGAGGCAACATTTAACCCTAAAGCCAAGGTACCAGCCAAATCCTACCAGCACAGTACACATTAATCGCCATATAAATTATTCAAATGTGGTATTTTCCGATTTCTGCATCCAAACACATAGCTTATGCCTCTTCAATGGATCTAGCTTGTTGAGGTAATATGTTTTTTTCTGGAAATACTTTTGATAATTAGAAAATATTGTAAATGCGGTCTGGGAGTTGTGTAAGATTTTGATTAAACACATGAGGCCCTTATTCAGACTTTAATAACTTTTTACAGCAAGAAAACAGGTATTCTTGGTATACTTTAAAATTACATTCAACTACCTTAGAAGGTGTTTCAAGGCAAGTCCTGGCTGCCTACATGAGCAATGAAGGCTTGTCTACAAACAACTGCAAAGCCACAGAATTTGGACTGTCCAAGTGTAGCAAATATGTATAAAAATTTTAATTTTATAGTAAATTTCCTTTCTTATTATACCTACCACAATTGTTTACTACAGGCTTGCACTACAGTGGAAGACCCTAGCTCGGAAAATATACTCTCTATTTTGATCCTTCCGAAGCGATTTGGGAAAGAAAAGTGGTGCAAAAGCATCAAGAAAAAATAAGCCAAAACTGGGTCAAGCGCCACTGGCACACACCCAGTAGGGGACGCTCTTCTTAGTACAAATCCACGGCTTCCGGCATCCAGTGCGCAGGCAGTAACTAATGAATCATTTTTTTGAATCCGCCAACATTGGAGTTAGGTCATCAGCGGGGAGGAAGGATTCTTACCCGAATAAGAAGACGGGAGGGCCTCCATGTAAACAATTGTGGTAGGTATAATAAGGAAATTTACTATAAAATTTAAATTTCTTATCAACCTACCTTACAATTGTTTACTACAGGCTGAATAGACAATAGGATGGGACAGGGAGTCGGCTATGATGTTCAGATGACCGGGAATGTGACGAACCATCATTCCGGCATTGACATCCTGAGCAAGCAGTAGAAAAAACCCGAGTCAATTCGTACATGGGAACCAAGTGAGTGCCGCCTTGGTTCCAAATGTAAGCAACCACTGTTGAATTGTCGGACAACAGAAAGACCTGGCAATTCGAAAGGTGGGGGATCCACTGCCAGAAACTCAGAAGAAGAGCAAGAAGCTCCTCCTGATTGATGTGAAGAGCTGCTTGATCCTGGTCCCATGCCCCGTGAAGGATAAGACCTAGAGGATCCAACGTCGCACCCCATCCGAGATCACTGGCGTCTGCCGTCAGAACACGATTGAACGTGGGTAAGTCCAACAGAACTCCCTGCATAATCCACTGAACATCCGTCCAGGGGAGAAGGTGACGAGGAAGAGACTCCAGTAACTGAAGCACCAGATCCAGAAGATCAACATTCGGCCTCGAAAGACTGAGCAGAAAGTGTTGCAGAGGTCGGACATGCAGCCGACCGAGAGGAATGAGATCCGTCACCGAACCGCAAAGACCAAGTAGCCGGAGAAGAGTCCGAGCTGTCACGGACGTGGACTGGGACAGAGTCAGGGCAAAAGCTGAGAGAATCACAGCAGCCCTTGCCCGGGGAACCGCCACCGCATTCAGCTGAGTACGGAAGTCTATCCCCAGATGACAAAACGACTGAGAAGGGACCAGGTCAGACTTCTTGTTGACTCTGAACCCTAGCGACGTGAGCAGGCTCAACAGTGTGTCAACATCTGACTCCAGAAAGGCAGCATTGGAATGCCTCTGGAGGATACTGTCTAGATGTGCCAAAGTAGTCACCCTGGACTGTGTGCGATGTTAGGCTAACACATGCGACATCCGTCGGGTGAAGGCCCAAAGAGCCAGGTTGAGGCCGAAGGGCATGGCCTTGAACTGGTAAACTCACTCCAGAAAAGCGAACCTGAGATACTTTTGCGCTGTTCGATGAATCGGAACGTGAAAGTTAGTGTCTCGCAGGTCGATGCTGGAAGTGAAAACTCCCTGGTGAATGGAGTAGCGAACCGACCTGAAAGTCTCCATGCTGAACTTAGGGGCAATGATAGCAGGCTGAGAAAAAATAAGATTTTGATAAACCTTCCAGCAGGTTGCCTCATTTGACAATGGTTAGTAAATCTGTTGATCGGTTACCTAGATTTTTTTCATAAACCTATTGGTTAACCATTGCATTAAAAGTATTAATACTGAAAAAGCTTCTGACATGCCCAACTACAGTTCCTCCCAAATTAGTTTGCCGTTTAGACACAAGGCAGGCACAGTACAAAACAGGTACATACACACGTTGTTTGCTTTATATGATTTTTGTGTAATAAAAATTGAAGAATTTTAATTGTTTATTTTGCTGTGTGGCTTATTATTTCAGAAACCCAAAAACATTTGTCTCGAACTGGGAATTGGGCAATTGTGTGGGGATGGGGTCAAATACTGCCGTTGGATGCCTGTATTACGAATACATTGAACTTTAGGGCATGGGAGTTGCACTGTCAGTCTCTGATTAACATTGGAAAAGAAACAATTGTAAATCGTATCTACCTTCCCCCACATTTCGGAATCCGGAGAATGTAATCCAAAGCTCCAAACTAAAACTTTATTTGTGCCACAATGTTCGAAATCATTTGGAAAGACCCATGTTCACAATCAAGCTGGCTGTTTATTCAAATGGAATAAACACGTAAATAAGAAGTCAGCATTGGTGAATAAAAGACGTTTCCATAATGTGTTTGAAAATTTTTCTCATGGATTGGTAGGGTAAAAAGGACGGAATGCAAATAATTAACAACAGCTCATTTGATTTTCAATATGTCTCCTTTTTATTGTATCGAAGACTTATTTTCAGCTTTGCACACTGCGAGAGTTAATACCTCACGTGCGGTAAATGTATTAACAAAGCAGTTAGCTGCCTTTAGCTGTAACAGACAATCATCTCTCTCAGAATCGAAACAAATTAATTGTTTCGAGAGCCAGAGGACACTGCGAGTTGGTACTGCAGATCTTCAGTACTGCTAATACTATACATTTATACCCCCACAAGTACAGTAATGATTGAAACAGGCTGTATGATAACCACATGAGCATTTTGTTCTTGTTTTGTTCACTGTAGTGCTTCTTTTAAATCAGTGGGAGGAAAAACGTTGAAAACTTTTCTCATCCCGTAACAACTAACTTCGTCGGCCATCGGCACGATTTTTGGTTAACCGATCAAGCGTTTGCCTGAAAACAAATCTGTGAAGACCTTCATTTTGAGCCTCGGCGAGGCACCTGAGACAAGAAACCACCTCCTCTACTATATGAAGAATCCTGAGTCCTCCCTCTAGCCTGCCGACGCTTACCCTTATCCCGTGAGTTAGTAGAAGCAGCGGCAGGAGAATCAGCCCTTGGCTTCGCAGAGGAAGCAGAAGGGCGCTTGTTAGGCTTTGGACAGCCCCTCGCTCCAACAGACGGCTGATCAAGCAGCAGCTGATCTATGGAATGACGTAGGACGTCATCCCAGACCGTCGCCACGGAATAGTTGCGGACCCGCCGAAGAAGTAGAGCGAATAGCAGAGCGCTGCCCCTCAGGAAGGGAATGGTGTGTGTCCAACATAGCATCCCTGCGAACTAATTCCAAGTTAGCCGTGTTACAGGCATGCGTGTGCATGAGCGCCTTGGAAAGCACACGCAAAGGAGCCTGTATTTCGTCAAACTTATCTGGAGGCAGATAAGTAGCTAAAGCAGAGACGACATGATCTGAGGGAGAAAGCATGCCCAGCATCTCTCGAGATAAACCTAACAGGGACTCCAGAGTCACCATAGGAATAACGTCCGACTTGGGCTTAGAAAGCCAGAGGGGTATAACTCTCACCAGACGTGGTCGTGTCTGGAGGCACCAAATGACAGTGTTCCCCCTTCCTGCGGGTGCGGGACGAACGGTCCCGAAAACGCACCACATGCTTGGGCAAAAGGCATTGCCCTCAAGGAACAGTCCTGGGCATAACAGAGGTGAGAGCAGTAGAAGAACTAGAGGCTCTTCTGAGCCTGTAATCGCTCACCTGGAAATACATATAAAAATGTGATTTAACATAGGCTTTCCATGGTAACTATGAGCTGCAATTGTGGCCATGTTTGCAACATTACATCAAAATTACATGAGGATCATTGGTAGAAGGTGTCCCAGTCTTCAATCACGTGAAGTTTCAGCTCAATAGTTCCAGAGAGAAGATCAAAATGTGATTTCCTATAGGTTTTTTCTACAGTAACTATAAACCGCAATTGTGGCCATGTTAGCAAAACGATCAACATTAAAATGAGGAATGTTGGTGGAGGGTGTCCCAGTTATCAACCATGCAAAGTTTCAAAACATTTGGCCCTGTGGTTTCAGAGGAGAAGAATTTTCAAAATTGACCAATCAGAATCAAAGAATGCTTCTGGTGGCCACATTTTTTCACCCAACAGGAATAAAATGAGTAACAGTTGTAGAGAACCTCTCATAGACAATGCCTGCCAAGTCTGGTTCACATTGGCTCAGTACTTTCAGTGAAGATGATGAAAATGTGATTTCCTATAGGGTTTCTATAGTAACTATAAGCCACAATTGCAGTCATAATTGCAACCCGATGAAGATTAAAATAAGGATCATTGGTAAAGGGGGTTACAGTCATCAGTCACATTAAGTTTTTTCAAACCATTTGGCCTTGTAGTTTCAAAGAACATTTTCTTGAAAATGCACACATTTATGAATTCTGTTTCAACAAAAAAAAATCAGTAAAAAAAGGGTTAAAATATTTTGAAAATTACAATTTTTTCAGACAGTATTCTCTTTCAAAATAGCTTTTGGATAGGTAAAGGGTTACAGGAATCTTATAAGATATACAATAATTACTGTCATCTGCGCTGACATGATTGCAAGATAATAAACAAACTTCCCCAGATTTTCTAAATCTGTCAACATTTATCAAACATAATTAGATTGCAGCTGAAGATCATCAACCTACAGTTGCACTTGTTTTACAGTACAAGTCAAAATAAGTTGTGTATGATAATCCTATAAACTAAGTATCTGTTCTCTTCCTACACTGATAAGACCAGAAGCTGACATCATTTTCTGGAAAGCTCTCAATGATAGCTTTTCCAGAAAATGTCAGATTCTGATCTTGTCAGGGCAGAAGCTGCAGTCTTCTTAGTTTATTGCAGTTATGCTACAGCTTATTTTGACTTGTACTGTATACACAATATTTTGGTTTTTTTTCCCCCAGTTCTCAGTGGAGACAAGCCAAGACCAATACTGGGTCGGGACCTGCGTCGCTGCATGCAATTCTGCCACGGCAGATCTGAAAATTAGATACATGATGCAACTCATCATTATGAAGCAGCAGACCAAATATAAAATCATTCCCTTTCATAGAAGCTGGATGGATGGAGTTGAGCGGTTACTAGACCTGCTCTGCCGCTGGCGACGCAGGTAAAAATACTGGAACCAACCCATACCCGATTCTCAAAAAACGCGTATTTTGCTGACAGTACTGATCTTCGTGCAGACAGGAGAGTCGTTGGGTTAAGCATCAGAATATAGCCTCTGGTGGCCACATATTTCCATCCTCTCATAGACCATTCCTGCAAAGTTTGGCTCACGTCGGCTCAGTAGTTCCAGAGAAGAAGATGAAAATGTGATTTCCCACAGGGTTTCTATAGTAACTATAAGCCGCAATTGTGGCCATATTTACAATCCGATCAACATTAAATGAGGATCGTTGGTAGAGAGGGTTCCAATCATCATTTATGTGAAGTATCAAAACATTTGGCCTGGCAGTTTCAGAGAAGATTTTTGAAAATCCACCTATCAGAATCAAAGAATGCCTCTGGCGGCCATGTTGTTCAACCTACGGGAACAAAATGAGGATCGTTTGTAGAAGACCTCCCATAGACCATCCCTGCCAGGTTTGGTTCACGCCAGCTCAGTTGTTCCAGAGAAGATGAAAATGTGATTTCCCATAGGGTTCCTATAATAACTATAAGCCACAATTGTGGCCATGTTTACAACCTGATCAACATTAAATGAGGATCGTTGGTAGAGAGGGTCCCAGTCATCACTTATGTGAAGTATGAAAACATTTGGCCTGGCAGTTTCAGAGGAGAAGATTTTTGAAAATCCACCTATCAGAATCAAAGAATGCCTCTGGCGGCCATGTTGTTCAAACTACAGGAACAAAATGAGGATCGTTTGTAGAGGACCTCCCATAGACCATCCCTGCCAGGTTTGGTTCACATCGGCTCAGTAGTTCAGGAGAAGAAGATGAAAATGTGATTTCCCATAGGGTTTCTACAGTAACTATAAGCCGCAATTGTGGCCATGTTTACAACCCAGTCAACATTAAATGAGGATCGTTGGTAGAGGGGTCCCAGTCATCATTTATATGAAGTTTCAAAACATTTGGACTGGCAGTTTCAGAGAAGATTTTTGAAAATCCACCAACCAGAATCAAAGAATGCCTCTGGAAGCCGTGTTTTTTATCCGACAAGAACAAAATGAGGATCGTTTGTAGAGGACCTCCCATAGACCATTCCTGCCAAGTTTGGTTCATACCGGCTCAGCGGTTACAGAGAAGAAGATGAAAATGTGAAAAGTTTACAGGTGCCAGACGACGACGGACGCCAAGTGAGCTAAAAAGGTGAACTCAACAGATGTAGAAAGTAGAACACCCCCAACTACGAGAGAAAGGTGGCAGAAAAAAGGACCGGAGGGAACACAACTGAACCCAGACGGCCGACAGGGACCAAAAAACAGAAATTCCGCCCTCAACAGAGAGGAGAAATCCTGTCCATACAGCCCCCCATTGACACCTAAGTTGACCTAACTACAATAATAATAATAATAATATCCAAAAGGATAACATAAATTTATCAACCAAAACATTTTCTGTCCGAACCGCACGGTACGCGAAAGTCGCCCGCGAACAGAGAATATATAAAATACAATGAAAATGTGGTTGAAAATAATAACGAGAATATATAAAACACAGTCCTGTTATTATACGATCATCAGATTCATAATTCTGGTCACAGATAACCATTATCAATGAGTTGAATTATCACTGTTTCTTAAAGCAAATGGACGTCCTTCCACATGGGCGGACGAAAAAAGAATGATTCATTAGTTACTGTGTCTGCGCACTGGATGCCGGAAGCCGTGGATTTGTACTAAGAGAAGAGCGTCCCCCACTGGGTGTGCATCTGTGGTGCTCGACCCAGTTTTGGCTTATTTTTTCTTGGAGCTTTGCACCACTTTTCTTTACCAAATCGCTTGGGAAAGATCAAAATAGAGAGTATATTTTCCGAGTTAGGGTCTTCCACTGCAGTGCAAGCCTGTAGTAAACAATTGTAAGGTAGGTTGATAAGAAATCCCCAATCCTTTAAGGGTTATAAAGAGGAAATATACAACTTTGTAGTTATTATGTATTGTCTTTTGTTAGCCATGTTACTTCTACTGTGGTCATTCAACCATCTCTCTGCAAAGACACTGCACTGAAAATATTTCTAAAGTATGAGATATGGTTCAGGAGAAAATCATTAAATCCCTTTTAGAAAGTTCATTAAGGATAGTTACCTGCATTTAACTAACCTGAATGATTGTTAGTAAAAGGCTAGGAGTTAATATTTTACTAAAAAATTTGAACAAATCGACAACAATGCAAAAACCTCTGTTTAAGATATGTATCACTCAATCTAAATAAGAAATTCACCCAAAAGTTGTTAACAACAACCTGGAATGTTTTCCTGGTGATAATGCATGCAATAACCATTTAATTGTTTTGTTCCTTTGATGTCACAATATGCAGAAAATCAGGGCATTGTACAAAATAATGGGAGATGTCTGAAATCAAACATGCATGCTAGTGGTACAAGAACATCATAAAAGCAACCACAGGCTGAAAAACTCATCCAAAGAAAATTGCATATTAAAGGCAGGCCTCTTTTTTCAACAAGAATCTGGAAATCTGATTGCTGTAACATTCCTGGAAAACATTAATTGAATCAGATCCAGTTTTTGTCAAGTGATCAAATCTAGAAGATATGTATTTTATTTAAACTTTTATCTAACACATCTAGTGGACAAAATCCTTTTTGAATAACTAAAATCAATTTTTGGCTCAAAAACATAGCTTACAGAATATTTTTCAGACAAAAATTGAGAAAAAAAACCCCAAAATTTGAATGGCGATTTTTTATGACAGTGCTGGCCAGACATGGCCATTACATTAGGTAAAGGATTAACCAAACATGAACTGACAACAAATACTTGGTGAGACTTGATAATATTTACATTATTTTTTTTCTGTTTATTCAACACATCATTGTTGATCCAAAATTCTCCACAACAGCCCTGATATATGATACTGACATCACTGATATAATACATAAGCCAACAGATAAAATTAGAAAAAATACAACAAAATTTTATGTCATGCTCATGCAAAATACTGAAGTTGGAAACCCTTTCACAAAAATGTGTAGTAAATTCAAACACCAAAAGTTTCAATTAAACAATGGAAACATGTGGATAACTAATCGAGTATTTGTATTTAATAAAAACTTAAGAAAATAAAGGAAGAAAGATTTGTTATAAATTTCAAAATTGGGTTAATGGAAGATAAAATGAGTAAGTAAAAAGAACTTTATGTCCAAAAAAAAAAATTAAAATACTTAACACGATATGGAAAGAATACATTAGAATTACAGAAGTTCATATTTCATTTCTGGTTTCATTACAGAAAAAAAGTACTGAAATATATTTTTTTAAAATTTGTAGCATTCTCAAACTTATTGAAACTAACTGGAGCTGACATGATTTCCTCAACCTTTATTTTTGAGCAATAAGGTTGTTTTGGATTTTTTTTCATTAATTGAACAGTTACCCTAAGAACGTCTTCCTCCACCAAAACCTACATAAATTTAGTCTTCACTCCATTTAACTCAATGTAACTCTTGATTTAAAACATTCACTGTTGTAATGTGTTACAAAGAAGAAAATAAATGTTGCTTATGAGTTTAATGTAAATGGAAACTAAATTGCAAAATATTCAGAATATGGAAAACACAGAAACTTTCAGAATACCTAATGAATCGGCCATATCCACACACGTAATATACAAATTGAGCAGCAGAAAAATAATAGCTGAGCCTGTTCTAATAATGAGGGGTCACATGATACGGTTTTGTTGAAATTTTTTGAAAAAATTGAAAAAACATTTAAAATAACAAATTTTGATCTTGTGTTTTGAGTAAAGGGTTAAGGATTAATTGTTAATAATTTCATGTGTGTTTGGTTTGAATTCTCAACATTTTTTTATAGTTATTTTGGGAGAAGACTCAGAAGTTTCAAATATTTCTTGAAAAGAGAAGACCATAATAGTCCCGCAGCCAGAAGGGGTAACCTTGCAATGTCACGAAGTGAGAGTTTTTTTTTGTCCAGGGTTCCCAATGATATCAGAGAATCAAATTCCAACACTATTTAAGCACTTTCAAGGACTCTGACCATGATTTTCAACAACCATTATAATTATCATATGAACTTACAACAGCAGGAACAACACAAGGAATTTCAACCTCGAGTATTTTATTTCTAGAAAGCCCAACTAACTCGGTATATATTGTCACTTGTGGGGAAAAAAGGTGCCAACTGAAATGCTAAAGCATGTTGCCAATTTTCAGGGACTTTAATCCCAGGCATTGGTGATCGGGTCCTATTTTACAAGTAAAACAGAACTTGTTTCCAACATTATTAAACATGCACTGCTTCACTTCCCAGAGTTCCCATGGAGACATACACAGAGATTAAAAAGCTGTGGTTCTTGACAGATTATGTGACATTGAATGAATGTGAGGTGGGTTATCATGATACTTCTTGTCTCGCAAGTTATAGACAAACTGAATTAAAGTTCTTATCAAGGAGGGGTGGCAGAAAATCAAGTACTTTTCAAGGATAGAAAAAATTCAAGTACTTTTCCGACTGAAACTATATTCGCAGGTGCACAGGTTCCCATGGTGGTGAATATTTATATCAAGTTTTGGCGGGATTGGCCTATGAACATCAGAGAATTATTAATATTTTTTATTGGTGTTTAAGGTCACATATTTATGCACATTAGCTAATCGTGACCGTGACAGTTTTATGGGTGGAGGAAGCCGGAGAACCTGGAGAGAACAACTGCGCATCGACGAGCAACTGTCAGCTACTCAACATTCTAATTCTGGTCAAGCTCTGCTCAAGCAGGGTTACAGCGGTTGAAGAACATCAGATAAAATCTCCAAACAAAATGCAGATTTAGCAGCAAATTATTCTTAGTCAAAAGGGGGCATTACTAAAAAAAAAATCGTCCGACCGTAACTATAATCAATCGCAGGTGCACAGGCTCCCATGGTGGTGAACATGCAAACCAAGTTTCAAAGGGATTGGATTATAAACATTGGAGAAAATCTCCGGACAAACTATGTCTATGGACGGAAGGACGGATGGACAGACAAGATGATTCTAGTGTACTCCCCCCCCCCCCCCAACTCGTTGGGGGTGGGGTGGGGTTATAACTAAAGCATCCTTCAACCAAGCACCCCCCCCCCCCCCCCTCCACACCCCCTTAATAAAAAGAACAGACAGACTCACAAATTCAAATGAAACATGACAGTCTAATGACATCCATATCCCCGCCAACTTTTTATGTTGTGATAGGAAAATCTCATTATAAATCTGGACATGTATTCAAAACCAATAATGTCATTCACCAAATATCATTTAATTTCTTTAATCACAACTGAAGATATCTTCCAAAAACCTGCAATTTTGGTAAATTCAAAGTCGACAAGGGCTATAACTCTGGTAAAAATATTTGAATCAAAACTTCCTTTCCATATGCACATGTGCACATCATACTCATACAGCACATCAAGTTTCGTAAGAATGCAATGCAAAATGCAGGAGTCAAGCAGACAAGCATTTGTGATGGAAATTTTGCTACTTCCAAGAGCCGTAACCACACAAAATGTGTCGCTTTGAAAATTTCAGACCACATGCACATCTGCACTTGATACTGATACGTCAGACCAAATATCGTAAAAATCCACGGAGAACTGCACAAGGAGTTAAGCAGACGAAGTTTGTGAAGGACTGGCAGACAGACGGATGGACGAACAAACACCATTTCAATATTCCCCTCCAGACTTTGTCGGCGGGGAATAAATCATTTAATTTCTTTAATCACAACTGAAGATATCTTCCAAAAACCTGCAATTTTGGTAAATTCAAAGTTGACAAGGGCTATAACTCTGGAAAAAATATTTGAATCAAAACTTCCTTTCCATATGCACATGTACACATCATACTCATACTGCACACCAAGTTTCGTACAAATGCAATGAAAAACTAGAAAAACTGTGAGCATTGCTCACTAAATGATACCACCCACTCCCACCAAGAAACATTTTACAACAGTAAAAGTGTGTTTAATGTAGAGAGCACAAACACTGACAACCCCCCCCCCACCCCCCCACAAAAAAAAAAAAAAAAAATACCTGAAAGCAGAATAGAAGGTGCACATCTATAATGTATATAAAAGAATGTCTGAGAGTTTCAATGAAATTCGCCCACTGGTATAAGAGGAGTAGCGGATAGCAGGAGTGTACCCCCCTAAAGCATCACAACAATTTGGCTAAGTTCATTTCGCCCTTTGGGAAAGAGTAAAAAATAAAAATACCTGAAAGCAAAATAGGAGGTGCACATCTATAATGTATAGAAAAGAATGCCTGTAAGTTTCAATGAAATCCACCCACTGGTTTAAGAGGAGTAGCGGATAGCAGATGTGTACCCCCAAAGCATCACGGACGTACGGACGTACGGAAGTACGGACACCATGAATGCTATATACCGCCCACTTTTCAAGTGGGTGGTATAATGAAGGAAAACTACAGACCAGTCTCCTTGACATCTGTACCATGTAAACTACTGGAACAATTACATGTAGACACATGCTGAGCCACCTGGATAAACACAAAGTATTAACATCTCTGAATCACGGGTTTAGATCTTGGTATTCTTGTGAAACACAACTAGTGGTCACCATCCATGATATGCTACAATCCTTTGATCAAGGAAAATAAGTGTGCATAGCCATCCTCGACTTCTCCAAAGCATTTGACACAGTTCTGCATGATAGACTCCTCCACAAACTGGAGCAATACGGCATCAGAGGCCCCTTACTAGCATGGGTCGAAACATTCCTAACAGAAAGAAAAATGCAAGTAGCTCTGGAAGGGGAAATGATGGACAAAGCAGAAGTGGAGTCAGGAGTACCACAAGGGACAGTCCTGGGACCGTTGCTTTTCCTATGCCACATAAATGACATACCTAACTCAGTAAAATCATCAGCTAGACTGTTTGCAGATGAATGTCTACTATATCGCACAATCAACACTGAAAGCGACCATTCCATCCTACAATAAGACGTAGAATGTCTGGAAACATGGGCAACAAATTGGGGTATGCGATTTAAGGCCAAGAAATGCTACATCCTAAGCCTCAAAAAGAAGAGCCATCACTTCTACTCATTAAATGGCCACATTCTTGAACCAGTACCATCAAACCTATATCTAGGACTGCAAACATCAGAAGACCTTAAATGAAGAGAACATATAAACAACATTAACAAAAAAGCCAATTCCACCCTTGGGTTCGTAGGCAGAAACCTTCAGCATTGTCCCAGAGAATGTCGAAAAACAGCCTACATTGCCCTCGTTCATTTGATCATGGAATACGGAGCCATCATCTGGGATCCTTACACAAAAGAAGAAATATCCAAACTAGAAAGAATACAAAGAGGCACAAGATTTATAACAAAAGACTACCATTCAAGAGAAGAAGGATGCATGGCAAAAATGCTAAAGAGCCTGGAACTACCAACACAACAGTCACGGAGGCAATTAAATCGCCTCATATTCTTCTACAAAGTGGTTGAGGGGCAGATACCAGCAATAAAACTGGATGAATATTTAACATAACAAAAACAAAAACGACATACTAGAACTAAACTAGAAAAACAGTGAGCACTGCTCACTAAATGATACCACCCACTCCCACCAAGAAACATTTTACAACAGTAAAAGTGTGTTTAATGTAGAGAGCACAAACACTGACACCACTGTTTGAAGGTTTCATTGAAATCCATTCACTAGTTTAAAAGAGGTCATGGATAGCAAATGTCAACTAGAATGTATATAAAAGAATGCCTGAAAGTTTCAATGAAATCTGCCCACTGGTTTAAGAGGAGTAGCGGATAGCAGATGTGTACCCCTCAAAGCATAATGGATGTATGGACGTACGGACGTACTAAGTTCATTTTGCCACATGGGATAGAAAAAATAAAAATACCTGAAAGCAGAATAGAAGGTGCACATCTATAATGTATATAAAAGAATGTCTGAGAGTTTCAATGAAATTCGCCCACTGGTATAAGAGGAGTAGCGGATAGCAGGAGTGTACCCCCCTAAAGCATCACAACAATTTGGCTAAGTTCATTTCGCCCTTTGGGAAAGAGTAAAAAATAAAAATACCTGAAAGCAAAATAGGAGGTGCACATCTATAATGTATAGAAAAGAATGCCTGAAAGTTTCAATGAAATCCACCCACTGGTTTAAGAGTAGCGGATAGCAGATGTGTACCCCCAAAGCGTCACGGACGTACGGAAGTACGGACACCATGAATGCTATATACCGCCCACTTTTCAAGTGGGTGGTATAAAAATTTGATGACTGCATTTCAAAGAACATTGTGACACCATACAGCTCGAAATAATGACAAAGCAGTGGTACTGCCAACTTCCGGGGTATTTCTCTTTTATCAACATGCTGTAAACTGTCCAATACAGTGCTGAACAACAGGTTGATGACGTATGCTGATAATACAGTCAAGCCCACTTAATTGTATATCGGCTAATTGTATATCCCGTTTTATTGGATGTGATTTTTTTGCCAAAATGTCGTCCAGATCGGATAATTGAATAAAATAGAGGAAAACCATTGATGCCATTTTGAAATCGGCGGTTGATTATGTTGAAAAGAAAATACTTTTCATGGTACATGTACATGTATTGGACGTTTGGAAACTGTGTGTTGCAGATAACTGATCAACTATGCAGTACTTACCGCCCCAAAACAGAATTTTGTAAATAATTATCCTGCACATTTTCTCCATTATATTTTAATAAACCCACGCTAAATGACCCCCAGAAGTCCTAAAAATCCAGCATGTTTATTAAAATTAGTTTCCTGCCAACAGCTTGACAAAAATGGAAATGGCTGCACTTTGTTTTTGTTGCAATTGTTTCAATACAAACTTGTGTACAAGTTATGATTTATCTGCGGGAGGTGAAAAGAATGTTCCCAGTTCACAAAATGTGAAATTAAATGATACACTTTACATTATAGCACATGTTGTTACAGTAGTGTCCATGTTTTCAAAATGACAACAATCTACGTCTTTCATTTACTTGTCTTCCTAATAAACTAAGAGAATAGGTGTGATCAGGTTTTTTTTTTTATTTTTTAATTTGAAATGGCTTGGGAGTTTATTGTTTGATACAGCTTGGGGTGTGTTGTTTCATACAGCTTGGGGTATGGTAAAAACGTATGGTTTAAATGAATCTACTTGTATAAAAGATGACCAAGTACATGTCGATATGTCAGTTGGAATTCGCTCATCATGGCTACGAAACGAAAATGGACTGATTTATCACTTGCAGATAAATATGAAGTTGTAAAATTGCTGGAACAAAAAACGCCTCAGGCTGAGATTGCCAGGAGAATGGGTTGCTCACAACCCCAGATTTCACGAATTTCCAGCAAGAGAGGAGAAATTAAGGAAGAATTTGAATCAAATGCCAATCCCGAGAGAAGACGGCAGAGAACTGGGAAAGCAGCCACTATGGAAACAGCTCTTTCAAAGTGGTTTACAGAGGCTTGGACCCGGGACATACCCCTTTCAGGGCCAATACTCTCACAAAAAGCTTGCGATTTGGCAAAAGAGTGGAAGGAAGTTAGTTTCATCCCAACTGATGGGTGGCTCAGTAGATGGAAAGACAGAAATGTGATCGTCTATAAGAAACATCACAGAGAGAAGAAATACGCTGATGGGCCAGCAGCTGAAAAGTGGGTGGAATCAGTTTTACCCACTTTTATGGAGACCTACGACGAGAATGACATCTATAATGCCGATGAAACTGGAATATACTACAGGGCATTACCAGAGGGTACACTCACCAAAAAAAAATGATGAGATATATGGAGGTAACAAGCAAATTCAGTGAATTCATGTCTCCTGCTGGGCAACAGTTTCACAGGGAATTAATGCATCCAGTGGAATATAGTTGAGTTGCAAGTGGAAGTTATCTAGAAGAGACAGAACAGACAGTGCTTCAGACAGTGGTTATCAGATTTATTTTCACGGAGGTCACTGTCAAAGCAAGTAAAGTGATGTGGAGTATAACTGTGAGAATCACTAAAAATTAAGACTGTATGATAAGACAAATTACATTAAACTGATGTGAAAAGTAATCCATATATGAAATTTCGTTGAAATCGGTTGACTCTAAGGAAAGTTAGAGTCTGGAAACCATCAACCAATCAAATTTAAGAAACCTAATTAAATATGCACGGAAAATGCCCATGTTCGAACTTGGACACACAATTGATGAAAGTGATCTACTACACAAATTTCATCAAAAGCGACTGACTGTAAGGAAAGTTAGAGTCTGGAAACGAAAAACACAGAAGGTGTGCACTTAGTAGTAGCACTGAATAAATCAAAGTTTCACTAATTTGCATAATTTTTGCACGAAAACAAAACCCGTATTATATGTGATGTATTGCATGTTACTAAACATTCATACAAAAATGTATTCAAATCCGAACTGTCATATGTCATATAGAAGTTCTGTACAAAAAACTGATTTCACCCAATTTCGGAACAAAATGGCCGCTGGCGGCCATCTTGAATTTTGGACCAAACCCCCAAAACACATATTCTGGTCTCACAATGATAACAAAGATACCCAAGAAGTTTTGTGAAGATCGGTTCATAAAAACGGCTTTTAGTCAGAGGTGTGTTGACGCATGGGGCAGACAGACAGATTTTCGGTACAAAATTTCCCACATTCGAACTTGACCTAGGTATTGATAAAAGTAATCCATATATGAAATTTCATCGAAATCGGTAGATTTTAAGGAAAGTTAGAGTCTGGAAATCGTCAGCCAAACAAATTTCAGCAACCTAATTAAATATGCGTGGAAAATGCCCATATTCGAACTTGGACCCACAATTGAAGAAAGTGATATACTACCCAAATTTCATCGAAATCCACTGACTGTAAAGAAAGTTAGTCTGGATACGAAAAACACGGAAGGACACCCTGAATTTAATATCTCCCGTTTTTTTAAAAAAGCGGGAGACAAAAAGGCCAAGGATCACATTACAGTTATGGTTGTTACCAACATGAGTGGTAAAGATAATTTATTTATTTATTGACGTTTAAGGTCACATATTTTTGCACAATGGCTAATCATGACCACAAGATGAGTATCAACTCAAGACCAGGGGTGTGCGTTAATAAGCCATGTTGCCCATTTTAGAGAGGGTTTGCACCTCCCACGCATTGGTGACTGGGTCCTATTTTACCAGTAAAACAGAGCCTGTTTACCGCAGTGAACAGGCACTGCTTCACTTCCCGGGGTTCCCGTGGGGAGTGGTAAAGATAAGAGATGGTTGTTAGTCATTGGGAAGAGCAAACAACCATGCTGTTTTAGGGGCAAAAAATCTTTGCCAGTTACTTATGAGGCCAACAAAAATTCATGGATGACTGGTGAAATTTTTACCAAATTGATAAAAGATTTTAATTCAGACATGAAGCGACAAAGTAGGAAAATTGTGTTATTTGTAGATAACTGTAGTGCTCATCCACCAGACTCTGGTAAAAATTTATCAAATATTCAGTTGGTGTTTCTACCCCCCAATACAACTTCAAGTATTCAACCATGTGACATTGTGGTATCATTCGACATTTACTTTAGTTACTAAGAAGGGCTGAAGGTTTGATTAGACCAGGTCGGGCGGGGGGTGGGGGCGGGGAGGGTGAGGAGGGCATCATTTCCAGAAAGGCAAAGTGCCCTGATGTTCAACAAATGAAAACACCACGGTTGACTGTGCCATAAAGGCCATGAACCCCAAAAAAAGTGCTTAAAATTATTGTCTGCAACACTGTCTCAGAAATTGGAAAAATGTTTTTATAAAGGACATGTTTCCCACAAAAGTGACTGGAACGCTGTCTGAGAAATTGTAAAAATGAAAATCTTTTTATCATGCTTGTCGGAGGGTGCGTGAAAGAATAGCGATGAAAGGGAGCCAACTGTTGTTCATTGTTGATTGTTTTTACATTGTGTATTTTTTGCCTACTGTGCCTTTTGATTTTGACATAATAAATGATGTAATTTTGTAAACTGACTGCGTTGTTGTTGATTATGAGCATTCCTCCCCTTATTCTCCCACCAATCCAAGAAAGAATATGTGAAATAATTTTTTGAAACGTCTTTTATTCATCAATGCTGACTTCTTATTTACATGCTAAATAAACAGCCAGCATGGTTATGAAAATGGGTTTTTCCAAATAATTTCGAACATCATGGAACAAATCAACTTTCAGTTTGGATTACATCCTCTGCAAAGGTAACTAGGTAGATATGATTTAGAATGTTTTCTTTTAGACTGGCATTGACCAGCTGGTGTGAATCGAAGCCCTTCAATGAGACTCATAGGCCTAAATTCATGAACACGTATATAATACAGCCAGGCATCAACAGACAGTCACACAGTTTCTCAGTTCATGAAAAATGTGTTTTGGGTTCTAAGAAACAAAACATGCTGCAAAATAAACAATTTTATTTGATAATCAAATTGTATAAAACAAAGAATAACAGATGATACATAATGCATGTATACAAAACTCCCAAAATCGAGTTCAAGCCTCCCAGTTAACTGACTACTCTGCTTAATTGTATATTTTTGGCGAGCAAAAGGGCTATTCAATTAAGCAGGTTTGACTGTAATGGATTAATTGTAGAAAAGCAGTGTGGATTTAGGCCAAAGCGCTCGTGCATAGAAAATATTTAATCAATCACTGCGTTGATTCGGGGCAAGCATGAAATTTTTGATTCGTTCATTGATTTTCAGAAGGCATTTGACTGTGTTGATCAAAATATGTTGTTGTTTAAACTGTTAAAGCTCGGGGTTGATGGGAACATATACCGCTCAATTCGAAATATGTATCAGTTGACTGAATCTTGTGTAAGAGTAAATAATAGTGTTACCGAAACATTTTTGAGTAGATCAGGTGTAAAACAAGGGGACAGTTTGTTGCCGACTTTGTTTACACTTTATATAGATGATCTGGCAAGAACAATTAAATCAGCAAATAGGGGTGTATCTGTCGGAAATGATAAGGTTGCTATTCTTTTCTTGTAGATCACTTGGTACTTTTGGTCCAAAGTTAAAAAATTTATAGTAATTTATATATTTTTTATACTTACCAACCACCCAGACTTAGCTGGTGCTAACTCTTAAATATCTAGGGCCAAACACAAGTTTTACCCCCCAATCCCCATAATTTGCATCAAAAACTGAAAATTACATGTCCCATGTGGTCCTCCATACTTTTACTCCACTGCGCATGTGCAGTGTCAAGGAGGACTCGAAATTGGCGCAATTATCATTCTTACAACCAGTGCCTGGTAAGCGTTATGTACTCAGCAGGTAGGTATGAGTTCCCAACTCAAGGGAGGGCCATCCCCGTCTGGGTCATTGGTAAGTATAAAAAATATATAAATTACTATAAATTTTTTAACATTTTTATACTGTACCAATGACCCAGACTAAGCTGAATAGTAAAAAGGTTGGAGGGCCTAGGACATAAGGAAAATCCAAAAGGCTCAACTACATATAACCGAATTATCCCCTCGAGGAGAAAGGAGAAATAGGCTTTACATGTATCTTTCTTATTTGCATCAAAACGAGAAAGACACAACAACATTCTGTAATTGAGCACAATAACATCAATGATCTCTATTAACCTCCAGTATAACCCATTATGCTAATATTTTTAAAGGAAAGCCAATAAATAAAGGAAGTCCAGAGAAATGAGACTCTTTATACTCATTAAAAGTGTCCAAGGTTTGTATATTAACGCCCGTATGACACGTGACATATACCAATGCTTCACATCGAGTTACACTTTAAAAATATTACATGGATGAGTAAACATTAGCTTTACACTTTAAAATCATCCCGGTACCGACTCGGAATTACTGACTCCAGGAGAGGTATTCCCTTGCTTTACACTATAAAGCAGGTGACCTAAGGGAACACCCCCCCCCCCCCTTGCCCTGGATCAAATACTTCAGAACGAAGAGGTCAGCAGGACACAGTCACTGCCGGAACAGAACGCCTGCATAACTATAGTTACAACTGTTTAGCGGACGACATTCTGAGCAACAGATAACGGACCTAAACAATGCAGATCTCCAGAAATGGACTCAATATTTCTAAGATACAAAATCATGAAAATGGAAGGCTGAGACCAATATGCAGCCCTCATAAGATATGTAATAGCAACACTATTTGCATAAGCCCAAGCTGTAGAAAAAACAGATACTTCATGAGCTGAAATCTTAAGCACAGACTGCTGAGTTGAAGATATATATCGTAAGCAGTACTGATAGTTAATTGAATCCATCTAGCAATAGAATGGACCGAAATGTGGAGGAAGCTACCACAGCATGTCCCACAACAGACACCTGAGTAGATTAATCCACGGTCTCTGTGGAGATAGAGATGCTACCAACAGAACGGCATTGAGACTGTTTAACTTGAGCAATATCTGCTGAATCAATGGCGCTGGAGGATACGCATATCCTATCATTCCGTCTCACGAGATCGATAGAGTGTCTATAGCAAACGCTCGAGGATCCGAACATGGTGACACATATGTTTGCAACTGATTGTTGAGATGCGTCACAAAAAAGTCCATCATTGGCCGCTCTCATTGGTAGCAAATCTCATTGAATACTTATTTGTTGAAAAGTCCATTCTGACAGCAACAAGCGGCACCTCCGCGAAAGGGAGTCCACTTGTTCGTTCAGACGACCCAGAATATGACAGACCGATAGAACTTGATGTTCTAGTACAAACAGAAGGATTCATTCTGTTAACTTGAATAACAGAATGGAATGAGTGCCACCCTGGTTCCGAATATACGCTAATACCGTTGAATTGTCAGACAGAAATTGCACGTGAGCATTCTGAATAACGTTCATCCAATGACGTAGCGCAAGCCACATTGACATCATTCTTTGATGTTATGTGCTTGATTAGGAACTGTGCATCCGAAAGATCCTGGCACTTCAAATCCGTTGGGCTCAATGTTGCGTCCCAACCTGTTTGACTGGCATCCGTCAAAACTTGAAACTCGGATCCGGCAATTACAGTGGAACTCGCAGAGTTAACCACTGAATATCTGCCCAAGTCTGAATCTCTTGTTCACTTGATTTGACAAGAGGATGTCTGTATCAAGCGAATAAATCTTCACCCTCCAATTCTGAGTCAGAAAAAATTGGAGAGGACGAGTGCGTAGCCGCCCCATTGGAGTAAAATCCGCGGCAGCTCAACACAAACCTATCAGTCTCATGAAATCTCTCGCTGTAACTTTGTCTGTGAAGACAATAGCGAGCGTAACAACTGATTAATTTTGCTCTGGTTAACGGCAGACGAACAAGATTTGTTGTGCGTCTTGAAGCTCGTCCCCTGGCGGGTAAATGACTTGGACAACCCCAGATCCGACTTCTCCTTGTTTACTTATGAAACCGAGGCGTCGGAGCAATAGAAGCAGATTCTGCACATCGTTCTGAAGCGTTAACTCATTGCCATATCTCTGAAGAATGCCGTCCAGGTAGGCTGACGTTACTGCAGACGAATGAGCTCATTACCGAGTTCATTATTCAAGTGAAAGCCCAGGGCGCTAGATTCAGACCGAAGCACATTGCTCGGAGCTGATACACGACTCCTACGACGGCGAAGCAAAGATACTTTCTGAACGCCTGATGTACCATGACGTGAAAGTACGCATCTTGAGATCTATGCATGTAGCATAGTCGTTCACCCGAATACTCGCTCCGACCGATCGGATGGTCTCCATATAGAATCTTGGAGCCACGATCAGCTTGTTAATCCAGCTCAGATTTATGAGTGGACAAAATGAGCTGTCTGGTTTTGGAACCAGAAAAGGATGGTTGTTGAAACCTGGAGATTCCTGGATTTCTACGATCTCTATCGCGATCTTCTCCAGAAGAGACAGGACTTCTGATGGAAGTGAGCCTCTTCCTGCGGACTTGACAGAAGCTGAGTCCATCATGGACTTCGAGTTAATGGAGGTTTTCCTTTGAAGGACAATATAGTCCTTCCGAAATCACCCCTCGAACCCAAGGGACGTCTGTAATCTACTCCCAATTGGTTGAGAAACTCGACAGTCTTCCACCCACTGGAACACGATAGAGGTTAATACCATTACCTCCTGGTCCTGCGAGGCTTGCGGAAGGAGAAACAATGTCCTACACGGCCCGCACCTCGCCCCATCGACCTAGGGGCATCTGGCCGGAAGACTCGGCCAGTATACAGCCCCTACCTGAGTCGCTACTCTGACGGTCTCTAGAGTAAGACCTAGAGGATGCATGGGAACCTCTATATGAACTTCCCTTGGACGTATTCACCCCAGAAGTGCCTGTCCTACTCTTCTCTGCTGAATTTGACTTATTGGAAGCGGATTTAAATAGAGAGTCTGAAGCTTTCTTAGGTATCTGATCATAGATTGCGGAAAGCTTGCCGTCGAAGAGAAGCTCTCCGGAGACCGGAGCGACTCTTGAGAGAGTTTTTCACCTTACTATCCACACGCGTGGATGTAGCCAGGGCCACGACACGTCTAGCGAACTCCATATTGCCACTAAAAGGGCGGAGTTATACGTGAAGAATGCTAAGGTCCTTGAAAGAACTCTTAAGGAGGTTATACATCCTGGAATTCTTTTCTTTTGAGACGTAATGATAACGCTCTGGTAAGGTGATCTGCGTACGATAATGCATCTAAGCTAGCCCTGTTAGACGATATTGTCGTTTCCAACGTCGTGGTTGGAATTGACATAGACGACGGTACAGACAATACTAGGTCTTCGGACTGGTTGTCTAGACGCAGAGGAACTCTCGGAATGCTCTGTCCTGCCGTTTCGAATTATTCCTTGAATTGATGAAAGGTAGAGCATTTGCCGATAAGAAACCGGACCTGCCCGTTATGGTAGCAAGTTATATATAGCGTCATTCAATAGTTCAAATGTCCGTGAGACATTTCTGGACTGTGTCGGAAACTGAGGGACGATGTCCCTAAACCGATTAAAGAATTCTGTGTCCAGTGGCGCTATCAGTCTCTTATCCGGCAATGCAGCATTTTGGTCCGGAGGAACAACGTCAGATGATAATGCCGGATGCACTCTACAGCAATTTATGTTGTTCCGAAAGGGAAAATTACAACTCATCCGTATCCCTTTCGCCATCCTGTCGGACCACTTAAAATTCTTGGTCGTCCGTGCCTGAACCTGCAGCGGAACGTACCGTCCCAGCTTCCTCGGATAATTCCTGATCCGACAGAGTTCTGTCAGATGCTGGGATGCTGCGATAATTTGTGCTATCTACGATAGCATGTCCGTAACGGAGGCCTGTGGAGCTGCGGTCTTACAGGATTTAGCCGCTGGAAGCTCCTTGGACGTTGACTCCTGCATACTTCTTATATGCGAACTTCCGGAGTAAGAAGGCCTTGTATCCTTGGCTACCGAATAGCGTGACCTAGTCGCCGTAGAATCACTGGTCGGCGATGTTGGTTGGATATCACTGGTCACACGTAGCCAAGGTGTGGTCGTGTGTGCTGCCGTGAGGATGAGGAAGCCTAAAGAGCAGTCTCTCTGGACTGTCTATATAACGGAGCGTCCCGAGTGGTGGACGTATGCTCCGACTGAGGAACGTTTTGTACCACAACATCTTAGCCCAGATGTTGTTGTACGAGAGAGGAACCTCTCTCGCTCGTAGCCCGGATGGACCTGGACGAGCTAGGAACCGGACTAATAGGCTTCCTCTGTACCATCCTCGTATCCGTCGTCACTGGGTGTGCGCATTGTATTTTTATAGTGCTCGCATCACCCAAAACTCCTTCCTGGACTGCAACAGACGAACCCTACTGCTGAGCCATTCGATGAAAGGTCACTACACCGGGCGAGCTAGCGGACGCCAACGCCGTCGATCCTACTTGGGACCTCTTAGGCAATTGACGTATCTGCATGAGCACTTTTACCGCTAGCTCTTCATTTGACTGTGACGACGAAAGCACAATTTTGAAGACATCACGGTAACATCACCCTGTTCATGTTCGTTAATGAGGCCTGCGGAGCCGCGGTCCTAATTATCCGCTGGAAGCTCCAGGGACGTTCATTCCTGCATTTATATAATATGCGAACGTCCCAACTGGAAAGGCCTAGTGTCCTTGGCTAGTAGATGGAGTGACCTGGTTGACGTGTATTCCCTGGTCGGCGAAGCAGGAGCACCATGGACGTTGATTCCTGCATTTATATAATATGCGAATGTCTCCTGGAAATCTGTGGTCACATAGCCAAGGTGCGGTCGTGTGTGTTGACATGAGGGTGCGGAAGCCAATATAACAGCCGCGTCAGACTGTCTATGCGACGGAGCGTCCCAAGCAGGAGGAGTGGACGTAAGCTCCGACTAACGAACGAACATACAACAACATCGCGGCACAGATGTTGATGTAAGAGAGAAGGGGCCTCTCTCGCTTGCGGTCCGGGTGGACCTGGACGAGCTAGCTACCGGACTGACAGGCTTCCTCCGTACTATCCTCGGATCCATCGTTGCTGGGTGTGCACATTCAATGTTTTATAGTGCTTGCATCACCCAAACTGCTTCCCTAGACCGCAACGGACGAACTCGGCTGCCGATCCATTCGACACCGGGTGGACTAGAGGACGATCAATGCCTTTCATCCAACTAGGGAACTCTTCGGCAATTGTTGTATTACCTTGAGCACTTTTCCGCTAGCCCTAATATTGGAACGACGGAGACACACTTGTTGAAGACATCACGGAAACATCACCCTGATCTTGTTCTTCTGAAAAAGAGACTGATAAAGTATAGTGACCCTACGGAGAGAGGACCGGAATGGACCCCTCACCGCTAACAAGATACCGTGACACACGTCTCCAACGCTGTCATTCTAATCAACACAGAGCAAGAATTAGTGCGAATACATTGACTACAAGAAATGCACGAACCTGAGAATTAGAGGAAGATATCCTCGCATTGCAATTTGAACAATATTTTTTCATCAAGAAAAAATATACACAGTCATAGTACTCGCACTAACCCTTGAAACAAAGATACATAACATAATATTAATATAATCCATTATAATCATTTCAAAAGAAAATAATTTCAACAAAAAAAAATTTTTGAACAAATTTTCAGAAGAGCCCAAGTTCCCAATGGGAACAATGAGCCCAAATGGATCCCCAAAAAGCCTAAGTGTGGACAAAAATTTTAAAATCATTTCAGAAAATTAATGTAACACTTACGGATAATATAATGTATCTTGCTATGAACTGAACTAAGCAGAAGACAAGCAATCACTATCAGAAGTAACCGTTGTCAACATAAACAAGAAGTGTACAAAAACCGGAAACATGACTCTAGGCACTGGTAAACATGGCCCCGAAATCAGTTACCAATTAAAACACTATCTGATGCAAAACATAGGCTTCCAGAGAAGAAACTGCAGAACATCAGATGGTAGATGCAGACCAAAACGCCTAAACACCGAAGGGTGAGGATGTAAACATGGGGAAAAACAGAATATTTATTTTGTTACCAAGCCAAAACTCCCAAGAAATTTTAGTAATCAACATTACAAAAAAATATGCCAAAAGCATGGGAGAATAGCAAGGGGGGAATAAATGAAAGGGAGAGAGGAAATACTAATCAAACAATGGTACATTCATAGCAAGAATGACAACATCAGGGCCATGCCTTGAAAATAGGCAACATGAAATAATTTCGTAAAAAAATTATAAGTTACAGCCCTGAACATTTCCTGCCACTGTTTCATCCTCTCATCTTTCTATTTCCTCCTTAGAACCACCATTTCTCTCATAATTATGTGTCTGGCATCATTTAAACTGAGATTTATAAGCACAAATATCAGAAAGTTGTAACTGAATTGAGGGCCAAACAAAGAATGATAATTGCGCCAATTTCGAGGCCTCCTTGACACTGCGCATGCGCAGTGGAGTAAAAGTATGGAAGACTACATAGGACACGTAATTTCCGGTTTTTGATGCAAATTTTGGGGATGGGGGGGGGGGGGGGGGGTAAAATTTGTGTTTGGCCCTAAATATTTAAGAGTTAGCACCAGCTAAGTCTGGGTCATTGGTACAGTATAACAATATGAAAGTGATTTGCAGGCACTACTAAACATAACTGCAGATTGGTGTAAAAAATGGCACATGAATGTTAATGAAAATAAAACTAAAATAATACATTTTAGAAAACCTTGTACCAAAAGAAGCAATTTCAGTTATAAAATAGGCAATACCCCCTTAGAGATTACTGATAAATACAAATATTCAGGTGCAGTTCTGAGTGAATTCAAGGATTATAATGGAACAGCAGATGTTTTAGCGAAAGCATGGGGTAGGGCATTAGGGGCGATGGTTTCAAAAATTTAACCTTACAAGGAAATAGGATTTTCCACATTTGTAAAACTATACGATAGTTGTGTAACGTCAGTACTGGACTTTGCTTCTGGGGTGTGGGGGGGGGGGGGGGGGGGGGGGGGGGTCAAAAAATATTTGTGTGTAGATTTGATACAAAATAAAGCAATACGATATTTTCTTGGGGTTCATAGATTAACTCCTACACTTGCCTTAAATGGGGAAATGGGACTTACATTATCAACTGACTGTCGGTGGATTAGTATGCTAAGATTATGAAATACATTACTTAACCTTGATGATGAAAGCCTCGCAAAAAGAATTTTTCACTGGGATTATGAAAACTGAAAATAGCTGGTGTTCTGAGATTAAATCTATTTTTCTTGAGATTGATAGGATAGAAACATAAGAAAATAGAAAACCTAGTGATTTAATGGAAGTTCAAAATGTATTGAAATCAAATTACAACTTCAAATGGCTGAACAGTATACAATTTGTTCCCAATCTAAGGACTTACACAATTTAAAATAAATCATTCCAGACGGAGAGTTATGTTCATATGGGTTTAAATTGTCAAGAAAGATCTATTTTGCCCAATTTAAGTGAGGGGTCTGCCCTATTCGGATTGAGATGGGTAGATACAAAAATGAAAAGCCAAATGACAGATCATGTATTTTTTGTGAGGAAAATAGTGTCGAAAATGAAAATCATTTTCTAATGAAATGTCCATTTTACTCTGATTTGAGAGATAAGGTTTTTGAACATGTTTCTGAAGAACATAAATCAGAAATGTTGCACCCCAGTGACAATAGCCTGTGTTTGCTACTTGAAAATTATCCCAGACAATGCTCCATATACCCAGTCAATGCATATAAAAGAAGAAAAAGCAACATCTATCAAGATATCATATGACTACATTGTTCGTTTGATGTGAAATGGATGGGTGGGTTTTCAGTGAGGTGGGGTGGGGTGGGGTTGGAGGGTAAATGGAGAGAGAAATATGTATGTATGTATGTATGTATGTATGTATGTATGTATGTATGTATGTATGTTATGTATGTTATGTATGTTATGTATGTTATTATTATGTATGTTATGTATGTTATGTATGTTATGTATGTATGTTATGTATATGTATGTATGTATGTATGTATGTTATGTATGTTATGTATGTTATGTATGTATGTATGTAGAGAAGGTGGCAGAGAGAATGAGCGAGCATGCGACTTTGAATAAAACTGGTAAATAATTGGGACATACAGACCAAGGTGGCTGGGTGTTCTTTGTTAAAAACATATCCAAATATATATATATGAACGACAACACATGTCACGAAAATAAAGATATTCTACTACTCCAACAATTAAGTCAGAACAGTATAGACACTCCTTTTTCATGCGAACAGCTGTTGACTGGAACCAACTGGAGGACAGCGAAGTCCATAAAACCATGCCAGAAGCTTTCAAATCCGCGCTGTCCAGTTACCACCTACAACCAACTTGAGGACGCTCTCTCTTCCATCACAATAAAGCCCATAGGGGATTCTGTGACGTAACCATAGATACAGATTACTGCAATTTACCAAGGAATACAAATGTCTACTTTTAATACTTCACTTACCAAATTAGAAGATGGCTCTTGTCAAGAAACTGGTAAATAACTCAATATGTTCATTTTTTTTTTTATCAAAAACATAGCCTGTTACACCTCATTGGAGTTTAATGAGAGGTCATAATCTATGTTTTGGAGGAAAAATCTGAAACAAGAGGCCCCAAGGGGCCCGAGAGCGCTCACCTGACACTGATAACTATCAACCGAGGGTCCTGATTTGAACAAACTTGCATCTGCCCCATTAAGATAACCGTATACCAAATATCAAAACATTCTGACCGGGGGATCTGAAAATTAAAAAAAAAAAAAAAATTCCTTATATTAAACTAAGTTATAATTCAAGCTCCCATAGAGAGTCCAAATATGAACCCGAGGACTTGGCTTTAACAAATTTGAATCTCACCTCCCTAATGACACAGTATACCAAATATCAAAAGATTCTTACTGGTGGATGTGAAGAAGATTTTTAAAGAATGTTCCTCATACTGAACTAAGTTACAAGTTGGTCTCCCACAGGAAGCCGAAACATGGACTCAGAGACTTGGCTTGAACAAACTTGAATCACACCTCCCTAAGAATGCTGTATACCAAACATCAAAAAATTCTGACTGCTGGATCTGAACAAATAGATTTTTAAAGAAAATTCCTCATATTGAACTAAGTTATAATTCGGGCTCCCGAGAGCCCAAATATGAACCCAGAGACTTGGCTTGAACAAACTTGAATCTCACCCCGTTATAATACGGGCTCCCACAGGGAGGCCAAATATGAACCCAAAGACTTGGCTTGAACAACAAATGTAAATCTCTCGCTGACTCAGCATTTTTTCAAAGTCCCAAAAAAGTACCCTGTGATAAAACCGATAGCATTTTTTTTTAACCATTCCATTCTGCTGGTCCCAAGGAAGCTTCATACCAAATAAGAATTATCATGAGCTGTGTAGTTTCGGAAATATGGGCGTCTGAATTTTTTTCTATTTTTAGCTCCTGTGGTTCCCACGGGGCATTTTTAAAACAAATTTATGGCATAAATCAAGTACTTATGACCCATTAATACTTCATATCAAATTTGGTTCAAATCAGTCTCTCAATTTGGAAAATAGAAATTTTGGGCGGGGCAAAAATTCTTGTCCCTCCCGTAACGATGACAAATATTGCCCCTTGAACTTCTTGAGTCCACACCTCTAAAGGAAGCTGTCTACCAAATATCGAGCCTCTGCTACAGCTGGTTCATGATAAGATTTTTTTAAAAATTGAGGCATTTTGGCCCCACCCCCTCCTCAATTTGAGCAAAAAGCCAATTTGAAAAAAACCCAAATGCCCCTATATAACCACTACTAATGTGAAATTTCATTAAAATGTGGCCAGTGGTTTGGGAGAAAAAGACCCAAAAACCACCTTCCTGACAAACGACAGACAAAAAGTGATCAGAATAGCTCACCCTGACTTTCAGTCAGGTGAGCTAAAAATATTAAACATCTGAATGGCAAATTTTATGAATAGTGCTAGGACTTCGCATTTGAATAAATTTAAGGAACTGATTCTGAAGAGATTTTTAGCTGATTTAGAAGCAAACAATTAAAATTTTTAAAACCTGTTTACCTTCTGGATAATACAGATTGACATCGACGTCACAACTTTAATGTCGGCCAATTTTCCTGAAAGTTTAGCATGTTGTACAGATCAAAAAATTAAGATACCTGTTTTTAAGTTTGTCAATTTATTGCCATTTTTGATGTTTTTACATCATTTAAATATTTCATAATTTTTACTAAAAACCCCCAATTTTGTGAATCTATTTGCTACGTATTTTTTTAAGGGATACAATTATGAAACTTCCCACACCTATATCTGGTAATTTGAAGTTGTGCACCATTATTTTTTCATTTTAATTTGAGACACCTGATGCCAATTTTACGTTTTTTTCTATACCTTTTATTTTCAACCTCATTTTCAGACTCAGCTTTTTTAAAATTTAGAGAATTGAATGGTCAAAAATGAAAATATGTTGGATTGTTTTGAAATTTTAGTATGATGTAGATCCAATAAATTAAGGAGATAGCTGTTTTTGGTTTTTTCGGTTTAACGTCATTTTAGCGTTTCATGTCACGTTGAAGTTTAGCTCATTTTTCACTAAAAGTCCCCACATTCGTCAGGCCAACTGCGCTCTATTTGTACAGAATACAGACATGAAACTTCATATACCTATTTCTGGTCATTTGAAGTTGTGAACCTTTATTTTTTATTTAAATTTGAGACACTCAAGGTCAGTGATGCCAATTTTACATTTTTTTTTCAATATCTTTTATTTTCAACCTCATTTTGAGCCTCAGCCCTTCGAAATTTTGGGAATATAAGCTCCACAAATAAAAAACATCTCTAAAAATATGGTGCCATCCTAGGAAATCCCAGCCGTTATGGTCAAACTCTGAGGCAATGTCATAGGGTAAAAAATTAAAATGTGTTGCATTTTAAAATTTTTTTTTAGTATGTTTTAGAGCTCAAAAAATTAAGGAGACAGCTGTTATTTTGTTTTTGTAACTTTTGAAGTTTAGCCTATTTTCTACATGTGGAAGTTTACAGTGACCTGGGGAGGGGGATATAAGGGGGGGGGGGGGGAAATTAGATGGCCGTTTTTTTTGTTTGCAAATTCAATGGCATTTTGACATTTTTAATTCACTTCTAAGAGCAGCCATTTTTTTACATTCTTCATTAAAAACACTAATATTTTTTTAAAGGAATATGAAATGTCTTTTAGCCTCAAATGCTGATTCGACTATCAGCCCCCCCTCCCAAAAAAAAAAAGGGTGCTGGCTGTGCTTCGATGAATGACTTCTGAAAATTCAAAATCATACATGTTGTCATATATGTCATGTTTTCATTTACAAATGATAAAATATTAGTTAACTAACATGATTACCACACTTAGTAAATACAACTGAATAAACAAAAAGAAATTATAACACTCACCTCAGCATAACTCTAAGAAAGAGGTAGAATTTAAATGATAGTAAGTATACTGATGAAAAAGAAGACTGACCAGTTCGTAGTGCCAAGGTTTACAATATACAGTGGATTAAACTCTATATTGTCTCATGGAATAACCCTGTGAATTGTATATAATTTTTAAACACCAAACCATTTACCATTTCTTTGGTACAAGTTTTTCCTGTTAACTGCATATGTATTATATGGTAAATCCCAGTTAATTGAATAATAATAAAAAATATTCAATTATTGTTTTTAGAAAAATTCTAACAGCCATCAAATTTCCAAGCAGTGCAGACCTATTTGTCCTCAGTACTCCAAATGGAAGTATTTATTCGGTTATATCTTGTTTGTAACAGGCTCAATGTTCAATTTGTCATAATAATGATCCACATGACAATATCTGGTTAATTGAAAACTTCTATTAATTGAATATAATTTGGTGGCTATTTATTTAACAGGGTTCCACTATTTATACACAGGCAAGATTAGCGTACATTTGGGGAAATGTTCAAGTGCTTTTAACAACCTTCATATTTTAATCACGTTTGAGTTACGGCATATGCAAGTATACATGCACACACGTTAACAATTCCTACACATCCATTCCAACCCAAAAGTACCAGCACCCAACACAGATTTTTGACAAGATCGCCAAGAACTTCCCAAAGATTGGTGTTTGGTACAAGAATTATTCCAGTTGATTAACTGGTAGAGTGCTAAATTATTTTTGACCATCAAAATTTATTCAGTTGTTGCCTTGTTGCAATTCATGGGAGAGTGCCTCTGGGCACTCTCCGATAAATTGTAACAAGGCAAATCCTAACACTAAACAAGGTTATTTTATTTAGAGACATACAGTTCAGTGGGCTCCACTGTATAAATTGCAGTGGAGCCCACTTAATTGGATATCTCTTAACTGAATAACTCTGTTAACTGAATATAATTTCCCAAACACAAAACCATTTGCCATACCTCCAGTACAAATTTGACTTGTTAATTGCAAACAGGTTATAGAGTAAACTCCTGTTAATTGAATAAAAAATCTTGTAACCTGTCAAGAAATTACTCTGACTCTCCCCAGTTTTTTCTTTGTTTATAGACCTATTTGGTCTCAGTAGATCCAATACAGGCATTTAATCTATACTATTCAAAGTTTTCTAAGCACCAAGTATATCCAACTACCTGTTTTACGTTTTAGTTCAAATATTGTTATGAAAACTGTATATTTTATATTGAACTAGAGGTACTGTGAGCAAGCTCACAAAGTTATACCCCTCCCCCCCCCCCCCCCCCCCCCCCTGCACCTGTCAGAACGGAATTATATTGCTTCATGCACATCTCATATGGAGTTCTTCCATTGTGTCAAGTTTTCATGAAAATTCTTCAAACGGTTAGGAGGAGTTGCGGTTATAAGGATGGACAGACGGACGAACAGGGTGATTACTATATACCCAGCCTCCCCCAAACTTTGCGGGGGGTATAATAATTTCACTTCAAAGATAATATGAATCATAGGCACTGAATCTAAGTCTTTAAGTTGCGGTACCTGCACTTCAGAATAGAGCCCAAATATGGGCTTCCAACACTCTACCAGTTAAAACACCAATTCAAGCAATTTATTTATTTATTAGGACATTATCTCCTTGCATGCTGCTGGCAGATATTCCTGCCCAGGACAGGATTTCTCTTGCCACTGAAATAAGATTAACATTGGCATATTTAGCCCAATTTTCTCACTGTAAATTGAATGGATTTTTTCGCCAATGATTTCTTGAATTAAATTTAGATGATTTTTTTCACATCTAGTCATGGCTGCTTTACAGCAGCCACGATTAGATCTGATGAAAAAATATCTTGAAAATACTCAGCATGTTAAGAGTTAATGACACTTTCACCAGCAAGGTCACATTGTGTCTGACATTTTAACAGAGGAAGTGGGAGTACCCGGAGAAGACTACTGAGCAACAATAAGTAACTGTGGAAATCCCCAACCTACTAATCCAATCTCACTGAAGCAGGGTATCAGCAGTTGAAGGCATGCATATCATAAATGTGCAGTATGTCTTAGCACTTGAGAAGATGGGATTAACTCTTAACCTGCTGAATATTTTAAAAATATTTTTCATCAAATCTTGTCATAGCTGCTGTATAGAAGCCATGACTAGATTTGCTGAAAAATCCTTCTACATTTAACTCAAGAAATTATCGTAGAAAAACTACATTCAAATTACAAGGTGGAAATTGGAAGAAATGTGCCCAAATTATACATATTTTTATGTCAAGAGAAATCCTGTCCAGGGCAGGAATATCTGCCAGCAGGAAGACTTAATTCTTGCCAAAAGACACAACACAGATGATGCAGGATCAGGATATTTCAGGTAATATACATATGTATCACAGCTTTAAATACACGTTTCTTCCAAAATAAATCAGGCAAACTATGGAAAATAATTTTCAAGGACTTTCCCCCACCTCCCATGAAAGGGGTTTTTTTTTTGGGGGGGGGAGGGGGGGGGGGGGGGAGGGGGATGATGGTTTTCTACTGTCCGGCAGAACATCAACCTATACACTTAGGTGCTAGACTAGTTGAAACTTTAGGATCTAACAAGCCAATCTGCAGTTTTATGACCACCAGATAGACTACACAGTGGTCCATTTTCCGTGGAATCTGCTGGTCAGGTCCTTAAGTTTTTTTGATCAAACAAGATGCTTGAAGTAAAGGTGTGTGCTATTGTCAGCCAGGCAGCTTTTGTATGCATATTTGACTCCTAAAAATGTACCTGAAAATGTTCAGATAGATCACCCATTCACATTTATAAAAAAATAGAATATCGAGTCAAAAAACTGACGGACATTATCACAACTTTAATCTTTGAACTCAAAGCTAGATATAATTGTTCTGTTTGTTTTATTGAGATTTAACAATACTTTCGACAGCCAAGGACACTCAAATAGTGTCAAGTCATTTTTACGGGTGGAGGAAGCCAGAGTACCAAGAGAGAACAACAGAGCAGCTGGGAGTTGAGGTCTAACTCCCCAACGTACCAACTCTGCACAAGCAGGGTTAGCAGAGGTTGAAGGAAAGTGCATCATTGACATGCAGTATGCCTTAGTACATGGGACACCATGCCGCATGTGGGGAATCAAGATCAAATGTCTTGCCCAAGGACACAAAGTTACTGCTGGTCATGATGAAGGTGAAGATTTAAGGGTTATATTCTGTGGCTTTACTGAAGGCTTTGATTAATTTGGGTGCAAAGATTTGATCAATAAATTAATCCTTGACCCAACACATACATGATACTCGCAAAACATTTTTTTGAATAACTAAAATTATCATTTTCTTCTCTGCCACAAAATCATAGAAAATTATATCTCGTATGATAGTGAAACAGTTCATAAATGCTGATAATTTTCTGTTATTACATCGTCAGTTTCATAACTTATTTCATTTTGTATGCAAATAATTTATGGCTAATATAAATGTGATTAATTTTATCCTACAGTGGAGCCCACTTGATTGGATACCTGTTAACTGAATAACCCTGCTAATTGAATATAATTTCCCGACACAAAACCATTTACCATACCTCCAGAACACAATTTGACCTGTTAATTGAATATAGGTTATAGGAGTAAACTCCTGTTAATTGAATAAAAAATCTTGTAACCTGTCAAGAAATTACCCAGACTCCCCCCAGTTTTTCTTTGTTTATAGACCTATTTGGCCTCAGTACATCCAATACAGGCATTTAATTTATAATATCTTGTTTGACAGAGCTTGTGGAGCTCTGTCAAACAATATATCATAGAATAAATGCTTAGTTTATCTCTAGAATACAGGAAAGTGACACAATCCCTGTTAATTGAATACCCCTGTTAACTGAATAATTTTCATTAGTCAAAGTAATTAACAGAGTTCATATGAGCAAAACATAATGATGATTGTTTTCAGAGGACTTTCCATACATTATTCGTGCCAAGTTTGGTTCAGCTTGGCAAAGCAGTTTCAGATAAAAAGATGAAAATGTGATTTCGCATAGGGTTTCCATGGTAACTATGAGCCACAATTGCAGCCATGTTTGCAACCCGATCAACATTAAATGAGGATCGTTGGTAGAGGGTGCCCCAGTAATCAATCGTGTGAAGGTTAAAAACATTTGGCCTTGTAGTTTCGGAGAAGATTTTTAAAACTTGACCAAATAGAATCAAAGAATGCCTCTGGCAGCCATGTTTTTCATCTGACGTGAACAAAATGTGGATCGTTTGTAGAGGACCTCCCATAGACCATTCCTGCCACGTTTGGTTCACTTCAACTCAGTTATTCCAGAGAAGATGAAAATGTGATTTCCCATAGGGTTTCCATGGTAACTATGAGCCGCAATTGCGGCCATGTTTGCAACTCGATCAACATTAAATGAGGATCATTGGTAGAGGGTGTCCTAGTCATCAATCATGCAAAGTTTCAAAACATTTGATTTGGCCTTGTAGTTTCAGAGAAGATTTTTCAAAATCCACCAATCAGAATAAAATGAAAGTGTCAATGACACTGTAGCTCAACTTGTCAAGACAAAGTCATGTACATGTATAGTATGTGACACAGCAATGACAAACATCTAGGTAATGACCTGATAACAAAGGTACATATAAAGTATTGTAACAGTCTGTACATAAATACTGACCGTTGCCTGTAACAAATGTATAGGTAAAGTATTGTAAAGGTGGGTGACAGTCAGATGCTAAACCAGAAAAGAAATATTTGAGTCCCAGAGTGGGTCTGACTGAACCCCAAAATATTTGTTCTCATAGCACAGTGATAACAAAGGCACCCCAAAACACACTCATTCCTGTCCCAAGGTGAAAACAAAGGTACCCAAGAAGTTTCGTGAAGATCAGTTCACAAATATGAGCTGTGTAGAAGTTGTGACAAAAAACTGATTGGAACTAATTTTGGTACAAAATGGCCACTGGCAGCCATCTTGAATTTTGGACCGCACCCAGAAACACTCGTTCTCTCCCAAGGTGATAACAAAGGTACCCAAGAAGTTTTGTGAAGATCGGTTCATAAATACAGCCTCTAGCCCGAGCTGTATTGACATGTGCACTTACAGTGTATAAGTAGCACTGAATAAATCAAAAGTTCATCTAATTTGCATAATTTCTGCACGAGAAAAAACCCGTACTATATGTGATGTATTCCATGTTACTAAACATTCATACAAAAATTTATTCAAATCAGAACTTTCATACAGAAGTTCTGTACAAAAGACTGATTGCACTAATTTTGGTACAAAATGGCTGCTGGTGGCCATCTTGAATTTCGGACCACACCCAAAATCACTCGTTCTCATCCCACGGTGATAACAAAGGTACCCAAGAAGTTTCGTAAAGATCAGTTCATAAATACGGCCTCTAGCCTGAGCCGTATAGAAGTTGTGTACAAAAAAACTGATTAGACCTAATTTCGGTACAAAATGGCCACTGGCAGCCATCTTGAATTTTGAACCGCACCCAGAAACACTCGTTCTCGTCCCAAGGTGATAACAAAGGTACCCAATACGTTTCGTGAAGATTGGTTCATAAATACAGACTCTAGCCCGAGCCGTATTGACATGTGCACTTACTGTGTGTAAGTAGAACTGAAAAAATCAAAGTTCATCTAATTTGCATAATTTCTGCACGAGAAAAAAACCTGTTATTATATGTGATGTATCCCATGGTACTAAACATTCACACAAAAAATTATTCAAATCAGCGTTTTCATATGGAAGTTCTGTGCAAAAATCTGATTGCACCAAATTTTGTACAAAATGGCTGCCATCGGCCATCTTGAATTTCGGGCCGGACCCAAAAACACTCGTTCTCGTCCCACGGTAATAACAAAGGTACCCAAGGAGTTTCGTAAAGATCGGTTCATAAATACGGCCTCTAGCCCGAGCCGTATTGGCATTTGCACTTACAGTGCTGAAAGTAACACCAAAAAACATCAAAGTTGGTCTACTTTGCATAATTTACGCACGAGAAAAAAACACGTATTATATGTGATGTATCCTATGGTACTAAACATTCATACAAAAAATTATTCAAATCAGAGCTTTCATATGGAAGTTCTGTACAAAAAACAGATTTCTGCATCGTCGGTACAAAAAGGTGGCTGGCAGCCATCTTGAATTTCGGGCCGGACCCAAAAACACTCGTTCTCGTCCCACGGTAATAACAAAGGTACCCAAGAAGTTTCGTAAAGATCGGTTCATAAATACGGCCTCTAGCCCGAGCCGTATCCAATTGTTGACGGACAGACGGACGACGGGCCATGGCATAATCTCAAAGTTGAGCTAAAAATGCCTCTGGCGGCCATGTTTTTCACCCCGACAGGAACAAAATGAGGATCGTTTGTACAGCACCTCCCATAGACCATTCCTGCCAAGTTTGGTTCACACCGGCTCAGCGGTTCCAGAGAAGATGAAAATGTGGAAAGTTTATGGACGAGGATGGACGCCAAGTGATACCAAAAGCTCACATAACCTTTTAGGCCAAGTGAGCTAATAATATCTCATTCCTGGAATTTGGTTTTTACAAATGTTAAACACTGTTGGACCATGGATGATTACATTGGTGGGCAGGGAAGAGTTTTGTTTTACTTTTCATTCTTTTCAATGGAATTGTTTTGTTAATGGTTATGCAGTCAACAATGCATGGTAAGTACCAACCCGAGATTCTGAGAAACAAGTATTTTAAACTGGTTCCATATGTTTGGAATATATTAAAAAGTGTACAAGCCTAATTCAAGCTTTTCTTTGAATTTTCTTGATCAGTTAGGTGCAAACAATATTCTGTAATTATGGTTTTGTTTCGTTGCAATTTATTGGAGAGTACATGATTTTTCCCAATTCCTAAATTTCCAAACCTCAATGTCCACTCGGAACAAAACAAAAATTTAATGCATAATTGGTGTCCTGTTCTGGGTAGTCAAAAGACCTCAGAAAAACCAATTGGCTTCTGAGGCCTTATGACCATCCAGTTCAGGACATAAATTGTGCATTAAATTTAAATTACTTACCTAATGAGGCCTGGTAAGTGTCTGTTTCATAGGCACATGACAAGTTCTTCTTTAATAGAATATGAACAGTTTAATAGAGAAACTCCAGTGAACATGATTCCATGTACCATTTTGTTATAAAACTACTTGTAGTGTACATGCAATCTCATAAATATCAGTCTTAATGCTCTCTGCTCAATTTAAATGTATAATTTCTTAGTCTTTGTATGTTTCTACCCCTTCAAATTTAATTCCCAATTGGAGACCCCATGATGCAAATTTTCACAACTGCACGGGTTCCAGACCCATTCCCAAAGAGGGCACAGGAATCTCTGAAAACTGACTCAATGTAATAGACCTAGCTGTATTTGATGACCAATTTAAACTTCTCAACTGTTAAAAGCCCAACATTAAGCAGCAGCAAAATATATATCAAAAGAAATTTTACAAGTAAATAACCTCTCAAAAAAAGCCAATAATACAGGATATGCTAAACGCGAGAACAAGTATACTACCAAAAAAACACAAAAAAATGAAGCATCAATGTAAATTCAAACAAATAAATTAAAAGGCCTCATTAAATGCTCATACTTTCGGATAAAAAGACCTGGGCAAACTAGAACCGTGTCAAATAAATTACAGGTTTAAACTCCTGAAGAATATTGGATAATTTGTGACAAATGTAAATGCAGATAATTCACATCTTATTACCAAAAATCAATCTTAGTTGTCTTTGAAGTTTTTAATAAAACAGCACTCAGAAACGGGAAAATTCAAGGTTCGTGCGGATATCCAAGAATTAAATTCAAGCACTATTTAAGCACTTTTCAAGGATGGTGTTAACGATTTTCAAGAACTATATTATTGTGCGCTTTTGTGCACTACTGGGCATACTGTTATGATGGCCTGTCACATCTAATCGATTTTGTACCATATTTAATATGACACAAAATTAGGAAATGCCAAAAAGTTAACTTCTAAAAAATTATTTCACCAAATGGAAAATTCTTTTCACAACCTATCTTATAAAATGATGAATCCAAATTTTTTCTGCTTTCCCACGACTCACTGAATCAGTAATCCATCTCTTAAAAATATTTTGATGATACCCGATAAAAACACTCAACTCATTTTTAAGTAAAGTTCTGAGGCTTGCGTTTTTTCCGAAACCCAACTTTCCATACACAAAATTAATCATCTGTGGTTTGTCATCAAATACCACCCTTAATTTTATATCAATAAAAGCTGTATATTTTAAATACGATCACTTCCAATAACTACCCTGGGTCCCCAAAATAAATGTTTTGATTTTTCAGAAGCATATATTACTTGAATTTGCCCGCTTCAAGTATGCCATTACACAATGAAATCAAAAGAAAAAGGCATGTTAAAGAAGAAGTAAACAGCAGTTTTTCGGACGTATGTCAATTTGTAATGAGAATGATTCTAATTCGTCAACTTTCCTAGGAAATCCTTCAGATGAAGAGAGGTTCTAGTGACAAAATTATGATGAAACTGAAATTCTGGGAATTCCGGTTCATGACCATTGTGCTGAGATAAAAGAGATGCAGTCCCTCTGACCTATTTTATGTCATCTGACTCATTGCACATATGCAGGGTGGATTAGCATGAAAGTTATGGTCTCAAAGGTTGTAGGTAAACTGAATTCAGGTACTTTTCAAAGAAGGTGGTGGAAAATCAAGTACTTTTCAAGGAAGGTGGTGGAAAATCAAGAACTTTTCAAGAATATCAACGAATTCAAGCACTTTTCAAGGAAAGGGGCCAAAATCAAGGACTTTTCATTTACGTACAAACTCTGGAAATAATATCTCCAATATAACAGCAATGCAGCTGAACAAGCACAGAAACATACTCCGCTCTCTAAATAGACTAACAAGACACAGCCCTGTAGTGAAGGGAGGGGTTTTATAATGGTCAAGGTCTCTAAGTAAACCTGCTGGTGATTCTTCCTTTGAAAACCTTCAATATGGGTAAAACAGTACTTACTGAATGTACCGAGTGGAACAGTTCATTGTTGTAAAGTGTATGATCTGGAATGACCTTAATTATTTATTTGTTGCTGTTTAAGGTCACATATTTCTGCACAATGGCTAAGTGCGGCGGCAATATGGATATAAAGTCAAGTTTAGTCAATCGTTTAGAGGACTTCCAACCCGCAAGCATTGGTTATTGGGTACTATTTTAAAAGTATAACAGAGTTTGTTTACCACAATAAACAAACTCTGCTTCACTTCCCAAGTTTTTCAGGGATGAAATGACCTTCACTTGAAAGAAAAATTGGTTCATATCAATAAATCTAAACAAAACAGAACATTAACATAAAATTGGCATAAATCTTCAAAGTGTAAAACAATATGATTCACAATGACCAGTCTTCTAACATTAAAGAGGCTGAATTGCCAAAGTGCAAAGACTCGAAAAAAAAATTTGAAAAAATAGTGTTCAATATCTTTTCATAACATTTGAAACCAAATCATGAAACTCCTTGATGAAATATTCTAATCAAGCTTGTACATATTCTGACACAATGCTGTTGTGTCACACCCTGTCAAAAAGGGCTCATCGAGCATTTCCAACAGCATGTCAAACAACACTTTATCAACTTGTTGAAACAAAAATCTTTATGAGTTATGACATACAGGGGTGATTAAATGGACAAGCACTGCAAAAAAACTGATGAATGCCCTCATAAATCACATCAACCTACAATCAAGGGTAAAACTTATCTTAGTGCACAAAAGGGGGAGGATTTTAGACGAAACTCTTCTGATCAGTCTACAAACGAATTACATACACTAATTAAAACTTAGTTAGGATCCACATATTATGTACTGTACAAATCAAAAACACTGTGCAGGAAATATAATAAAAAGAAAAAAGTTACTACATAAATAACTTCAACTCAGAAGATACATTTGCATGTAAAATGAAAATCTACATGCAGATAATCCAGAGTGTCAAATAAGTGACAAGAGTTATTCTGCTCTTACCTGGCATCAACACAAAGTTCTTCACCTTAACATTCTATAGAGAGAAAAGGGAAGCATTTTTTACATTGCAAAATGAGTCAAAGCAAGATATTTCTCAGAGGAACAAAACAGTTTCATGCTTTCATGCAATCCAAACTGTATTCAAATGAAGTCAATCATGTGGAATTTATTGACCCTTGCTGGAATATATTTGCGAAATACTGGAAAATATAGCTTGGTGTAAGACTACAGCTTTTATACGCCTTCCCTTAAATTACCATAAAATAATTTAAAACATCAATATGAGCAAAAATTGTGTCTTCATCGATGATATATGAAGGATTTAACTTTGCTAGTGACCATAACTCATACTCTGACTTCGACTAATTTTAGTGTACATTAACCCAAATGACAACACTTGCAAAAAATGTTTCATTTTTGCCTTAGAAACATAGCTTATACATCTCATTGGAACAAGGCTGACCAGCTCACTCAAATGAAGTGGGTCAAATGCGACTGAAAAAATAACAAGAGGCCCCAGGGGGCCTGAGGGCACTCACCTGACATAGTAGCCTAAATATCAACCCAGGGAATTGATTTGAACAAGTTGGATCTGCCCCTCCTAAGAAAAGCTTATACCAAATATCCAAAGATTCTAACCAGTGGATCTGAAAAAAAGGTAATAATTTGGGCTCCCACAGGGAGCCCAAATATGAACCCATGGACTTGGCTTTTACAAATTTATATCTCACCTCCCTAAGGATACTGTATCTGTATACCAAATATCAAAAGATTCTAACTAGTGGATGTGAATTAGATTTTTAAAGAAAATTCCTCATTTTGAACTAAGTTATAATTTGGGCCTCCACAGTGAGCCCAAATATGAATCTAGAGACATGGCTTGAACAAACTTGAATCTCACCCCGTAAGGATGCTGCATACCAAATATCAAAACATTCCGACTGCTGGATCTGAAGAAGAATTTTAAAGAAAATTCCTCATTTTGAACTAAGTTATAATTTAGGCTCCTACAGTGAGCCCAAATATGAACCCAGGGACTTGGCTTCAACAAACTTGAATCTCACCCTCCTAGGATGCGGCATACCAAATATCAAAACATTCCGACTGCTGGATCTGAACAAGAAGATTTTTAAAGAAAATTGATCATATTGAATTAAGTTATAATTTGGGCTCCCACAGGGAGCCCAAACATGAACCCAGGGACTTGGCTTGAACAAACTTGAATCTCACCCCCTTAAGGATGCTGCATTCCAAATATCAAAAGACTCTGATTGGTGGATCTGAAGAAGATTTTTAAAGAATATTCCTCATACTGCACTAATTTAAACATTTGGGCTCCCATAGAGAGCCCAAATATGGACCCAGGGATTTGATTTCAATAAACATGTGAAACAATCTTCCAAAGATGTTATATGTGAAATTTGAAAGCTTTTGGAACAGTGGTTTGGGAGAAAAGTCGTCTTAAATGTTTTTCCCATTACCCAGTGTTAAAAAATGCTGACTCTGCACTTTTTCGAAGTCCCGAAAAAGTACCCTATGACAAAACCGATAGCAATTTTTTGGGACCATTCCATTCTGTTGGTCCTAAGGAAGCTTTTCTCAGTGCCGTGTACTTTTGGAGATATGGGCGTTTTAATTTTTTTCTATTTTTAGCTCCTGCGGTTCCCAATTAAGAAATTTTGGCATAAATTAAGTACTTATGACCCAATAAGCCCTCATATCAAATTTGGTTCAAATCAGCTGGCCCCTCCCATAACAACGGCAAATATAGCTCCTCGAACTTCTCTTGAACAAATCTGAGTCTACACCTCAAAAGGAAGCTGCACACCAAATATCGAGTCTCTGCTACTGCTGGTTCATGAGAAGATTTTTTAAGATTTAAGCACACTTTTTGACAAAATCAAAATGCGATTTCATAACAAACAATTATCTCAAATTTCACTTGAATCGGTTCAGCGGTTTTGGATGAGAAGACGCAAACACCATGTTCACGGACGACGAGTGATCACTATAGCTCGCCTGACTTTCAGTCAGGTGAGCTAATAAAATCTGAAAGGGGATTTTTGTGAATAGCATTTCCTGTATATAGGCATTACATTTGGTTGATGAGAAAGAGTTACTCCACTGATCGTCAACTGTGTCAGCACCTTTTATGACAGGGTTCATATAGAATGATTATTTTGAAATTCAAGAACTTTTCAAGGCCTTTTTAGGGCCAGATGAATAAAATTTCGGGTCACTCTTCAACTAAAAATACTCATCTGAATTTTATAATTAAATCTTCACAAAAGCATTCTACATGTAAAAATTTGTTTCTGGACTGTTTGTCTTTTGTAGTATTTTCTTTTAATGATTATTCAATACACAAAAACAATAATGGCAATATAATTTGTTCCTTGAGTGCAACAAGGCACCATCTGCAATGCTTTAGCATTGCAGATGGTGTCTTGTAGCACTCAAGGGGCGATATATAGTTTTTATTAATTGCAGGGGCAAAAATGATTGAGGGTTTGTTTTTTTATAATGCTCAAAACTGGTGTTTTTGGAGTTTGGGGTTTTGCAAAACTCCACTAATTGCACTGGCATGTTTATTAGTGGCAATTGATTATTAGTGGCATCAGAGACATTAAGAGAACACCAATATTTGTGTCATACAGAACTGATGTTTAACAATCACTTCACTGATGCTTTTAATGAATAAAGCAGGCATGTTGCCCACATAACAGGTGGCTACACTGTGGATACAATAGAATTTAAGGACATTTTAAGGCAGTTTGGCAAGTTTCAAGGGCATTTATATGTTTTAGGGAATTCTTAGAGACAAGGTTGAAAATTCAAGGTCTTTTCAAGCCTGTATGAACCCTGTACATATCATTTTGTTTAAAAAAAACACCTGTTGTTGTACAATGAAGTTGTGTGTGATTGTGGTAATTTCGTTTTCGTTTTTCATTAAAAAAATATTTGAACTGTGTTTTGTATTACTCACATTAGAGAAGGTGCCCTCAGTATTCATAACTCCCATTGTGAAAAAAAAACAAACAAAATAATCCTGTTGGTTCAAAATGAAGACAAAATACTCTGCTGGACATGATTGTTCTGAATCTGTTTGTATATAAGTAAGGGGAGGTAACTTAATTCTTGTGATATCTCACAACAGATTTTTTTTCAGTTTTCAACAAACTTTCAATTATATTTTTTTTACACAAAACGGATCAATTTGGTATGAACCATAACAATTGTATATATAAAAGGTCAGCTGAAGTTAATTATACTTGAGAGATTATGTTTTTATTTAATTTATTTTTTGAGTTTATATAATTTTGATTTCATGTAATCGTGACAGTATGAGAATATATTTGGCATACAATGCATTTGAAAAAAATGTGATGGATTTCAGGACAACTATTTTGGAAAGTGTCAAGTCGGGAAGAAATAGGATGTGACCGTGAGAGCATGAGTTGGTGCCTCAAACTGGGAGACTCACGGTGAAACCGTGAGAGTTCACAGGTCTGATCTCAACCCCAAAACAAGAGCTTTTATATATCAGTACAAAGCCCGACAATCAGCATTTTTTAAAATATCAAGGTGAAGTTCAGATTCTTTTGTGTTTTGTTTTTCTCCCAAGTTCATGTTTTTGTTCCATATAATGAATACCAAAACCATTTCACTTGTAAGGACAAAACATAACACACACAAAAAAAGGCACTCTTTTATATTAACAACCGTATTAATAACACATGGTTCCTGCAGATGCTGAAAAATTATAAATTTAAAGTAATTTGTATACTTTTTATACTTAACTGGTGCTAACTCAAAGTTATCAAGGGCAAAACACAAATTTTGAACCCCCCAATCCCCCAAATTTGCTTGCAAAACCGAAAATTAGAAGTCCTATCTGGTCCTCCATACTTTTACTCTCCGCGCATGCGCAGTCACCTGGAAGTGACCGAAATTAGCGCTAACATCATTCTTTGTAGAAAAGAATACTACATAATAACTCAGTGGGGAGGTATGAGTGCCCACTCATGGGAGGGCCATACCCATCAGGGCCATTGGTAAGTATAAAAAAAATACAAATTATTTTAAATTTATCATATTTTTATACTATAAACCAATGGCCCAGACTTAGCTGAATTGTAAAAAGGCAGAGGGCCTAGGACTTCAGAATTAGTAGACCAACATAGTTCCATAGCCTGTAATCCAAGGTGAAAGGACATTAAATTTAAAAGGAATTACATGTATGTCTCTCTGTACAGTAATAGAGAAGACATATCATAAATAAGGAGTCAAATTCCAGTAATTCCTTATTCTTGGCATGAATGACTATGCTAATTGGGTGTAACAAGTTCCCACTTTTTTAAGGCTAGTCTGGACTAAGCCCCAAAAATTAGGATGGCGTATTTGAGAATGAGAGGCTATCCCCCACAAACATACACCATATACAACAAGAGGCCCCAGGGGGCCTGAGGGCGCTCACCTAACATGGTAGTCTAAATATCAAACCAGGGACTTGACTTGAATAAGCTGCATACACCCCTCCTAAGAAAAGCATATACCAACTAGATGAAGTGATTGTGCCCACACAATACACAGGATTTTCCTTCTATTTTCAGTTCCTGCACTTTTACGTCCCAAAATTGAGATAAACGCATAAAAAACAGATTTTTTTCCCAAACAAAATATTTTCAGCCTAAATTTTTTTTTTCTTCTTAAAATGCATAAAAACAATAAAAAAATAATTTCTGGATTTTGGTCCAAAATTTTCTTAGTCCCACCCGGACCCCAAATTTTCAGTGTAAAAAAAATTATTTTTTTTTGTCTTAAAATTGACCGAAACGCATAAAAAAAAATAAAAAAAAATTGTAGCTTGACTTGTGTGTTGTGTTTGATGAAAAGGATAATGTTAAATGTTTATGAAAGGATTATGAAATAAGACAAGAATTGTGATAATTGGGAATATGTTCATTTCTGTTCCCTGCATGCTATGTTTTTGATAAAAATAATATGAGGTGTACACTGTACTAAAGAGCTGAGGGGTGGGTTAATATGACCTCACAGTTAATGTATGTGGCCCACACAGTTAATGTATGTGGCCCTCACAGTTAACGTATATCAACAAAAGTTACCAAGTTACAGTGAAATTATTCCAAAACGAGTCATCCTATCAAGTAACATTGAAATCCCTTCATAAATATGGCCTGTAGACTGTGCTAAAGGTTTTTGGGCTTCAGGCCCCTGTTGCCGTCAGTTTTCCAATTGCATCCAAAGGGGACGTTCTCATCTAGACATTATATGATGTCAACCTACCAAGTTACAATGAAATCCCTTCATAAATATGACCTGTAGACTGTGCTAAAGGTTTTTGGGCTTTGGGCTTGGGCAGCCATTATGGTTGAATGATCGCAACCAAAAGGGGACACTCTCATCTGGGCATCATCTGGAGTGATCCTACAAAGTTACAATGAAATCCCTTCATAAATATGACCTGTAGACTGTGCTCAAGGTTTTCGGGTTTCGGGCCCCTGAAGCCGTCACAGTTGACCAATCATGACCAAAAGGGGATGTCATCATCTAGGCATTATGTGGAGTCAAACTAACAGGTTATAATGAAATCCTTCCATAAATATGACCTATAGATTATGCTAAAGGTCTTTAGGCTCGGGCAGCCATCAAGGCTGAATGATCGCGACCAAAAGGGGACCTTCTCATCTAGACATTATTTGGAGTCATCCTACCAAGGTACAATGAAATCCCTTCATAAATATCACCTGTAGATGTGCTAAAGGTTTTCAGGCTTCAGGCCCCTGTAGCCGTCACAGTTGCCTAATGGTGTCCAAAAAGGGGCTATTCTTATCTAGACATTATATGAAGTCAACCTACCAAGTTACAATGAAATCCCTTCATAAATATGAACTGAAGACTGTGCTAAAGGTTTTCAGGCTTTGGGCTCGGGCAGCCATCATGGTTGAATGATCGCAACCAAAAGGTGACATTCTCATCTGGGCATCATCTGGAGTGATCCTACGAAGTTACAATGAAATCCCTTCATAAATATGACCTGTAGACTGTGCTCAAGATTTTCGGGCACCTGTAGCCATCACAGTTGACAAATCTCGACCAAAAGGAGATGTCATCATCTAGGCATTATATGGAGTCAACCTAACAGGTTATAATGAAATCCTTCCGTAAATATGACCTTTTGCCTATGCTAAAGGTTTTTGGGCTCGGGCACCCATCAAGGCTGAATGATGCGATTAAAATGCGATGTTCTCATCTAGACATTATTTGGAGTCATCCTACCAAGGTACAATGAAATCCTTTCATAAATATCACCTGCAGATTGTGCTAAAGGTTTTCAGGCTTCAGGCCCCTGTAGCCGTCACAGTTGCCCAATCACGTCCAAAAGGGGACTTTCTCATCTAGACATTGTATGAAGTCAACCCACCAAGTTGCAATGAAATTCCTCAATAAATATGACCTGTAGACTGTGCTAAAGGTTTTGGGCTCGGGCAGTCATCACGGTTTGCAGATCATGCCCAAATGGGGAAATTCTCAACTTGACATCATAAGGAGTCATCCTACCAAGTTACAATGAAATTCCTCCATAATAAACATGACCTGCAGACTGCGCTAAAAGTTTTGGGGTTTCAGGCTTGGGCAGCCATCACAGTTGACAGATCATGCCTAAAAGGGGACGTTCTCATCTAGGCATTATACAGAGGCATCCTACCAAGTTACAAAGAAATCCCTTCATAAAAACGACCTGTAGACTGTGCTAATGGTTTTCAGGTTTTGGGCTCGGGTATCCATACCGGTTGACTGAACGCAACCAAAAGGGGACAAGATGTATTCGATTGGGTACCGCCATTAATAGAAACCTGGATCTAGAAATGGATCAAGCTATGATTAACAAACTCGCCACGGACCGCCTCCAAAATAATTCAGCTTCTAAGGTCCATAACATACAATAATACGTCTGCCTAATAATGCGATTATTATGCATGTTGAAATCCTGCATGTAATCATCTGAATACCAGTTAACTGACTAAACAGCCTCCCAGGTACCCCAAGGCTAACAATTTATTGACGATGAATCATATGCTTGTACATGACATATCGACCAAGGAAACCACAAGAAACCAACCAACTAGAAAGTGGATGTGCCTATGAGGTTGCCATAGAATACGACCCAGCTGCTAATTGAGTAGTCATGAAATGCATTATGTTCTTAAATGCATAGGAGGCTTACGGGAAAAAAATTACGCCTTGCCCGGTAATCGCCTCTTAACACATTGGTGGTGTTGGGGGGGGAGGGGGGGAAATCAAAATCATAACGCAAGGCTCCCTCATGTCTGACTGACTCCATAATACCACTAAGGGCGGAGCAGGATGTGAAGAACAAATACTTCCCCTGATAAAGAAGGTCCTCTCGTGAAGGACACCTGAGAAGATTGATCCATGGTTTCTGTGACTACAGAGGTGCTACTATCAGAATTTTTCAACGAGACTGTTTGAACTAAACAGAATATGCTAAATCAACGGAGTTGGAGGATACGCCTATCCTATCATTGCGTCCCAGGAGATCAACAGAGCATCTATTGTGTACACTCAATGATCATGGCATGGTGACACAAAGGTTGGTAACTGATTGTTCCAGTGTGTCGCAAACAGATCTATCATGGAACAATCCCATTGGTAGCAAATCTGCCTGAATATTCGCTTGTTGAGAGTCCGGTCCAATGGCAACAGGCAACCTTTCCGAGAGAGCGAGTCTGCTAGTACATTCAGACGACCCGGTATATGATGGACAGAAAGATGAAACATGATGATTCATGACGTATAGGAGAATCTTCTCTGTTAATTCGCATAATGGCATTGAATGAGTGTCGCCTTGGTTCCTGATGTAAGCTACTACTGTCGAATTGTCCGTCAAAATTTGAACATGGACGTCCACTGTTATGTGAATCCCATGTTGTCGCGCTAACCAAATTAACATCATCTCTTTGATGTTTATGTGCTTCTCTAGGCACCGAGGGGGTCCCAAAGACCCTGACACCTCAAGTCTGCGAGACTTAGAGTCGCGCCCAAGCCCGTCTGACTTGCATCCATCATAATCATGAAAGCCGGATCCGGTAGTTGCAGCGGAACTCCCGGAGTTAACCACTGAATATCTGCCCAAATCTGAACCCCTGTTTTACTAGGTCCGTTAAAACAATACTGGTTTCGAGCGAATGCTTCCTCGCACTCCAGTTCTGAGTAAAGAATATCTGGAGGGGACGCGTGTGCATGCGGCTTGTCGGAATAAGATCCGAAGCCGCTCCGCACAGCCCCATCAGTCGCATGAATTCCTTCACCATTAATGCTCCTGAGTGTAGACATAAGCAAGCATAACAACTGACAAATTTTGCTCTGGGTAACGGCTGACGAACCAGATTGTGAGTCTCGAAGCTTATTCCTAAGTGAGTGAACGACTTGTACGGAGCTCTATCCAACTTTTTCTCGTTTACGATGAAACCGAGACGTCGGAACAAAAGAAGCAGACTCTGAACATCGTTCTGAAGAATAATTCTGTTGCCGTATCTTTGAAGAATGTCATGCAAGTAAGCCGACGTTACCGTCGACGAATGAGTAATGGCATTATCGAGTTCATTATACGAGTGAATGCCCAAGGAACCAGGTTTAGACCAAAGCACATTGCTCTACACTGATACACCTTCCCTTGTACAGCGAACCGCAGGTACTTTCTGTATGCCGGATGTACCAGGACATGAAAGTATGCATCCTTAGATCTATGCTTGCTGCACAGTCATTCACTCGAATGCTCGCTCTTATCGACCGAATGGTCCCCATATAGATTTTTGAAGCCACGATAAGCTTGTTAATCCAGCTCAAGTCTATTACTGGTTGGAACGAGCCATCTGGTTTTGGTACGAGAAATTTAAAAAAAACAAGAGGCCCTACGGGGCCTGAAGCGCTCATCTTGTACAGAACACAATTTAAACAGAGTCCAAGAATGAGTCTACATTAAGCAAGCCATCTCCATAGGCTACACTGTCAATCCTTGAGTCCCTCAGGAGTGACAAAAATAATCTGGGCATCATGCCTTTTCTTCAGTTGATCAAAAGTAAAATGTAGAGCTCCCCTATGAAGCCCCTTGATACAACCTATGTGGATTAATCTTAGTACCTCTAGAGGCTACTGAATACAAAATTTTTAATTCTTCAGCAAAATGGCCAATTCCGGCTCCCATAGAGAGCCCAAATATTAACCCAGACTCTTGATTTGAACACAGTTAAATCTGACTTCCCTAGAGATGTTGTGTACCGAATATGAAAGCATTCTGACTGTTGGATCTGAAGGAGAGAAATTGTAAAGAAATTTCTTCGAATTGCACTAAGTTCAAATTTGGGCTACCATAGCGAGCCCAAATATTGACCTATGGATCCGATTTGAACAAACTTGAATCTGACCCCCCTAGAGATGTTGTATACCAAATGTGAAAGCATTCTGACAAGTGAATCTGAAGAAGATTTTTGAAGAAATTCCCTCATATTGTACGAAGTTAAATTTCATGTTCCCATATGGAGCCCAAATATTAACCTAGGCACTCGAATTGAACAACCTGGAATCTGACCCCCCTAGAGATGTTGTATACCAAATATAAAAGTATTCCGACTGGTGGATCTGAAGAAGAAGATTTTTAAAGAAATTTTCTCATATTGCACTAAGTAAAAATTTGGGCTACCATAGTGAGCCCAAATATATACCTAGGGAATTGATTTGAACAAACTTGAATCTGTCCCCCATAGAGATGTTGCATACCAAATATCAAAGCATTCTGACTGATGGATCTGAAGAAGAAGATTTTTTTAAATTACCCTCCATATTGAACAAAGATAAAATTTGGGCTTCCGTAGGAAGCCCAAATATTAACCTAGAGACTTGGTTTGAACAATCTAGAATCTGACCCTCATAACAATGATGTATACCAAATATTAAAAGATTCTGACTGGTGGTTCTGAAGAAGAAGATTTTTAAAGAATATTCCCCATATTACCCTATGTTAAAACTTCGGGCTCCTGTAGAGAGCCCAAATATGAACCAATGAGCTTTATTTCAACAAACTTTTATCTGACCCCCCTATGAATGCTGTATACCAAATATCAAAAGATTCTGATGATTGGTTCTGGAGAAAAGATTTTTTTAAATTTTTGCAAATATGCTGACTCAGCATTTTTTCGATGCCCATTACAGAACACCCTAACATAACCGATGGCAATTTTTTTTACCATTCAATTCTACTGGTCATAAGGATACTTCATACCAAACAAGAGGCCCCACGGGGCCTGAAGCGCTCATCTTGTACAGAACACAATTTAAACAGAGTCCAAGAATGAGTCTACATTAAGCAAGCCATCTCCATAGGCTACACTGTCAATCCTTGAGTCCCTCAGGAGTGACAAAAATAATCTAGGCATCATGCCTTTTCTTCAGTTGATCGTAAGTAAAATGTAGAGCTCCCCTATACAACCTATGTGGATTAATCTTAGTACCTCTAGAGGGTACTGAATACAAAATTTTTAATTCTTCAGCAAAATGGCCAATTCCGGCTCCCATAGAGAGCTCAAATATTAACCCAGGCTCTTGATTTGAACACAGTTAAATCTGACTTCCCTAGAGATGTTGTGTACCGAATATGAAAGCATTCTGACCATTGGATCTGAAGAAGAGAAATTGTAAAGAAATTTCTTCGAATTGCACTAAGTTCAAATTTGGGCTACCATAGCGAGCCCAAATATTGACCTATGGATCCGATTTGAACAAACTTGAATCTGACCCCCCTAGAGATGTTGTATACCAAATGTGAAAGCATTCTGACAAGTGAATCTGAAGAAGAAGATTTTTGAAAAAATTCCCTCATATTGTACTAAGTTAAATTTCATGTTCCCATATGGAGCCCAAATATTAACCTAGGCACTCAAATTGAACAACCTGGAATCTGACCCCCCTAGAGATGTTGTATACCAAATATAAAAGCATTCCGACTGGTGGATCTGAAGAAGAAGATTTTTAAAGAAATTTTCTCATATTGCACTAAGTAAAAATTTGGGCTACCATAGTGAGCCCAAATATACACCTAGGGATCTGATTTGAACAAACTTGAATCTGCTCCCCACAGAGATGTTGCATACCAAATATCAAAGCATTCTGACTGATGGATCTGAAGAAGAAGATTTTTTTAAATTACCCTCCATATTGAACAAAGATAAAATTTGGGCTTCCATAGGAAGCTCAAATATTAACCTAGGGACTTGGTTTGAACAATCTAGAATCTGACCTTCATAACAAAAATGAAATGCCCCTTTGCGACCATCACTCACACAAACTTTCACTTGAATTGGCCCAGTGGCTTTGGAGGAGAAGACCAAAACATGGTGTTGACGGACGACGGACGGGAAGCGATGAGATTAGCTCAGCTTGACTTTGTCAAGATGAGCTAAAAAAAACCACCTAAGTTCCCAAAGGGAACACTGAGCCCAAAGGCATCCCGAAAGAGCCTAAGTGTGGACAAAATTCACATTTTTTGAGCTACACTACCGGAATAATAATTCATGTATCCTCCACTAATTCTACAGTAACAGAATATAAAACAAGAGGCCCCAAGGGGCCTTAATCGCTCACCAGGCAAAGTGATTCAAACAAAGTGGTTTCAAGAAGTATTTAGGGTCACATTCAGTTAGACATGGTTCATCAACACTACAAAGGAATGAAGTCATGAGAGACAAATTTTATGGAACTTGGGACATGGCTTGAACAAACTTGAATCTCACCCCCTAAGGATGCTACACACCACATATCAAAACATTCCGACTGCTGGATCTGAAGAAGATTTTTAAAGAAAATTCCTCATTTCGAACTAAGTTACAATTCAAGCTCCCACAGTGAGCCCAAATATGGACCTAGGGACATGGCTTGAACAAACTTGAATCTCACCCCCCTAAGGATGCTGCATACCAAATATCAAAACAGTCCGACTGCTGGATCTGAAGAAGATTTTTAAAGAAAATTCCTCATTTTGAACTAAGTTATAATTCAGGCTACCACAGTGAGCCTAAATATGAACCCAGGAACTTGGCTTGAACAAACTTGAATTTCACCCCCCTAAGCATGCTGCATACCCAATATCAAAAGATTCTGCCTGCTGGATCTTGAGAAGATGATTTTCGAAGAAATTTGCCTGAAATGCACTAAGTTCAAATTTGGGCTTCTATACTGAGCCCAAATATAAACCCAGGGGGCTGATTTGAACAAACTTGAATCATATCCACCCCACAATGTTGCATACCAAATATCAAAAGATTCTGCCTGCTGGATCTGGAGAAGAAGATTTTTTAAGAAATTTGCCTGAAATGCACTGAGTTCGAATTTGGGCTTCTATAGTGAGCCCAAATATGAATCCAGGGGGCCGATTTGAACAAACTTGAATCAGACCCATACCAAGATGCTGCATACCAAGTATCAAAAGATTCTGCCCACTGGTTCTGGAGAAGATTTTTTAATAATTTTTCTATAATTCATACAGTGCTATCAGAGTTATGCCCCATATAGAGCCCCCAAGGGACGTGGCCATTTCATTTGAACATGAATTGCCATGTAGTAATGAACATCCACATGAAGTTTCGTGAAAATCGGACCAGTGGTTTCAGAGGAGAAGTCATTTGAAAAATGTTCACGACGCCGGACGGTCGGTCGGTGATAAGTTAAGCTCCCTTCGGTGAGATAAAAAACTACCTATATATGAAGACGTTGTCAATGTAAACAATGTCAATGTGAACAAGACATCAGGCACACAAAAAGGCCCCAAGTCATAAAACAATTTAATGCTACCAGATGCAAAGCTAGATCTTCATACGAAGAAGAAACGATACATCGGATAGAAGATGCAAGACTAAATGACCTAACACCCCTAGGGTGAGGGCGTAACCATGGGGAAGAAACAGAATATTCTGTAATAAATGTTCAACTCCCAATAAATTTAATAAAAAATTTCAATAAAAATTAGCCAAAAAGCTTAAGAGTTTAACAGGAAGGGTTCATGGAAGGATAGAGAAGGAATACTTAACAAACAGTGGAATAATCACTAACAAAAATGTTGACGTCAGGCGTATGTCCCGAAATTGGGAAACATGAAATAATTTTATAATTATTATAAAGTTACAGCCCTGAACGTCAAAAACCACCGTTGAACACTTCCATCATCCAATAACAGCCTTGGATCCACCAATTCTTGCATAGATTTGTGTCTGGCATCCTCAATAAAGGAGATTTTGAAGCACAGATGTCATTTCATTGTTGATGACTTTAGGGCCAAACAAAGAATGATGTTGGCGCTACTTTTGGTCACTTCCTGGCGACTGCGCATGCGTGGAGAGTAAAAGTATGGAGGACCAGATAGGACTTTTAATTTTCGGTTTTGCAAGCAAATTTTGGGGATTGGGGGGTTCAAAATTTGTGTTTGGCCCTTGATAACTGAGTTAGCACCAGCTAAATCTGGGCCATTGGGTTATAGTATAAAAATACATGTAGTGGAAAGTTTCATACTAAATTATTGTAGACCAGCGTAAGTAATATTTCCAACCTGCAGTGTTATGCCTGCAAGTTGTTTGTAAACTAGAGATTAACATCACTTTCATAATCTGTGTTTATCTAAGCATTTAAAAATATATGTTGCCCACTTTGAAGGCCTATCACCACAGGCAGGGGCATTAAGAGGAATATCAGGCCCCGAGACAGTTGGGACGAACGGGCCCACATGATGTGGAATGCATCATCCAAGCCAGTAAGTGGCAAGATAGGGGAGAGCACGGAAGTGTTTCCTCCCTCTTGTAGACGGGGTCTGGGGCCTCCCTCAAGAAAATTTTCATTCTCAGGGTCTTCAGATTCGGAAGCGAAGTGTATATTAACAGGCCTCACATTAACACAAAAAGTGTTAAAATTAGCACACCTCAGCACTTAAAATAAATTGCCTTTTTAAGTGAGTGTGGTAAAGGGTAGATTAAGTAGCATCGTAATTATCTTGGCAGAGGAAGCACAAACGACTTGCTTTTTTTAATATGAAAATAAAGTACCTTGCATAGGTCTTGTATCAAGCATTTGTGCAAACACTGTTTTGAAGGCAAGATGCTATCATGACGTCAGCGTGTGGAAACACTTTGAAGTACAAGTGTAAAACTACAGTGAATCCCTTGGTATTTCCCCAAGGATACTTTCTCGGTTTTAAATTGCAGGAATGCCATTGGTCAAAATACGCATGATTAGTGTAATGCAGTACATGTGTTTTCTCACCTCAAATTCGAGGTAAACAATATTCTATAGCTTTCGTAATAATGGTGACTGTTGAGACTAACCACTTGAACAGTGTACTGATTATGATTTAATTTTCTGGTATCTGTGATGGTATTGAAAATTGTAGAGATTATAATCAGTACATCAAAAACCGCCCAGCACTACTCCAAACAATGCTGGGCCCTGGGGGTCACTTTACCACTTCCCCCACCCTCTCGATGGCCACAGGCAATGGTTACCAGGTTCTATTATACTAGGGAAACAGAACTAGTTCCAATCAGTGAACAAACACAGCTCCATGCCCTGGAGTCCCAAAGGAAGGTTGCAGGTCGAAAATATAGTCTACAAAACAATTTTTTATCACATGATCAGCATCAAATAACCAATTACAGAAATTTTGTCTGTGTGCTCCCACAGAGAGCCAAAATATTGACCTGCAAACTTGCCTTGAACAGACTTTAATCTTCACCACCAAAGGAAATTCCATACCAAATATCAAAGCATTCTCTGTGGTTCATTGAGAAGATTTTTAAAGATTTTTAGGCTTTTGGGGCATTAACCCTAGCCCAAAGATGGTAGCAGCTTCATTTGAAGTAAGTAGAATGCGTATACTCCAAAGATGGTCTGTGCCATATATGTATAAATTTGGAAGTCATTTTAAAGAAGACAAGTTTCATAAGTTTACGGATGACACACGACGGAAGCCAAGTGATGGCAATAGCTCCTAATGACTTTGTCAGGTGAGCTAAAAATTGCTACAGATTTTTAAGACTGAAGGGTTTTATTAGAATTAAAGCACAAGATTTAAAATCTTCTTAATCCTTTACATAAAGTAATAGCCTTAACAGTTTGGTGCTATTCAAAAAGTGTCATTCAAATTTATCGTTCAGCATATTCCAATGATTGATCATAAGCTATGTTTTTGAGGAAAAAAGAAGTCACTAGTTATTCAAGAAATTTGTTGCAGTGTCGTCTTCTATTTTTATATTAGTGTTAGATAAAAGTTTCAACTTCCTATAACTGTACAACTATTGGGGTATAAAACATACTTTCCCACAGACTCCAACAATTGTGCCACAGCAAAAGCTGAAGCATAATCTAATTATTTCATTTCAATGATACTTTCAGCACCTGTGGTCATCTCATGACATCCTCTTGGTAAAGTGCATTCCAATTTGCTGGGTATTGGTTACCAGAATATCCCTGTCGATCGCACATTTTAATCCAGCATAAAATCATTGGTGTCAAAGAATTTAATCCATCAAGAGGCAAACTCAACATCACAATACAGAAAAAAGACGTTGGGCAAGAGGTGTTACCCACTGGTTTTTGAGCTGAAAGGTTGCAAGTGCATCACCTGTTTTTTTTCCAGAAACTATCAAAGAATATCTTGGGTCCTCCTGCAATTGTTTAGTTGTGATCCATTCCTGGGACTGTGTGAAATTTACAAATATGTGGAAAAAATTGATGATTCATTTGAATTATGCCTCCCACCCCTCCTGTCGATGTCTATTCAACAAGCTATTTACCATAGATTCAGTAGAAATTTAACCTGTTCTTTATCGAATGACTACAGAAAAAAAGCCTTGTTAACTGAATACAGTGCTCTCTTTTGTTGGAAAATTTGTGAGGGGAATGGAAACAAGACTGCACCAGAGGTGCTGCCATACTCACCCCAGCGCCAAGTACCTATAAATAGTAAACACTACAGAGGAGTGAAGTCATGTCATTTTTAACTACAGTAATACCTGATGTGGCAAATTCTCTCTTTCATAATGCCAAGGACATATTTTAAATACTAGGCATATCCAAGTGAGGGGGTTACCATCTTTGTTTAGCAGCAGGGAGAGGAAATTAAATACCGGTTAGCAATTGCGAGATCCACATACACCTGTTATCAAAGGTTGATGATGATCTAACAATCCACATGTGAGATGTGAAACTATTGTCTATTTTACAGTAGGGGTATTCATCCCACTCCCTTTCCCAGGATTTTCCAGTATTTTCTTTGTTTTACTTCAGGGACATGAAATCCAACCCATCTGTGGTAATTAGATCCACATACACCCAAGAGCAAAGTTTAGTGATGATCGGACAATCCACACGGAAGATTTCAAACAAACACATACGAAGTAAGGAGACTATTCTTTAAAAAACAAGAGGCCCCAAAGGGCCTGAGGGTGCTCACCTGACATGGTAGACTAAATATCAACCCAGAGAATTGATTTCAACAAGTTGCATCTGCTCCTCCTAAGAAAAGCTTATACCAAATATCCAAAGATTCTGACCAGTGGATCTAAAAAAGATTTTTAAAGAATATTCCTCATATTGAACTAAGTTATAATTCGGGCTCCCACAGGGAGCCCATATATGAACCCAGAGACTTGGCTTTGACAAACTTGAATCTCATCCCCCTGAGGATGCTGCACACCAAATATCAAAACATTCCGACTGCTGGATCTGAAGTAGATTTTTAAAGAAAATTCCCTCATTTTGAACTAAGTTACAATTCGAGCTCCCACAGTGAGTCCAAATATGGACCTAGGGACATGGCTGAACAAACTTGAATCTCACTCCCTAAGGATGCTGCATACCAAATATCAAAACATTCCGACTGCTGAAGAAGATTTTTAAAGAAAATTCCCTCATTTTGAACTAAGTTATCATTCGGGCTACCACAGTGAGTCCAAATATGGACCTAGGGACATGGCTTGAACAAACTTGAAACCCCCCCCCCCCCCCCCCTTCCCCCCTAAGGATGCTGCATACCAAATATCAAAACATTCCGACTGCTGGATCTGAAGAAGATTTTTAAAGAAAATTCCTCATTTTGAACTAAGTTATAATTTGGGCTACCACAGAGAGCCCAAATATGAACCCAGGGACTTGGCTTGAACAAACTTGAATCCCCCCCCCCTCCCCCAAGCATGGTGCATACCCAATATCAAAAGATTCTGCCTGCTGGATCTTGAGAAGATTTTCAAAGAAATTTGCCTGAAATGCACCAAGTTCAAATTTGGGCTCCTATACTGAGCCCAAATATAAACCCAAGGGGTCTGCTTTGAACAAACTTGAATCAGATCCACCCCACAATGTTGTATGTTGTATACCAAATATCAAAAGATTCTGCCTGCTGGATCTGGAGAAGATTTTTGAAGAAATTTGCCTGAAATGCACAAAGTTCAAATTTGGGCTCCTACACTGAGCTCAAATATAAACCCAGGGGGCCGATTTGAACAAACTTGAATCAGATCCACCCCACAATGTTGTGTACCAAATATCAAAAGATTCTGCCTGCTGGATCTGGAGAAGAAGATTTTTGAAGAAATTTGCCTGAAATGCACTAAGTTCGAATTCGGGCTTGTATACTGAGCCCAAATATGAATCCAGGGGGCCAATTTGAACAAACTGGAATCAGATCCACCCCACAATGTTGCATACCAAATATCAAAAGATTCTGCCTGCTGGATCTGGAGAAGAAGATTTTTTAAGAAATTTGCCTGAAATGCACTAAGTTCGAATTCGAGCTTCTATACTGAGCCCAAATATAAACCCAGGGGGCCGTTTTGAACAAACTTGAATCAGATCCACCTCACAATGTTGTATACCAAATATCAAAAGATTCTGCCTGCTGGATCTGGAGAAGATGATTTTTTAATCTTTTTCCCATTGCCTACAGTGTTAAAAAGTGCTGAATCAGCACTTTTTCAAAAACCTGAAAAAAGTACCTTGTGATCAAACCGATGAGTGATTTTTTTAAACCATTCTATTCTACTGGATAAAAGTAAGCTTTATACAAAATAAGAATTCTCTGTGCCGTGTAGTTTTGGAGATGTGGCAGTTTTAAGGTTTTTCCTATTTTTAGCTCCCGAGGTTCCCACGGGGCAATGAGAACATTTTTTTTTGCATCAATCAACTACTTATGACCATTATCATCTCATATCAAATCTGGTTCAAATCGACCTCACGGTTCAGAAAATAGAAATTTTAGGCGTGGCCAAAATTTTTGCCCCTCCCATAACGAAGGCAAATAATGCCCGACAAACTTCTCTTGAACAAACTTGATTCTAAACCTCAAAAGGACTCTGTATACCACATATCAAGTCTCTGCTACTGGTGGTTCATTAGAAGATTTTCAAAAAATTTGGCCATTTTTTTCCCACACCTCTGCTCAATATGTGCTGAAACCTAATTTGCATAAAAGTCAAAATGCCCCCCCAAATAACCACTACTTACATGAAATTTAATTAAAATGTGGCCAGTGGTTTAGGAGATAGAGGCTCAAACACCACCTTCACGCAGGACGACAGACGACGGATGAAGAGTGATAAGAAAAGCTCACCCTGACTTTCAGTCAGATAATTTAACAAGAGGCCCCACGGGGCCTGAAGCGCTCACCTTGAACAGAACACAGATAAACAAAGTCCAAGAATGAGTCTACATTAAGCAATCCATCTCCATAGGATACATTGTCAATCCTTGAGCCCCTCAAGAGTGACAAAAATAGTCCGAGCATCATGCCTTTTCTTCAGCTGATCATAATGTAAAATGTAGAGCTCCCCTATGAAGCCCTTTGATACAACCTATTTGGTTAATCATAGTTACACACCTCTTGAGGAAACTGAATACAAAATGTCTTATTCTTCAGCTACATGGCCAATTCTGGTTCCCATAGGGAGCCCAAATATTAACCCAGGCTCTCGATTTGAACAAAGTTGAATCTGACCTCCCTAAAGATGTTGTATACCAAATATGAAAGCATTCTGATTGTTGGATCTGAAGAAGAAAAATTTTAAAGAAAGTTCTTCAAATTGCACTAAGTTAAAATTTGGGCTACCATAGTGAGCCCAAATATTAACCTACGGACCCAAATTGAACAAACTTGAATCTGCACCCGCCCCCCCCCCCCCCCCCCCCCCCCACCACCACCTAGAGATGTTGTATTCCAAATATGAAAGCATTCTAACTGGAGAAGCTGAAGAAGATTTTTAAAGAAATTTCCTCATATTGCACGAAGTTAAAATTCGGGCTACCATAGGGAGCCCAAATATTAACACAGGAAACAAATTTGAATAAACTTGAATCTGACTCCCCTAGAGATGTTGTAAACAAAATATGAAAGGATTCTGACAGGTGAATCTGAAGATTTTTGAAGAAATTCCTGCATATTGTACCAAGTTAAATTAAAAGGACTTGATTTGAACAAACTTGATTCTGACCCCCGTAAAAATGCTGTCTACCATATATCAAAAGATTCTGAATGGTGGTTCTGAAGAAGAGTTTTAAATATTATTATTCCTCATGTTGGACTAAGTTAAAATTCAGGCTCCCAATAGGGAGCCTAAATATTAACACAGAGACTTGGTTTGAACAAACTAAGATCTGACTTCCATGAGGACGCTGTATACCAAATATCAAAGCATTCTGACTGGTGGATCTGAAGAAGATTTTTAAAGAAATTTCCTCATATTGCACCAAGTTAAAATTTGGGCTACCATAGCGAGACAAAATATATACCTGGGGACTCGATTTGAACAAACTTGAATCTGACTCCCCTAGAGATGTTGTATACCAAATATGAAAGCATTCTGACTGGTGGATCTGAAGAAGATTTTATAAATTATCCCCCATACTGAACTAAGTCAAAATTTGGGCTTCCGTAGAAAGCCCAAATATTAACCTAGGGACTTGGTTTGAACAATCTTGAATCTGACCCTCATAACAATGATGTATACCAAACATTAAAAGATTCTAACTGGTGGTTCTGAAGAAGATTTTTAAAGAATATTCCTCATATTGCCCTAAGTTAAAAATTTGGGCTCCTGTATTGAGCCCAAATATGAACCAATGGGCTTAATTTTAATTTTAATAAACTTGTATCTGATGCCCCTATGAATGCTGTATACTAAATATCAAAAGATTCTGACCAGTGATTCTGGAAAAAAGATTTTTTTAAAATTTTTGCAAATATGCTGACTCAGCACTCTACAGAACACCCTAACATAACCGACGGCATTTTTTTTTACCATTCAATTCTACTGGTCCTAAGGATGCTTCATACCAAATAACAGCTCTCTGTTCCATGTGGTTTGTGAAATATGGGCGTTTGAAAATATTTCTGTTTTCAGCTCCCAGGGTTCCCACGAGGACACAGGAAAAGTTTTTTTTGGCATGAGTCAAGTACTTATGAACCAATAATACCACATATCAAATTTGGTTCAAATTTGACCATCGGTTCAGAAAATAGAAATTTTGGGCAAGGCCAAAAATCTCCCCCCCCCCCCCCCCCTCTCCATTACAAAGCCAAATATTGCTTCACGAACTTCGTTTGAACAACCTTGATTCTACACCTCAAACGGAAACTCCATAACAAATATCAAGTCATTGTACCCACTGGTTCATGAGAAGATTTTAAAAATATGTTGGAGCATTTTCTCCCACTCCCTCCCTATGGGGCTGGGCATGTTGAGTTGAACAAAACTGTAATGTCCCTTTGGGACCATCACTCACACAAACTTTCACTAGAATTGGCCCAGTGGTTTTGGAAGAGAAGACCAAAACATGGTGTTGACGGACGACGGTAGGACGATGGACAGTCGGGGAGCAATGAGATTAGCTCAGCTTGACTCTGTCAAGGTGAGCTAAAAATAAACTGCAAGATGGCTGGCTAATTTCCATAATTTATGCACAAGAGAAAAACCTGTATACTATGTTATGTTATGTTTATTGTGCTAGTTGTTTTCCAATCCATACCAACTAGTTGTTTTTCAAACCAAAAATAATCAAATACAAATAACCGTTTGGAAGTTCTTGATGAAAAAGTGTTCCATTTTTACAAACTCAGATACCTGGTTAATTTGCAAAATTCATGCACAAGAAGTTTTCCATCCAAAAATAATCAAAGTCTGAATCATCGTTTGGAAGTTTTTGCTAAAAAAATGTGTAAATGCTATTTTCAGAACAAAATGGCAGAGGACAGTCATGTTTGACGACTTTCAAACCAAAATTTGACATCCTGTTCATCTCATCTGAACCACTGTGTCATATCTTCCATTTGGTCATATTGTTTGACTTTCTATATATGTTTGTATGGACAGAAGTGTTTGGATGGATGGACAAATGGATGCTACAGGACGGTCGTCGTGGAAAGGTCAAAATCCACGTGTGGGCAACGTTTCCACGCATGCGTTAACAGTGAATCTCCGACATTTAACAATGGAATCGCCATCAAATTTTCAATGAGTGAAACACCGTGCGCGACCTAGTGCTCCTTTCATTGAATATTTGCTGAAAAACTACTGATTATTTATTGAAATAGCGCCCGTGGGAAACTCTGCCCATGCGTGGATTTTGACCATTCCATGACAACTGTACAGTAAGAGAAACTGATGGACAGAAATAATCAGGTATACCCTCCAACTTTGAGAATGGGGTATAAAAGTCCATGCTTCCATCACACGATCTGGCATCAAATTCAACAATTTATTGGAGTTTGGGGTCCCTCTCAGCATCTATGGCTACTTTGAGATGACAACACAATGATAAAGTCAAGTTCAGCTAGCTACTTTGAGATGACAACACAATGATAAAGTCAAGTTCAGCTAACTGTTGATACCTATGCTGTTGACTTGAGAGGACTTGCCTCCCAGGCACTGGTTTCCAGATAATATTACATCTGCAAAATGGCATTTATTCACTGCAGTGGTCAGACCACTTCCCAGGGTTCGTACATGGAATTTCAATAATTGAATATCAACTGATATATCTTGTTTGGCAGGTATTGCAGAGCTCTGTTAAATGAAGATATCTGTTATTCAAATAATTTTGCTGATAATTTTGCTGGTAGACTCCACAATGCAAAAAAAACAGTTTGTCACATAAATTAGCCCAGCACTTTTCACAAAATGACCCTCAATTTACTTTTCAACTTTTGCTTCCAAAATATAGCTTGTTCCAATAATGGGTCATAAACTGCATTTTTAAAGCAAAAAAATTCTCAAAATCTGTGGCCAATTAAGGGAAAAGCATATTATTCATGTCGTACACTTTAAGAGGACTCCACTCAGGCAGTCAGAAGTAAACCATATCCCTGTTTACTGGTGCTGCATAACCAGTCTTCATTAAACACGAGCAAACACATTTCCAAAGGGTTCAAAATAATAACTTCAAATGGTTTAGTAGAGGTTTCAATTCTCATAAAATTAGTTGAAATATCAGGGAGACAGGTTGTACCTTCACCAGTGAAAATATTGGTATCAATCTTGAAATGCAGACAACTGCATCAACATCTTAGGCATTGAGTACAAATGGAAATGGATAAAAAGGTGACGGAATATGAACAGTTTGATACTGAAAGACATAAACATCTTGCCAACTCCACCCCTCCTCCCTCCCTAAAAAATGCTCAGATACAGCTACGAGAGCAGGGACCAGTAAAGTTTGTGAAAGGTCACTTTGACCTTGACCTTAGGTGACTGACCCCCCCCCCCCCCCCCAAAATGAGGGTTCTTCCTCTCATCATACCAAACTCACGTGCCAGCAGAACTCTATTTAAAGAGAAAACCAGGAAATTTTGAACATCAAAAGTCCCTGTAACCTGGACCTATTGGTGTTTAAGATCACATATTTCTGCACAATGGCTAATCATGACCACACCTTGACCTTTGGAGCAATGGCCACAAAATAAATAGGGTTCTCTCATCACACCCAACCCACATGTCAAGTTTGGCCTTGATCAGCCAAGCAGAACCTCACTTAGAGAGCAGAAATCAAATCCGTCTTCAGATGGACAGATGCATGGACAGCACCACAGCTGCATACCCACCACCAACTGAAATTTCTTCGGTGGGATTAAGATCAAGTGCTTTTGGGTAACAGTGCAAATGATTAGTTGTTTAAATTTTCAACTGTCAGATCAAGCTCATGCTTAAATGGCCTCAGAATAAGCCAATACCAGAAATGTCAAAACCATAACTTACGATCCTCATTCGAATGAGCTTAAGGAGCTCATCATATGCTATGTTGGTGAGGTAAAACTAAAAAACAATTGTGCTGGTGGATTTAGCTAATATGTTTGGTAAAGTGTTAAACCTTGAAGTTCTTGGAACATATTCAGAGTAGACAAAAGCTGAGATTCCTAATTTTTTCTTTTGTGCAACACAAAATTCCTTGATTCTCCATCATATCGCACTCAAAAAAGCAATTTTCAGACATGAAGAAATGCATTTGATGATGGAAAAGGTGATAGATGAATGTCAAAAGCCATGGCAACCCTATGAAATGCTGGTTGGTTTGATGACCCACAGAAATATTTATGAATGCTCTATCGGTGAGATGGTTCCACCACAAATTGCATTAGTTTGTGTTCACAAGATGACTGAAAAACAATTTTTACAAAACCCAGGTGAATGTGACATAAGCTATGGGTGATCCATTTTGTCCTACACTTTCAATGTTTTACTCTAATATTCAAAATCATCCACTTCGGTATCTACTCACCTCTCTTGCTTCAGTTTCTAATTTGTCTAGTGATATTTTAAGATCGCCATCATCATCATTCCCTAAACTGTTGGGTGTTGATATTGACCTTGAATCTTGATCTATATTTTTTATACCAATAACTTTGTGCTGTAAATATATTTGAAACGAGAGGGGAAAGATATCAATATTCAATTGTTTCACAAAAATTCTGATTAAAAAAATGGTGAGATGTCAATACACTTTATGCCCAAATATTATCTGGAGACATGATGAAAATTAGTAGCTACAGGTTTTTATGCTGCAAAACAACATTTGGGCAAATTCCTGACAGCATCGCATCATAAAACAATAACTCCAGATAAAACACACATTGGTCTTCCATCTTAACTTGCAGAGTATTTTTTTATCATATCTCATCATGTCAGTTGTGGAACAACCACGACTTGACTTAATGTAAAATTTGTGCATATTCATCTACATCATTGATCAAAACATTTATTGAATTTACAGACAATGAAAGTGTGAATGACATTGTAGCTCAACTTGTGTGTATATGTATAGTATGTGACACAGCAATGACACACATCTAGGTAATGACCTGATAACAAAGGTACATGTAAAGTACTGTAAAGGTCTGTACATAAATACTGACCGTAGCCTGTAACAAATGTACAGGTAAAGTATTGTAAAGGTGGATGACAGTTAGATGCTAATCTAAAAAGAAATCTCCATGGGGTTAATGTTACAATGGGGATCCTTATATGGTGCACCATAAGCCAAATGTTAGCAATTGTTTTGGCCGGTTTGATTCAAACCCTTCTAAGGTTGATTCATACTAATTAATAAATATATGTCCAGTCCTTCTTAAAATATAGGCATTTGAAATTTTTATCTTTAGCTCATAGGTGAGGAGGTTTTATTTTTCTCATGGGAAATAGAAAATTGGGTTGTGCTAATAATGTTTACCCTCCCCAAACAACACCAAATATTAACACAGGAACTTGGCTTCAACACATTTGAATATACACATCCTAGGGATACTGAATTCAATAAATAATAATAAACAGTCTGGTGTTTTTGGAAAAGATTTTTAATTATCTCCTTTTTTGAGTCCCCCAAGTGGGTCTGACTGAACCCAAAAATATTTGTTCTCATACCACAGTGATAACAAAGGCACCCAATAAATTTATAGCAAACATTACTGACATAAAAAATCTTCATTACAGGTTCTGTACAAAAAATGTAATACAGACAATTCCCGTAAATATGACTGCCGACTGGAATTTTGAATTTTTGGCTGAGCCCAAAAGCACCTGTTACCATCCCATGATGATAACAAACATAGTCCTAGAAGTTCTGTACAAAAAACTGATTGCACCTAATTTCAGTATAAAATGGCCACCAGCAGCCATCTTGAATTTCATACTGCACCCAAAAACACTCGTTTTCGTCCCAAGGTGAAGACAAAGGTAACCAAGAAGTTTCGAAGGTAACCAAGAAGTTTCGTGAAAATCAGTTCATAAATACAGCCTCTAGCCCGAGCCATATTGACATGTGCATTTACTGTGTATAAATAGCACTGAATAAATCAAAGTTCATCTAATTTACATAATTTCTGCACAAGAAAAAACCCTGTATAATATGTGATGTATTCCACGTTATTAAAACATTCATTCAAAAATTTATTCAAATCCGAACTTTAATATAGAAGTTCTGTACAAAAAACTGATTGTACCTAATTTTGGTACAAATTGGCCGCCCGCAGCCATCTTGAATTTCAGACCACACCCCAAAACACACGTTCTCATCCCAAGGTGATAACAAAGGTACCCAAGAAGTTTCATCAAGATCGGTTCATAAATACAGCCCCTAGCCCGAGCCGTATTGACATGTGTACTTACTGTGTGGAAGTAGCACTGAATAAATCAAAGTTCATCTAATTTACATAATTTCTGCACGAGACAAAACCCCGTATTATATGTGATGTATTCCATGTTACTAAACATTCATACAAAAATTTATTCAAAATCAAAACTTTCATACAGAAGTTCTGTACAAACAAGAGGCCCCAAGGGGCTTGAGGCGCTCATCTTGTACAGAACACAATTTAAACAGAGTCCAAGAATGAGTCTACATTAAGCAAGCCATCTCCATAGGCTACACTGTCAATCCTGGAGTCCCTCAGGAGTGACAAAAATAATCTGGGCATCATGCCTTTTCTTCAGTTGATCAAAAGCAAAATGTACAGCTCCCCTATGAAGCCCCTTGATACAACCTATGTGGATTAATTTTAGTACCTCTAGAGGGTATTGAATACAAAAATTTTAATTCTTCAGCAAAATGGCCAATTCCGGCTCCCATAGAGAGCCCAAATATTAACACAGACTCTTGATTTGAACACAGTTAAATCTGACTTCCCTAGAGATGTTGTGTACCGAATATGAAAGCATTCTGACTGTTGGATCTGAAGAAGAGAAATTGTAAAGAAATTTCTTCGAATTATACTAAGTTCAAATGTGGGCTACCATAGTGAGCCCAAATATTGACCTATGGATCCAATTTGAACAAACTTGAATCTGACCCCCCTAGAGATGTTGTATACCAAATGTGAAAGCATTCTGACAAGTGAATCTGAAGAAGAAGATTTTTGAAGAAATTCCCTCATATTGTACTAAGTTAAATTTCATGTTCCCATATGGAGCCCAAATATTAACCTAGGCACTCGAATTGAACAACCTGGAATCTGACCCCCCCTAGAGATGTTGTATACCAAATATAAAAGCATTCCGACTGGTGGATCTGAAGAAGAAGATTTTTAAAGAAATTTTCTCATATTGCACTAAGTAAAAATTTGGGCTACCATAGTGAGCCCAAATATATACCTAGGGATTTGATTTGAACAAACTTGAATCTGTCCCCCATAGAGATGTTGCATACCAAATATCAAAGCATTCTGACTGATGGATCTGAAGAAGAAGATTTTTTTAAATTACCCTCCATATTGAACAAAGATAAAATTTGGGCTTCCATAGGAAGCCCAAGTATTAACCTAGGGACTTGGTTTGAACAATCTAGAATCTGACCCTCATAACAATGATGTATACCAAATATTAAAAGATTCTGACTGGTGGTTCTGAAGAAGAAGATTTTTAAAGAATATTCCCCATATTACCCTATGTTAAAACTTCGGGCTCCTGTAGAGAGCCCAAATATGAACCAATGAGCTTTATTTCAACAAACTTTTATCTGACCCCCCCCCCCCCCCCCCCCCCCCCCTCCTATGAATGCTGTATACCAAATATCAAAAGATTCTGATGATTGGTTCTGGAGAAAAGATTTTTTAAAATTTTTGCAAATATGCTGACTCAGCATTTTTTCGATGCCCATTACAGAACACCCTAACATAACCGATGGCAATTTTTTTTTACCATTCAATTCTACTGGTCATAAGGATACTTCATACCAAATAAAAGCTCTCTGTTCCGTGGGGTTTGGGAAATATGGGCGTTTGAAAATATTTCTATTTTTAACTCCCAGGGTTCCCATGGGGATGCGGGATTTTTTTTTTTTTGCATGGGTCAAGTACTTATGACCCAATACTACCACAAACCAAATTTGGTTCATACTGGACCATCGGTTCAGAAAATAGAAATTTTGGGCGGGGCCAAAAATCTTACCCCTCCTATTACAAAGCCAAATACTACTTTACGAACTTCGTTTGAACAAACTTGATTATACACCTCATATGGAAGCTCCATAGCAAATATCAAGTCATTGTTCACACTGGTTCTTGAGAAGAAGATTTTTAAAATATTTTGGAGCATTTTCCCCCACTCCCTCTCTATGGGGCTGGGCATGCCGAGTTGAACAAAAAAGAAATGCCCCTTTGGGACCATCACTCACACAAACTTTCACTTGAATTGGCCCAGTGGTTTTGGAGGAGAAGACCAAAACATGGTGTTGACGGACGACGGATGGGAAGCGATGAGATTAGCTCAGCTTGACTTTGTCAAGATGAGCTAAAAACTGATTGCACTAATTTCGGTACAAAATGGCTGCCGGTGGCCATCTTGATTTTGGATCGCACCCCAAAACACTCGTTCTCATCCCACAGTGATAACAAAGGTATCCAAGAAGTTTTGTAAAGAATGGTTCATAAATACGGCCTCTAGCAAGAGCCATATAGAAGTTCTGTACAAAACTCTGATTGTACCTAATTTCGGTACAAAATGGCAGCCGGCAGCCATCTTGACTTTTGGACTGCATCCAAAAACACTCGTTCTCATCCCAAGGTGATAACAAAGGTACCCAAGAAGTTTCATGAAGATCGGTTCATAAATACAGCCCCTAGTCCAAGCCGTATTGACATGTGTACTTAATGTGTATAAGTAGCACTGAATAAATCAAAGTTAATCTAATTTGCATAATTTCTGCACGAGAAAAAAACCCACATCATATGTGATGTATTCCATGTTACTAAACATTCATTCAAAAATTTATTCAAATCAGAACTTTCATACAGAAGTTCTGTACAAAAAACTGATTACACTAATTATGGTACAAGAAGGCAGCTGGCGGCCATCTTGAATTTTGGACCGCACCCAAAAACACTCGTTCTCGTCCCACTATGATAAGAAAGGTACCCAAGAAGTTTCGTAAAAATCGGTTCATAAATACGGCCTCTAACCTGAGTCGTAAAGAAGTTGGGTACAAAAAACTGATTGGACCAAATTTCGGTACAAAATGGCCACTGGCAGCCATCTTGAATTTTGGACCGCATCCAGAAACACTCGTTCTTATCCCAAGGTGATAACAAACATACCCAAGAAGTTTTGTGAAAATCGCTTTTTACATACAGCCTCCAGCCCAAGCTGTATTGACACATGCTCTTACTGTGTACACGTAGCAATGAATAAATCAAAGTTCATCCAATTTGCATAATTTCTGCTCAAGAAAAAAACCCCGTGTTATATGTGATGTATTCCATGTTACTAAACATTCATACAGAAATTTATTCCAGAACTTTCATACAGAAGTTCTGTACAAAAAACAGATTGCACTAATTTTGGTACAAAATGGCCACCGGCAGCCATCTTGAATTTCGGACCGCACCCAAAAACACTCGTCCTCATCCTACGGTGATAACAAGGTACCTAAGAAGTTTTGTAAAGATCGGTTTATAAATACGGCCTCTAGCCCGAGCCGTATTGGCATTTGCAGTTACAGTGCTGAAAGTAACATTAAATAGATCAAAGTTAGTCTAATTGGCATAATTTATGCACGAGAGAAAAACCTGTATTATATGTGATGTATCCCATGGTACTAAACATTCACACAAAATATTATTCAAATCAGCGCTTTCATATGGAAGTTCTGTGCAAAAATCTGATTGCACCTAATTTTGTACAAAATGGCTGCCAGCGGCTGTCTTGAATTTCAGACTGGACCCCAAAACACTCGTTCTCGTCCCACGGTGATAACAAAGGTATCCAAGAAGTTTCGTAAAGATTGGTTCATAAATACGGCCTCTAGCCCGAGGCGTGTGTACGGCGTGACAGACGGACAGGCAGACAGACGACAGGCCATGACAATACCTCAAATTTGGCTTTGCCAAAGTTGAGCTAAAAATGCTAGTACAGCATTGAAGCATATATGAGATACAGGTGGTAACATAAATGAGGACAGACAAATGGAGTGCAATCCAATAGTCCCCCAAAACGGTAAAACCGTGGGGGACTAATTAACAAGAGCAACGCGAAGCATGGCATATGCCTCCTCCTGCAATATCATGGATAGAATTACAAAAAAAAACCAAGGTCAGTCTTGCAGAACTGTAGTTATAAAGCAGAAAACAATTTCAAGTGTATTTAACATTGGAGGTCACTGTGACCTTGACCTTTGGCAAATCATGGTCAAAATAAATAGGCTTCTTCCACTGATCATACCTAACCCACATATGAAGTTTGGTAAAGATCTGGTTAGTAGAACTTTAGTTATAAAGCAGAAAACAATTTCAAGTGTATTTGACATTGGAGGTCAATGTGACCTTGACCTTAGGCACACCATGGTTAAAATAAATAGGCTTCTTCCACTCATCAAACCTAACCCACATCTGAAGTTTGGTAAAGATCTGGTTGGGAGAACTTTAGTTATAGAGCGGAAACCAATTTCAAGTGTATTTAATATTGGAGGTCACTTTGACCTTGACCTTTGGCACATCATGGTCAAAATAAATAGGCTTCTTCCACTCATAATACTCCTAACCCACATATGACGTTTGGTAAAGATCCGGTTGGTAGAACTTTAATTGACGGAATGCGAAAATTTAACGGATGACAGATGATGGACATGGTGATAACATAATGCCCCTTCCTCAAAGAGGCCGGGGGCATAAAAACAAAGCAAAGACCGTAGCTCTGGTGCAATATATAAGAGCTACTTTTTGATTACATGTGCAGGAGCAGTTTGTCACAAGGATTGCTCGTAGCAAATTTTATTAAAATCTATCCCCTTACTGCCGAGATATCACTGTGGACTGAACAAAATCATGAAAAACTGTCAAATTAAGGACCGTAACTCGGGTGAAACATATGCAGGCAACTTTTTTATAACATATGCAAGGGCGGCTTGTCACAATGATCCCTCATACCAAATTTCATTGAAATCCATCCACTCGCTGCTGAGATTATCACTGCAGACAGATGGGTGGATGGAATGATGGATGGTCAGACAAATGGACAGAACCATGTAATCCAGTATATCTCCCATTCTCTTCGGGAGTGGGGGTATAAATATATATAGAGCATAATAATACAAATAAACCAAGATAATTTTAAAAATAGAACTGTTTTGCATCTTTAGTCATGCTTTTCAGATTTCAGTTTCTGGGCCCCATCCATGTAAATATTCAAGACCAGTCTCTGAATAAACAAATTTTGACGTCATAATGGAAGGAAGACACTGAAGGGCCATAAAAATGTCCAATTGGGAGCTCAAATTCAATGACGGATTACCTGAGAATCAGAACTATTTTTTTAATGGCCTTAAATACCATTTTTGTTTGGACTCTGAATTGTGCCAAGAATTTGTGGTGAACATGGCCGACACCATGTCGCTGCACTGCAGAGATAATTGCCCTTCTAAATTTTTAAAATATATTTTGCAAATGTTTGTAAAAACTAGAGGTGTGACTGTCCCAGATGGGCTTGTCCATACTCCCTTCCGCCATGATTATTCTGAGAAGAAAAGGAACATAACTCTGGCAAAAAAGTCCAATCGAAACTATAATCGCAGGTGCAGAGGTTCCCATGGTAGTGAACATCCATACCAAGTTTGAAAGGAATCGACCCATAAACATCTGAGAAAATCTCTGGACAAATTTCAGGTCTATGCGGCTGCTATTCAAAGTCAAAAGGGGCATAATTCTGGCAAAAATAATCTGACCGGAACTATAATTACAGGTGCACAAATTCCCATGGTGATGAACAATTCAAACCAAGTTTCGAGCAGATTGGTCCATAAACGTCCGAGAAAATCTTCAGACAAAAGTATCATGAAATATAAGAGGCATCATTAGGCCTGAGGTGCTCCAAGTTGTTGAAAGAAGGATTTAGTTATCTATGGTTAGTTAACATTGGAGAAGAATGAAGTTATTTAATTTTTTATAACTCTGTTGTCCATGCCAGATGATTTTTATCTAGTATTGGGATGCTACCATAGAAATAATGCCCAGATTTTCAGTAATGGAGAACTAGGGAGCCCAAAAATCAACCACGAGACTTGACTGGAATCTTCCCCTTCCCCTCCACCCTCAGGATGCCGTATACCAAATATCAATAGATTCTGAATAGTGGATCTGAAGAGGATTTTTTTTAAAGATTATTCGTCATATGACACGCTGTTAAAATTTGGGCCCCTTGCTAGGATGTTGTATAACAAGTATCAGAACATTCTGAATGGTGGTTCACAAGACAATTTTGAAGAATATTCCTCTTTTGCACCAAGTTTAAATTAGGGCTCTCCAAGGGAGCCCAAATATTAACCCAGGGATTTGATTTGAAAAAAAAACCTTTAAAAATTACCACCCCACCCCCCAAAGGATGTTGCATACCAAATATCAAAAGATTCTGATGGGTGGTTCTGGTGAAGATTTTGAGAATATTACCAATTTAGCACTATGCTAAAATCCAGGACTTCATTTGAGCAATGTGAATCTGTACCCTCCAAGGAAAACACTAAATATCAAAAGATTCTGATTGTATCTCAAGAAGCAGATTTTTAATGCTTATTCCTCATATTGGACCAAGTTAAAATTCAGGCTCCAATAGGGAAAGCAAATATTTACCCAGGGACATGATTTCAACAACCTCAAAGGTGGTGTATACCATGTATTAAAAGATTCTGATTGGGGGTTTCTAAGAAGAACATTTTTAAAGAATATTCCTCACAATGCACCCAGAAAAAATTTGGGCTCCAATAGGGAGCCCAAACATTAATCAAAAGACTTGATTTGAACAAATCTGAACCAGAACCCTGTAAGGGTGCTGTATACCATATATCAAAAGATTCTGACTGGTGGTTCTGAAGAAGAAGAGTTTTAAAGATTATTCCTCATATTGGACTAAGTGAACATTTGGACTCCAATTGGGAGCACAAATATTAACCCAGGCGCTTTATTTTGCCTAACTTGAATCTAACTACCCAAAGGTAGGTGTAGAAGATTCTGATTGGGGTAAAAATTTGGGCACCAATAGGGACCCCAAATATTATTCAAAGGACTTGATTTGAACAAACTTGATTCTGACCCCCGTAAAAAGGCTGTCTACCATATATCAAAAGATTCTGAATGGTGGTTCTGAAGAAGAGTTTTAAATATTATTATTCCTCATGTTGGACTAAGTTAAAATTCAGGCTCCCAATAGGGAGCCTAAATATTAACACAGAGACTTGGTTTGAACAAACTTAGATCTGACTTCCATGAGGACGCTGTATATCAAAAGATTCTGACTGGTAGATCTGAAGAAGATGATTTTTAAAGATTATTTCCTATATTGCATTAAGTTAAAATTCAGGTTCCCATAGAGAGCCCAATTATTAACCAATGGACTTGACTTGAACAAATTTGAATCCAACCCCTCTAAGGATTCTGTATACCATATATCAAAAGATTCTGTCCAGAGATTCTGAAGATGATTTTTAAAGATTATCCCCCATATTGCCCTAAGTTAAAATTCGGGCTTCAGTATGGAGCCCGTATAAGAACTGAGGGGTCCCCCCCCCCCCCCCCCCCCCCCCCCCCCCCAAGGATGCTGTATACCAAATACCAAATAAGAGAGATTCTGATCAGTGGTTCTGGGAAAGAAATATTTAATTTCTGCAAATATACTGACTCAGTATTTTTTAGACAGAACATCCTGACACAACCAATGGCTTTTTTTGTTACCATTCCATTCTACTGGTCCTAAGGGTGCTTTATATCAAATAACAGTTCTCTGTTTTGTGCAATTTGGGAAATGTGGGCGTTTGAAAATTTTTTAATTTTTAGCTCCAGGGGCTCCCATGGGGACAGAGGAAATATTTTTGAATGAATCATGTACCCGATTCAATAAAACCACATAACAAATTTGGTTCAAATCGGCTCATCAGTTCAGAAAATACAAATTTTGAATGGGGACAAAATTCTTGCCCCTCCCATTACGAAGGCAAATATTGCTCCACAAACTTTGTTTGAACAAACTTGATGCAACACCTCAAAAGGAAGCTCCATACCAAATATCAAGTCATTGTACACATGAGTTCATGAGACATTTTAAAAACATTTGAGAGCATTTTCCCCCACCCCCTCCTTATGGGGCAGAGCAAGTTTATTTGAACAAAATCAAAATGTAAATAAACAATCACCTCAAATTTAACTGAAATCGGTCCAAACACTGTGTTCATGGATGACCGATGGCATACATACAGACTTTCAGTCAGGTGAATTAAAAACAAGAGGCCCCAGGGGGCCTGAGGGCGCTCACCTGACATGGTAGCCTAAATATCAACCCAGAGATTTGATTTCAACAAGTTGCATCTGCTCCTCCTAAGAAAAGCTTATACCAAATATCCAAAGATTCTGACCAGTAGATCTAAAAAAAAAAATTTTTAAAGAATATTCCTCATATTGAACTAAGTTATAATTCGGGCTCCCACAGTAAGCGTTATACAAAATAAGAATTCTCTGTGCCGTGTAGTTTTGGAGATATGGCAGTTTTAAGGTTCTTCCTATTTTTAGCTCCCGAGGTTCCCACAGGGCAATGAGAAAAAAAAACTTTACATCAATCAACTACTTATGACCCATTATCATCTCATATCAAATTTGGTTCAAATCGACCTCACGGTTCTGAAAATAGAAATTTTAGGCATGGCCAAAATTTTTGCCCATCCCATAACGAAGGCAAATAATGCCCCACAAACTTCTCTTGAACAAACTTGATTCTAAACCTCAAAAGGACTCTGAATACCAGATATCAAGTCCCTGCTACTGGTGGTTCATTAGAAGATTTTCAAATGAAAGTGTAAATGACACTGTAGCTCAACTTGTCAAGACATGTACATGTATAGTATGTGACACAGCAATGACAAACATCTAGGTAATGACCTGATAACAAATGTACATATAAAGTATTGTAACGGTCTGTACATAAATACTGGCCGTAGCCAGTAACAAATGTATAGGTAAAGTATTGTAAAGGTGGGTGACAGTCAGATGCTAAACCAGAAAAGAAATATTTGAGTCCCAGAGTGGGTCTGACTGAACCCCAAAATATTTGTTCTCATAGCACAGTGATAACAAAGGCACTCCAAAACACACTCATCCTGTCCCAAGGTGAAAACAAAGGTACCCAAGAAGTTTCGTGAAGATCAGTTCATAAATACGAGCTGTATAGAAGTTGTGACAAAAAACTGATTGGACCTAATTTCGGTACAAAATGGCCACTGGCAGCTATCTTGAATTTTGGACCACACGCAGAAACACTCGCTCTTGTCCCAAGGTGATAACAAAGGTACCCAAGAAGTTTCGTGAAAGATCGGTTGATAAATACAGCCTCTAGCCCAAGCCGCATTGACATGTGCACTTACAGTGTATAAGTAGCACTAAATAAATCAAAATTCATCTAATTTGCATAATTTCTGCATGCGAAAAAAACCCGTACTATATGTGATGTATTGCATTTTACTAAACATTCATACAAAAATTTATTCAAATCAGAACTTTCTGAAGTTCTGTACAAAAGACTGATTGCACTAATTTTGGTACACAATGGTTGCTGGTGGCCATCTTGAATTTTGGACCACACCCAAAAACACTCGTTCTCATTCCACGGTGATAACGAAGGTACCCAAGACGTTTCGTAAAGATCGGTTCATAAATACGGCCTCTAGCATGAGCCGTATAGAAGTTGTGTACAAAAAACTGATTAGACCTAATTTCGGTACGAAATGGCCACTGGCAGCCATCTTGAATTTTGGACTGCACTCAGAAACACTCGTTCTCCCAAGGTGATAACAGAGGTACCCAAGAAAGAAGTTTCGTGAAGATCGGTTGATAAATACAGCCTCTAGCCCTAGCTGTATTGACATGTGCGCTTACTGTGTGTAAGTAGCACTGAAAAATCAAAGTTCATCTAATTTGCATAATTTCTGCATGAGAAAAAAACCTGTATTATATGTGATGTATCCCATGGTACTAAACATTCACACAAAAAATTATTCAAGCCAGCACCTTCATATGGAAGTTCTGTGCAAAAATCTGATTGCACCTAATTTTGTACAAAATGGCTGCCATCGGCCATCTTGAATTTCGGACTGCACCTAAAAACACTCGTTCTTGTCCCACAGTCATAACAAAGGTACCCAAGAAGTTTCGTAAAGATCGGTTCATATATATGGCCTCTAGCCCGAGCCATATTGAATTGTTGACGGACAGACGGCCAGATGGCCAAAAGGACAACTGGCCATGGCATAAGCTCAAATTTGGCTTCGCTAAAGTTGAGCTAAAAATAAGGACATTTTTTCCACACCCCTCTGCTCAATATGAGCCGAAACCTAATTTGCATAAAAATCAAAATACCCCTATATAACCACTACTTACATGAAATTTAATTAAAAAGTGGCCAATGGTTTAGGAGAAAGAAGCTCAAATACCACCTTCACACAGGACGACGGACAGACGACGGACGAAGAGTGATAAGAAAAGCTCACCCTGACTTTCAGTCAGATGAGCTAAAAAACTAGATGGGGGAGGGATGGTTCACAGCCAATCCCTCACTAAAATTGAACTCCTTGTTGAATGTTTTTATTGGCTTGCAGTGTACCCTAAAGGACTATGAAGTTATTTAGTCTTTAAAATTTTACATTTTTTTGGACCGATATATTTATTTGCATGCATTTGCAGCATATTATGATTAAAATACAAAGTCTGTTAATTATATTAATTTGGTAAACATCCAGTTTGATTTGTTTTGCAGAAAATAACCCAAATATTGTGTGGATGGAATTTATTTTTTGAATAAAAGTGCATTTTCAACCATAACAATGATAAATTCAATTTTTTTTAACCCTTGAGAGCCTAAAGATTTTTACGTATTTTTGCTATACTTTGACAGTCTACATCCTGTGACTTTGCTGCTCTATAGGCAGCCAAGAATTACCTAAAAACAACTACCAAGGTACTTGGAATGTAATTGTGAGTCAATCCAAAGGCTGCATTTAGGGGTACCTGTTCTGTTGCAAAATAATGTGATCAAAGTCAGAATAAGGCCCTTAAAGATTAAATATTGGGGTAATACCCAAATTCAGTAAAATTACAGAAATTTTAGGACAGTTTAAAAATGATAGGCATTTTATAGGAAATACAGGACCAGCTGAATGCCTACAATTATATGCAATGAAGTGAGTTATTCTATTGACCAGCATGCAAAGAAGCCAGAGAATCAATGCAGACTGGACTGAAATGATTTACTACATCAAAGCACAATAAAGAACCTACATCTGGATTTTTTTTAGCTAATGATTGTATTTTACTCCATGAATCTTCTCTGTGTTTGTTCTTCTCTTTTTCTCTGTAAAATAAATGTTACACAATAATGTTTTCATCATTATGCAAAGAAGATGCCATTGGGAGATGACAAACTGATAATTGAACACATACATTTCTTTTAGAGGGAAACAATATTTATAACCATTCAAGCCAGAAAGATATATGGCACAATTGGATTAAGCCATAACCCTTCAAGCTAGTGATAAGCTTCTTGTGCCACAGTGGCATGGGCCAATTACCAATGTAACAATTCACAATCGGTTCATTCCAATAGTCGGAACTTGGAAGAATTTGTAATTTGAGTCACCCCAATTGCAACTTGAGTAACATACAGGTCCATTCATTAGTCACATGGAGTAGTTGCATCCCCAGTTTCTATTGAAAATACCTCCTTTTCAAACTATTGTACTCAGAATTTTGTATAAATAAATTTGGAATAACAAAAGAGTCAACAATTTTGATTTAACAATCTGAGGTGGAATCAGGTTACTTTGCATGATTTCATTTTCAGTGCCATTAAAATGACACTTTGAAAACAAAAAATGAAATGAGATTGAATAACATTTTTTATTTACCGGTACTTCATTCATTCATTTACTCGCTCATACTAATTAAAAATAGACTGCATCTACAACACAGACATATATGGCACAATTGGATTAAGCCATAACCCTTCAAGCTAGTGATAAGCTTCTTGTGCCACAGTGGCATGGGCCAATTACCAATGTAACAATTCACAATCGGTTCATTCCAATAGTCGGAACTTGGAAGAATTTGTAATTTGAGTCACCCCAATTGCAACTTGAGTAACATACAGGTCCATTCATTAGTCACATGGAGTAGTTGCATCCCCAGTTTCTATTGAAAATACCTCCTTTTCAAACTATTGTACTCAGAATTTTGTATAAATAAATTTGGAATAACAAAAGAGTCAACAATTTTGATTTAACAATCTGAGGTGGAATCAGGTTACTTTGCATGATTTCATTTTCAGTGCCATTAAAATGACACTTTGAAAACAAAAAATGAAATGAGATTGAATAACATTTTTTATTTACCGGTACTTCATTCATTCATTTACTCGCTCATACTAATTAAAAATAGACTGCATCTACAACACAGACAAATTCTGAGAGAAATTCAATACACATGGGATGTATTTCTGAATGACCACAATTCCTGAATTATATTCTATTGCACTCTGGGACTATTGACAAAAAGTTTCAAAGGAATTATAACACACTGTGCACAAAATAAAACCTCAAGTTGTCTGTTCACACCTGTATCATATGATTTAAGATTCAATAATTAGATGATCAATGTATTTGAAATGAAGGGAAAAGAGAAACAAACTGAAAATCCTACATTGTAGGGTGAAACCTCAGTAATTGTATTTGACTGAACTGATATAAATGGCAGATGCACATTATGAACACCAAAACAAGAATGTGTATTTTTAGTTTTATTCTACATTATTTAACTTGGGGAAACTTAGGCCTAGAAACGTTAAATGAAAGTGTTCCTGGACACTGTAGCTCAACTTGTGTAAGACATGTACATGTAGAGTATGTGACACAGCAATGACAAACATCTAGGTAATGACCTGATAGCAAAGGTACATATAAAGTACTGTAACGGTCTGTACATAAATACTGGCCGTAGCCTGTAACAAATGTATAGGTAAAGTATTGTAAAGGTGGGTGACAGTCAGATGCTAAACTAGAAAAGAAATCTCTGAGTCCCAGAGTGGGTCTGACTGAACCCCAAAATATTTGTTCTCATAGCACAGTGATAACAAAGGCACCCCAAAACACACTCATTCCTGTCCCAAGGTGAAAACAAAGGTATCCAAGAAGTTTCGTGAAGATCAGTTCATAGATACGAGCTGTATAAAAGTTGTTACAAAAAACTGATTGAACCTAATTTCGGTACAAAATGGCCACTGGCAGCCATCTTGAATTTTGGACCGCACCCAGAAACACTCGTTCTTGTCCCAAGGTGATAACAAAGGTACCCAAGAAGTTTTGTGAAGATTGGTTCATAAATACAGCCTGTAGCCCAAGCCGTATTGACATGTGCACTTACTGTGTATAAGTAGCACTGAATAAATCAAAGTTCATCTAATTTGCATAATTTCTGCACGAGAAAAAAACCCCTACTATATGTGATGTATTCCATGTTACTAAACATTCATACAAAAATTTATTCAAATCAGAACTTTCATACAGAAGTTCTGTACAAAAGACTGATTGCACTAATTTTGGTACAAAATGGCTGCTGATGGCCATCTTCAATTTCGGACCACACCCAAAAACACTCGTTCTCATCCCACGGTGATAACAAAGGTACCCAAGAAGTTTTGTAAAGATCGGTTCATAAATACAGCCGCCTCTAGCCTGAGCCGTATAGAAGTTGTGTACAAAAAACTGATTAGACCTAATTTTGGTACAAAATGGCCACTGGCAGCCATCTTGAATGTTGGATCGCACCCAGAAATACTTGTTCTCGTCCCAAGATAATAACATAGGTACCCAAGACGTTTCGTGAAGATCGGTTCATAAATACAGACTCTAGCCCGAGCCGTATTGACATGTGTATTTATTGTGTGTAAGTAGCACTGAAAAAAATCAAAGTTCATCTAATTTGCATAATTTCTGCACGAGAAAAAAACCTGTATTATATGTGATGTATCCCATGGTACTAAACATTCACACAAAAAAGTATTCAAATCAGCGCTTTCATATGGAAGTTCTGTGCAAAAATCTGACTGCACCTAAGTTTGTACAAAATGGCTGCTATCGGCCATCTTGAATTTCGGACTGGACCCCAAAACACTCGTTCTCGTTCCACGGTGATGCCAAAGGTACCCAAGAAGTTTCGTAAAGATCGGTTTATAAATACGGCCTCTAGCCCGAGCCGTATTGGCATTTGCACTTATAGTGCTGAAAGTAACACTAAATACATCAAAGTTAGTCTAATTTGCATAATTTATGTACGAGAAAAAAACCTGTATTATATATATATATATGTATTGTATCCCATGGTACTAAACATTCATACAAAAAATTATTCAAATCAGCGCTTTCACATGGAAGTTCTGTGCAAAAATCTGATTGCACCTAAGTTTGTACAATATGGCCGCCAGCGGGCCAACTTGAATTTCGGATCAAACCCAAAAACACTCGTTCTCGTCCCACAGTCATAACAAAGGTACCCAAGAAGTTTTGTAAAGATCGGTTCATAAATACAGCCTCTAGCCCAAGCTGTATTGAATTGTTGATGGACAGACAGCCAAATTTGAGTTTAAAATCAATAACTCACATCTAGATGTCACCCCTGAACACACATACCAAGTTTCAAAGTGAGCCGATCATAAATGTGCCCTGAAGGGTGTGTCAAAGGGAAATAAAATCAGAGGCCTGATGTATAAGTTCAAAGGTCGGCGGAAACATTTTTCAACAGAAATGGAAGAAAATCAATTGCTCCCATATAGATGTCACCCCACACAAGCACACCAAGTTTCCAAGCGATCCAATCATAAATGTGTCCTGCAGGGTGTATCAAAGGGAAATACTGATGCATGACTGCACTAAGTTTTTACTAAGTTCATCAAAGGTCATTGCCAATGGCAACTATTTTTGACAGAAATGGAAGAAATCGATAGCTCCCATCTAGAGGTCACCCCAAACAAGCATTCCAAGTTTCCAAGCAATTCAATCATAAATGTGCCCTGCAGGGTGTCAAAGGGAAATATTGATGCATAACTGCACTAAGTTCATCAAAGGTCAATGCCTACAGCAACATTTTATGACGGACAAGGAAGAAAATCAATAGTTCCTATATAGAGGTCACCCCAAACAAGCATACCAAGTTTCAAAGTGATCTGATAATAAATGTGCCATGCAGGGTGTGCCAAAGGAAAATACTGATGCATAACTGCACTAAGTTCATCGAAGGCTATTTCCAGCGACAACATTTTTTTATGGAAATCGAAGAAAATCAATAGCACCCATCTAGAGGTAACCCCAAACAAGCACAGCAAGTTTCAAACCTATTTGATCATAAAGGTGCCCTGTAGAGCGAGCTAAACGAATATTTTGATGCCTGACTTAACTAAGTTCAGAGGTCGTTGAAGAAAATCGATAGCTCCCCTCTGGAGGTCACCTCAAACAAGCATACCAGGTTTCAATGCAATCCGATCATAAATGTTCCCTGTAGGGTGTGCCAAAGGGAAATATTGAGGTCTGACTAAACTAAGTTCAAAGGTCGTTGCCAGCTGCAATATTTTTTGATGGGAATGGAAGAAAATCGATAACTCCCATCTAGAGGTCACCCCTCAAACAAGCACACCAAGTTTCAAAGCGATCCAGTCAAAAATGTGCAATGCAGGGTCTGCCAATGGGAAATACTGATGCATAACTGCACTAAGTTCATTGAAGGTCATTGCCAGCGGCAACATTTTTTGACAGAAATTGAAGAAAATCGATAGCTCCCATTTCGAGGTTACCCCAAACAAGCATACCAAGTTTCAAACCGATCTGATCATAAATGTGCCCTGTAGGGCGTGCCAAAGGAATATATTGATGCCTGACTAAACTAAGTTCAAAGGTCCTTGACAGTGGTGAGATTTTTTGACAGAAAAGGAAGAAAATGGATAGCTCCCATCTAGAGGTCGCCCCAAACAAGCATACCAGGTTTCAAAGCAATCTGATGACAAATGTGCCCTGCAGGGTGTGCCAAAGGGAAATATTGAGGTCTGACTAAACTATGTTCAAAGAACGTTGCCAGCGGCAACATTTTGTGATGGAAATGGAAGAAAATCGATAGCTCCCATCTAGAGGTCACCCCAAACAAGCATACCAAGTTTCAAAGCAATCTGATCATAAATGCGACCTGTGCAGTGTGCCAAAGGAAACTGTGGGCATTCGTATGTATACGGATGTACGTATGCCGGTGGACAAGGAGTAATGGCAAAAGCTCAGCTTGACTTTGTCAAGTTGCCCGCCCATATGCAATTTTACAAAGAAACTGGCCTGAGAAACAGAAGGTCTACTTTGTGGGGCCTTACTGAAATTTTAGTATGCATCATACAATGGTTCTGGTGCAAATATTGGATGTACAAATATGGCCATACTCAATATTTTATTCACAACTCTCAAACAATCTAGAACTATGTAAAAAGGGTTAATTTTGTGAAGGTAATTAATACCTCCACTTTGGGCTTTCCAAAATGCACCCCAGAATGTGGAGCTTCAAAATTTCTCTTCACAATTGTCATAGCCAAAATCTGAATAACCTCTTGACCTGCAATAAATGCAAAATGCGGTATGTCGGTGAAACAAAAACACACATTCCACATTCAAATCTTGGAACACTTTAAGGAAATCGGAAACAAGAATGATAAACCCGCTAGTAAACACTTAATGAACCAGACCATTCATCCAACATGGTGTTGTGAATTATTGACGTACTTCAGAGAGCTCCTGACCTCGATGAAAACATATGGATCAGGAGTGATAAAGAACTACAAGACTTGTGAACTTTTGACATTTGGCCTTTGTGTCGAAGGTCATGCGATGGGTGTGCCCCGACTTGTGACCAGGATGAATGGCTAAAAAGTGGTGGAATGAGTTGTCTCCCTTTCTATTGTTACCAGAAGTTGTAGGAGAGATTCTTTCTCTTCCTATTGTCACCGGATGTGTGTTCCATAGTTATCTACCGGCTATTACGTGCAGATCACCAGGCTCCTGCTGGGTCTTGTGAGAGTTAATGTGAAAATTTTTGAGGTATCAGGGACTTCTACTGAAGCATCTGGGGCATGATTACTGCATAGAGTAGTTGTATTACATCACCTGCAATTGAAAAGGGTTTATCGCGGCGGATGAAGATTTAATTGGTTGACAGGATAAGTCCACCAAGCCAGAGGCTAAAGAGAATGTGATTCGGTTGCCCTTCCAATGTAACTGGTTTGTTCACTTTTTTGCAGGTTAACAAAACTATTGATTCTTACCAGTTCTTACCAGTAACCACTAGCCAATAAGTCAAAATGGAACAAAAAAAGGATTGCAAAGCGCTTCCAACAATGCCCCCCCCCCCCTCCCCCGGCCCCATAAAAATTTACATGGATGATGTTTTATCAAAGAAAATCTGCTAACTACTGTTAAAGTTATGCCATAAATAAGCTTAACACAATATTTTTTTAGCAAAGGCAATATAACTCCCATAATTTTCATCAGATAGCGGTTTCTGAACTGGACGTAAACACTGTTGCTATAGAGACATATACCAAAAAGAAATGAAATTCAGTTACTATTGTTAAAGTTATGCCATAAACAAGCATTACACAAATTTTTTTTAACAAAAGGTAATAACTCTGACAATTTTCATCAGTGGTCATCGAACTTGAGGTAGACACTGTTCCTAAAGAGATTTTAACTAAAAAAATTTGAAATTCAGTTACTAATGTTTAAGTTATTCCAGAAACAAGTATTACACGATATCTTTTAAAGGGTAATAACACCCATAATATTTTTATACTGTATACCAATGGCCCAGATTTAGCTGGTGCTAACTCAAAAATATCTGGGGCCAAACACAAATTTTGCCCCCAATCCCCAAAATTTGCATGCAAAACCAATGAAAGTGTCAATGACACTGTAGCTCAACTTGACAAACTTGAACTTGTTAAGTTATAAATAGAATGGCAAAACTGAAGATCCTTGGTACCAATGTTAATTGATGAAATTTCAACATAACAGCATTGTGTGTGCACAACGTCAGAGTAATCCATGCATTTTAAAATGTAAACTGTAAGACTGGCTAAAGGAAAAATGTTGATACACAAATGCAGTATGTTAAGAAGTTATTGTAAATGGCAACTTTTTTCACAGAAATGGATGCTAATCAATAGCTCTTATCTAAAGGTCTTGCCTAATGAGCACACCAAATTCAAAAACAATCCTATGATAAATGTGACCTGCAGGCCATGTCAAAGAATGTAGATGCACAAACGCAATAAATTCAAAGATTATTGCTAACAGCAACAGTTTTTGATGGAAATGAAAAGAAAATCAATAATTATATAGAAAATATAGAAAATGAGGACCGTGACACCGGATGTGTCGCATGTACATTGTATACAGAGCTAGCGGCAGAAGTGCTCAAGGATATAAGACAAATTCCTAGACCTTAGAATATAGGGTTTATGACCTTGTCTCCAGCTAGCTCAACCAGCGAATCGTTACTCAGAATATGGGTAGTGTGACGCCGGGTATGTCCCTAGAGGTCGGTAGAGGAACAAAGGTGTAGCGAGCACTATAAATCCAATCACGCTCACCCTGCGACGATGGCAAGGAAGAAGCCGGAAAGTTCTGAGGTATGCTTGGCTGGGTCTCCGAGGACCGCGAGCAAGAGGGAGACCCCTCTCTCTCGTTTAACAACATCTGGGGCCGGGTGTTGTTGGTAGGAACTTGCTTCAGTTGGAGCTTACGTACATACCTATTGTCCGGAACGCTCAGTTTAATCCTCAGCCGGGGGCGGCTACAGTTCGGCTTCTTCAGCGTCCACTAAGCACTCACAACCGCACCTTGGCTAAGTGACTTTGGATATCTAGTCTGCATCGTCAAGAGGTCCACTTTTTGTTAAAAAAGTCGCACCATCCAGTTGCCAAGGAGATGAGGCTTCATCATTGGGACATCTGCAGTTAAGAGCCATCTCAGACACACTGTCCCAGGAGCAGCCGGCAGATAAGCAATACATGACCGCTGCTCCCCAGGCCTCCGTAACGGACTTGCTGTCGCAGATTGCGCAGCTCATCGCAGTATCCCTGGTAATGCAGAAGCACTCAATGTCAATCTCAAAACTTGAGCTGTTGAATGGTGCTTGATAGGTCCAGCCATCTGCCTGTTCAGATGCCGGTGACCGTGATTCTAAAACTGATTTAGACGAATGATGAAAGGGATACAGGGGAGGATAACCTTCCCTTTCGGAACAACTCATGGATGATATGGATACTATCCATTATCGTTTCTTGAACTTGTTCCAGCGAATCACAATGCTGTGAGTAATTGTGAGAAACTGCTAGCGTTGTTAGATGCTGACTTCTTCCAGACAAAGTGCAGGACAATAAGATGTCTTTTCCGGTTAAGTCTACACAGTGTCACAGGTCTTCGATTATGTAGACAACGCCATATTTAACTTCCTGTGGGAAGAAGTAATACGGTTTCTTATCATCATCTTCTGTATTTTTAACTGTTTTTTGATCACATTCATTTAAAAAACGACCGGGGAAGATGTGTTAGTTGAGGAGGCTAAGGTCTTAGTTGTAGCCTTTACCTTCATCATTTCGCTGTTCGCTCGGACACAATTGAGAAGATAATTTCTTATTCAGTGCGAATTTAGACTCATGGTCATATGTACTTCAATTTTAAGTACTGTGACACAAAGTCTATATGGAAAGGAATTTTGTGGACGTTTGTACCTTTTAAAAATTCTTTCCAGGCCTATTTATCACATATATCTCTGTTTTAACAGATGTTAAGTGGAACATATTCTGATGTGACGAAGCCTTGCGTTGTCATCTTTAACAACTTGCTACAGGTCGCTTTAGTTTTCCAGACACTAAGTCTTTGATGGTAAGCTTTCATTTATGTAGGATTAAGCTACAAGAAAGCATCAATACTCGGCTCTTTAAGTTGGGGTCTAATCAACCAACACCAGCAGAAAGAGTAGGAGAGGTTTCCTAGACGCAGATCGTCTATAAGGACTCATAGCGAGGTATAGCTATCCCTCCTATATATTACTTTAGGGATTGACTATACAGCCACTTGGATAGGGGGTTTAGGTCTGTTTGAGTTTACTGATCATACACCCCTGAGCCGGTGGCTCGAGGCTATTATAGAGCTTGGTCTGACCGATTTTGACTAGAACTGGATAATTAGGTTATGATAATCTTTCAGTCGAAAAGCAAGTGTTCGTATGTTCGGCGATGTGGCGAGTATAGTTCTTTAGATCACTTGAATAATGAACTAGATAATTTCTCTTGCAATGAATGAAAGGATACACGTATCCTACAATTCATTTTCAACAAGCTTGTTCGTCTGTTGTTTCACAGAGCGAATTAGCCAGTTGTTAGGCTTGCTTTTGTCTTTTATCAGAAGCATTAACAGCGGAAGATTTTATGCGGCCAATGAGGTTGTGCAGAGCAGCTATGAATGTTATTTCGATGGGTCGCTTACGTACATGTCCCCTCCAGTTATTATTAACTGGAGTGGTAGACGTTTTTCGCTCTGGACCTGTTTTGTTTTTGCGAATCTTTTAACATAAGGTCAAGTTTGGGCATATATTTAACGGTTTTCTCAATTATGACAGACGTGAGTTCACATATTGGGTTACAATCCTGAGTCTGATGGTCTCTCTATGCAGGGTTCTTGGGACCCTCGGTTCTTGGAGACCACTTATTCAGAAATGATGTCTTATTGTTTACGCTACATCACTGAATTTATATTATTAGCGATCATGTATTTACAGATGCAGATCAAAGTTTACCTGAAGAGAAGAAACGCTTCTTTTTGTCATTAATTTCCAATAGAAGGGACATTTCGGTTCATTCTATTGCTAGATGGATTCAATTAGCTATTCGTACTGCATGGGAAAATTTATCTTCCAATCAGCAGTGAGTGCTTAAGATTTCAGCACATTAAGTAAAAGTGCTGGCAGCATCTTGGGCTTATTCTAACTGTATGGCTATTACATGATCTTATGTAGGATCGCTTCAGGATAGTTAAGTTTGCAGCACACAGGAATAATAGTTTCCATCATTTGTGTCACCAGTATTAGGCATTTAAGCGCAAACAATTGACGCCCAGCCATTTTCATGGGAATGACTGATTGGATACGTGTTTCCTTCAATTCATTTGTTTCTATTGATTACACTGAGGTTAAACAGTCTCAGGGTGATTCCTGCTAATACCATATCAGTTTTTTCAAGTGTCTGTTATTGAACATTCGCCAGAAGCTTCCCCCACGAGAGGGTTTTCTTCTTCAAGGGAAGTTTTGTTCTTCACGTCATTCTCCGCTTTCAGTGGCATAACGGAGTATGTCAAACGTGAGGGAGCCTTGCAGTTACTTTATTTTGGCTGTCTGGACCAGCAATGATTAAGTAATGTGGGTGAGGAGGTTTCGACATGAATTCAAATTCCCCTCCCCTCCCACACAGTGTCGCGTTTTTATATCTTAATACATACATACTATGCATTTGGGTCGTGTTGGATGGCGCCCTCATAGGCATATACACAGTTTTATTGCATTAGTTTCCGGTGTTTATTTTCTGATTTCTAATATACAAACACTTATTAAATCATCATAATTGCTATTTGAGTTCATAGGTGACTGCATAACCAGTTAGTGGTTTTTTAGATGATTACGGGCTGGATTTTAATGCACTCGCGCAATATCTTATTACGCTATCGCTTTGGTGGACCTTGAAATTATTATATATATATCTCGGTTTGGAAAATAGAAATTTGGGCGGGGCGAAAATTCTTACCCCTCCAATATAACAAAGGCAAATATAGCTCCTCAAACTTCTCTTGAACAAATCTGAATCAACACATCAAAAGGAAGCTGCACACCAGATATCAAGTGTCTGCTACTGCTGGTTCATGAGAAGAAGATTTTTCAAGATTTAAGCACACTTTTTGGGCGTGGCCCAACCAAGGGGCGAGGCAACTTGATTTGAACAAAATCAAAATGCGATGTCATAACAAACTATTATCTCAAATATCAATTAACCCTTTACCCAACGTAATTGCCAAAACCGGCCAGCGCAAATCCCCAAAATCGCCAATTAAATTTCAATAATTTTTTCATCTTTTATCTCAAAAACATAGGTTATGACCCCTCATTGGAACAAGCTCGCTCCAATGAGGGGTCATAACCTATATTTTTGAGACAAAAAATGAAAAAAATTAGTAATTCAAGAATTTTGTTTGCAAGTGTCATCTGCTTTTCATGTTAGGTAAAGGGTTAAATTGGTTCAGCGGTTTGGGAGGAGAAGATGCAAACATCATGTTCACTATAGCTTCCCTGACTGAAAGTCAGGCGAGCTAAAAATTTTTGCAAATATGGTGAAGCATTTTTTCGATGCCCATTACAGAAAACCCTAACATAACCGGTGGCAATTTTTTTTTACCATTCAATTTTCCTGGTCCTAAGGATGCTTCATACTATATAACAGCTCTCTGTTCTGTGTGGTTTGGGAAATATGGACGCTTGAAAATATTTATATTTTTAACTCTCAGGGTTCCCATGGGGATGCGGGAATTTTTTTTTTTGCATGAGTCAAGTACTTATGACCCAATAATACCACATACTAAATTTGGTTCAAATCGGACCATAGGTTCAGAAAACAGAAATTTTTGGCGGGGCCAAAAATCTTACCCCTCCCATTACAAAGCCATATATTGCTTCACGAACTTTGTTTGAACAAACTTGATTCTACACCTCAAAAGGAAGCTCCATAACAAATATCAAGTCATTGCACAAACTAGTTCATGAGAAGAAAATTTAAAAAATATTTTGGGAGTATGGGACTGGGCATGTTGAGTTGAACAAAAATGCAATGCCCCTTCAGGACCATCACTCACACAAACTTTCACTTGAATTGGCCCAGTGGTTTTGGAGGAGAAGACCAAAACATGGTGTTGACGGGCGATGGACGGACGACAGAAGGAGAGCGATGAGATTAGCTCAGCTTGACTTTGTCAAAATGAGCTAAAAATAATGAAAATTGAATGGAGATTTTTGTAAATAGTGCTGGCCGGTTTTTGGCAATTACGTTGGGTAAAGGTTAACAGGATATTTCAAATCTCACAATTTTTGTCTTACGGTCAAGATAGCCTTGGAAGAATTTAAACATGCTGCCAAAAAATATAACAATAAATGAAGTTGGGTGCATTGTCCGACTGTGGGTACAGCGTTTACCATCGTAATTTGGAGTGGTGGATTTTGAGGCCTGAACTCCAACTCAACTTCAAACCAAAATGCGTTGGTGCACCCATAAGTAACATTTCAACGATTGTCAAAACTAATAACCTGAATCTAGGCTAACAGTATATTATCTATACTCACAATATATCTGTCTCTTCTCTCTCCTGATGACCTGATCCACAATATCTCTCCCCATAAGCTTGTCTATACCTTTTCCCTCCCTGCCGCTCGCCTTCTACCTCCAACCCATAATGCACTTCGCTTCTTTCCGAACCCAAACCAGGGCAAGAATTTACCCTGGTTTGGGTTCAGAAAGAGCCATGAATCAGTTCCAATGATATACAAACTGTGATGGACTGTTAGGACTGGTTCACCCATCTTGAGAAAATGTTTAATCCTCTACGTCGAGAAGACCCATTTCCATGCATCTGAAACAGGTGAGAGACCGAGAGGTTTCAATGAAACCTGTCTCATCCTTTTCAGATGCAAGGAAATTGGACTTCTCGACATACAGAATGTAGGATTACTATTTCAATGGAGAACAATCTGGATGGATTATGTACTGGCCTTTTTGACTTCTGAAACCTGTTTTCATTTTTTGGCACCTGATAAATATGTTCTTTGCATTGGTCCACTTCTTTTAAGGCCTCTCTTCTTGTCCATGATTTTAAACTTTTATATAAAATGAATAAAGATTGATTGTTCAGTAACAATTAATTCAGGAAGGCGATGATGTCAAACAAAACTATAAACACGGAGAAGAATAAGCAAAATTCCAGGAAATGACATTCAAGTATTTTTACTTTCGTTTTACGCCGAACGAAAAAGAATGTGAAACCATAGTGACAACATTCATTTTCCATGTACATAGCAGTTTTAGAGCTGTGCTACTTTCAGTTTCAGTTTTGCTCATTTCGCTATAAATTATTACAAGTAGCATATAATATTTCTGGATCTAATTTTGAGCTTCTGACTCTTGTGTAAAACTCAAAAGAAAACAAGATTTTGACAAACAACTAGTCAACTACAACACTGTTTTGGGGTACCTAATAATTATTTTTTCCCAAAATGTTGAAACTGTTGGGAGCCCCTAAATTAGTATAATTGTTAGGGGCCCGGCCCTTAGGAGACATCCTAACCTCATTGTATGGACATTATGCCACTGCTTTTTGGGCATTGCCCCAATCATCGGGCTTAGCAACTTATATTAAACAAAACTTGAAAAGATGTTTGAAGAATTTGGTGCTTTTTGGGCATTGCACCAATCCATCGATCTTAGCAACTTATATTGAACAAACGTGGAAGGATATCCCCGAAGATTATTTCTGCAAAGTTTGGATGGGTTTGATCCAGAGGTTCTGAAGACAGAAATGTAAAAGTTAACATACGACAGAAGACAGACTGATGCCAAGTGATGGATACAGCTCACCCTGATTTTCAATCAGGTGAGCTAATGGGGAGGTGGGGGCAGGGGTTGAAGAGCGGAGGGGGTTAAGGCAAAGTGGTGGGTGGATCACATCATTTCATTTTTTAACTCTCAAAGTCTGGCAGATTTTTATGCATTTCTGTGACACTTTCAAGTTGTTTCTAGGCAAGTCTTGGCTGCCTATATATGCAGGCAAGACTTTACTAGGAACAACTGCCATGGCTCTTTGAATGTAAGTTGCAAGTTTCACCAAAACTACATGTTGGAACACCTGTTTTGTTGCAGTCAAAAGGGATTTAAGTTGATATTTAGGCCTTTAAGTAAGTTTAAAGGAGTTGCAAACAGATCACAATGAGCAGAAGTTTGTGATCACGGTACTGTCTAGTATTCTACAACTTACTTTTGTCGTTCTGCTTTGTACTGTTGTGTACAATCATCAAACAGTTTCTGATTCATTTCCATAAATAATTTTAATGCATTGTATATTAACCCATGTATTGTCCTGAAATGAAAGATTGAACTGTATAACTACCTGCTGGCTAAACTTGGAAACAAACCTCTGATCTTGAAATGTTAAGCTTGTTTTATTGGCATACATCTTGTCAAATGCAAAAATGAGCAAATTCTGACTTATGTTGCACCCCATCTCCTCCACCAAACCCACCCTCAGACTGATGTACAAAGAGAGCAAGAAAAACTATTACCTCATATACATTTGAGGAGGAGGATATGTGATGGGAAAGATACACAAACTCTGTCACAATTCATAAACTGTTGGGGAAGTTATTGAAAGTTAATGATTTCAGACAGCCAGACACACAGACACATGAACGGATGCATGTAATCAATAATACCCCTCATTCTCTTGTGTGGGGGGTATAAAAACATGAGTAACACACAATATTCCCTTTCAAGAAATGCATATGAAATTAAAAAAAATGCCGACAGGATCACCGATCCAATGTCGAGTTGTGACAGCACAAAAGTGGGTTTAATCATTATCAACTTATCGTCCGGAAACCAGTTGTTTACAATTAAATATATGAAGGGTCACTGTGACCTTGACCTTTGACCCAGTGATTCCAAAATACATAGGGCTCTTTCTTGCACCAATGCCAACCTACCTATGAAGTTTCATGAACGTGGGTGGAAGCATTATCAAGTTATCATCCGGGAACCAATTGTTTACAATTTATTATGTTCAAGGTCACTGTGACCTTGACCTTTGACCTAGCAAGTCCAAAATAAATAGGGTTCTTCCTCTCATGAAGGCCAACCTACATATGAAGTTTCATGAATGTGGGTTGAACCATAGTCAAGTTATCATCTGGAAACCAATTGTTTACGATTTACTATAGTGATGAACTGATTATCAAAACTTGCTATCAACCAATTACTGGTTATTTCTCTGCTGATTATGCCGATTCCGATGGTTGAAGTAGGACACTGAAGAAAATCTGTTGGTGCCTGTTACACTACAGAATTTTGTTGATAAATCATCAATTACGAAAGCTTAATACCACATAAGTTTTCAGAGTATGCATATTTAGTGCTGGGCAATATTAGCCAAAATAATATTTGCATTTTGGCTGGAGTTAGGCGAAAAGATTTTTATTAACGATACAATCACACGATATTGTTCTCGTGAAGATTGTGTTTTATTCCGGTAAATAGTGTTAAGACGGTTTGGTGTAAGGAAACAATACACTTGGCTGTATTAACCAGGAATATACCGAGCACACATACTTTGTGTCTTAAATGAATAATAATTTTAATGTTAATATGTGTTGTGAAGTCGTATGACGCATGGTTTACACGTACATCAGAATGTTTATTCAGTGTTCTTTTTTCACCTTGTTACTTCCCTTGATGTGTTTTTCCAATGTTTACATGAACTCTACAATCTTCGGGAAATGGTGGCGATCTCGTACCGATTGCAGTTGGTAAATTCCTAATATCTCTGCTCTGCAAATCCCTAAATTTTCTGCTATGCACAACACACGTTTTTAATGGGGAAACTTTATTGAAATGGCCAGATATCAACTTCGTCACAACTCAACAAAAACAAGAGGCCCCACGGGGCCTGAAGCGCTCATCTTGTACAGAACACAATTTAAACAGAGTCCAAGAATGAGTCTACATTAAGCAAGCCATCTCCATAGGCTACACTGTCAATCCTTGAGTCCCTCAGGAGTGACAAAAATAATCTGAGCATCATGCCTTTTCTTCAGTTGATCATAAGTAAAATGCAGAGCTCCCCTATGAAGCCCCTTGATACAACCTATGTGGATTAATCTTAGTACCTCTAGAGGGTACTGAATACAAAATTTTTAATTCTTCAGCAAAATGGACAATTCCGGCTCCCATAGAGAGCCCAAATATTAACCCAGGCTCTTGATTTGAACACAGTTAAATCTGACTTCCCTAGAGATGTTGTGTACCGAATATGAAAGCATTCTGACTGTTGGATCTGAAGAAGAGAAATTGTAAAGAAATTTCTTCGAATTGCACTAAGTTCAAATTTGGGCTACCATAGCGAGCCCAAATATTGACCTATGGATCCGATTTGAACAAACTTGAATCTGACCCCCCTAGAGATGTTGTATACCAAATGTGAAAGCATTCTGACATGTGAATCTGAAGAAGAAGATTTTTAAAGAAATTCCCTCATATTGTACTAAGTTAAATTTCATGTTCCCATATGGAGCAAAAATATTAACCTAGGCACTCGAATTGAACAACCTGGAATCTGACCCCCCTAGAGATGTTGTATACCAAATATAAAAGCATTCCGACTGGTGGATCTGAAGAAGAAGATTTTTAAAGAAATTTTCTCATATTGCACTAAGTAAAAATTTGGCTACCATAGTGAGCCCAAATATATACCTAGGGATTTGATTTGAACAAACTTGAATCTGAAATTGTAAAGAAATTTCTTCGAATTGCACTAAGTTCAAATTTGGGCTACCATATCGAGCCCCAATATTGACCTATGGATCCGATTTGAACAAACTTGAATCTGACCCCCCTAGAGATGTTGTATACCAAATGTGAAAGCATTCTGACAAGTGAATCTGAAGAAGAAGATTTTTGAAGAAATTCCCTCATATTGTACTAAGTTAAATTTCATGTTCCGATATGGAGCCCAAATATTAACCTAGGCACTCGAATTGAACAACCTGGAATCTGACCCCCCTAGAGATGTTGTATACCAAATATAAAAGCATTCCGACTGGTGGATCTGAAGAAGAAGATTTTTAAAGAAATTTTCTCATATTGCACTAAGTAAAAATTTGGGCTACCATAGTGAGCCCAAATATATACCTAGGGATTTGATTTGAACAAACTTTAATCTGACCCACATAGAGATGTTGCATACCAAATATCAAAGCATTCTGACTGATGGATCTGAAGAAGAAGATTTTTTTAAATTACCCTCCATATTGAACAAAGATAAAATTTGGGCTTCCATAGGAAGCCCAAATATTAACCTAGGGACTTGGTTTGAACAATCTAGAATCTGACCCTCATAACAATGATGTATACCAAATATTAAAAGATTCTGACTGGTGGTTCTGAAGAAGAAGATTTTTAAAGAATATTCCCCATATTACCCTATGTTAAAACTTCGGGCTCCTGTAGAGAGCCCAAATATGAACCAATGAGCTTTATTTCAACAAACTTTTATCTGACCCCCCTATGAATGCTGTATACCAAATATCAAAAGATTCTGATGATTGGTTCTGGAGAAAAGATTTTTTAAAATTTTTGCAAATATGCTGACTCAACATTTTTTCGATGCCCATTACAGAACACCCTAACACAACCGATGGCAATTTTTTTTTACCATTCAATTCTACTGGTCATAAGGATACTTCATACCAAATAAAAGCTCTCTGTTCCGTGGGGTTTGGGAAATATGGGCGTTTGAAAATATTTCTATTTTTAGCTCCCAGGGTTCCCATGGGGATGCGGGAATTTTTTTTTTTTGCATGGGTCAAGTACTTATGACCCAATACTACCACAAACCAAATTTGGTTCATACCGGACCATCGGTTCAGAAAATAGAAATTTTGGGCGGGGCCAAAAATCTTACCCCTCCTATTACAAAGCCAAATATTACTTTACGAACTTCGTTTGAACAAACTTGATTCTACACCTAATATGGAAGCTCCATAGCAAATATCAAGTCATTGCACACACTGGTTCTTGAGAAGAAGATTTTTAAAATATTTTGGAGCATTTTCCCCCACTCCCTCCCTATGGGGCTGGGCATACTGAGTTGAACAAAAATGAAATGCCCCTTTGGGACCATCACTCACACAAACTTTCACTTGAATTGGCCCAGTGGCTTTGGAGGAGAAGACCAAAACAGGGTGTTGACGGACGACGGACGGGAAGCGATTAGATTAGCTCAGCTTGACTTTGTCAAGATGAGCTAATAAGAATTCTCTTGGTTTTTTTTTATTTTTTATTGGTGTTTAAGGTCACATAATTCTGCACAATGGCTAATCATGACCTCAACAGTTTTACGGGTGGAGGAAGCCGGAGTACCCGGAGAGAACCACTGAGCAACTGTCAGCTCCCCAACATACTAACTCCACACAAGCAGGGTTAGCATTGGTTGAAGACAGGTGCACCATCGACGTGCAGTACGCCTTAGTGCACAGCGTCACCGTGCCCCCACGTGGGCAAAGTGTCTTGCCCAAGGACACAATGCGATTGCCGCAGGTGGGATTCGAACCGAGGACCTCTCGACTTGCAGCCTACACCTCTACCTACTCAGCCACCGTGCCCACCCCCTCCCCCCACTAGGCTTTTACACACTTTGCGAGAATCATTTGTGAGAATCGATTCTGATTTGCTCACATGAATGTTAATCCCCACACAAAGCCACTTGGATATGATCCAAGGAAATGGCTTGAAGAATCTGTACAGGCTTGGAGCCAAAACTGCTCATTTCATACTGCCAAGAAATATGATCCAGTGGTTTCACAGAGAAGTTGGAAATACCATGTTCATGACAAGTGGATAACAATAGATAGATAACAAGAGGGGGGTGTCCATCCCCATTAGTTCACCAATGCATGGCATGCAATAAACATTGGCTTATTATAAATCTGCAAAAAATATCCAGTCAAGGGTTAATGTTGACTTATATTCATGCATTTAACACATATGAAATATAAAAGCCACAGCATACTGGTGGTAGCCTCCACTCATGTACATGTATAGCATAACAGGTCAGAAATTTTCTGAGTCCATACTTACAAAAAACTAGAGTGATGTCATGCATGCAGCCCGACTGTCCCAGGAATGGCAATGCTTAGATGCAAAATAGTCGGAGCCATTTTTTGTTAACAGTTTACCTAACGAATCTGCCATATCTGCATTCGTGATATACAAAATTTGCTATTCAAATTTTATTTTTTCATTTCTCAACTTCAAAACATACCTCATGAGCTATTAATGGAACAAACCTGATGAGCTTGTTCCAATAAGGAATAATAAGCCATGGTTAGAAGTAAATAAAAAATGAAAAAATCTGAGGTTTCAGAAAAATAATTTGAACTGTTGGCTTCAAGTTGTGTAAGGTAAAGGATTAAAGATGCAGTACATAAAGCAATGTTGGGCTATATGAGTCAATTTTCTTTTTTGCATGTAATAACTCCCAATCCTTCAAAATGCATTTCGGGAATAATTGCCTAAGTGACACGTTTGTGTGTGTGTGTAGGAAGGGGGGGTGGGGGGGGGGGGGGGGGGGGGGGAGTTGTGGAACCTATATTGAAACCTGGCCTGTATTACTGGCTGGAAAATACACATATACACATATCAACTTAGGTTGAAAACAAATAATCCAAACTGGAGTAATCAGTTGGAAACCAATTGTTTGCAGACAGATGGACGGACGAAAGTCATGACTATAGCCCTGACTATAGTCAGGCTAAAAATGCATTTTGTACCAAAGAAAAAATATTGCATGAATGGCCCTGGGTGAGGAGGAGGTGGGGTGGGGGTGAGGGGTGTAGGAGAGTGGGGGTGTGTTAGGGGAGTCCATTTTTTTTCCACATGTGGTCAGTCTAAATCCTTCAGAATGCATTTTGAGCAGAGAAAAAAAAAATACCTAACTGGCACCATGGGGGTGGGGGTGGGAGTGGGGGGTGTGTTTATCCGGGTTTTTAACCACAAACTTTAACAGAAAAAGCATTTTTGACAAAAGGATAAAAAGGGTTCTGCATGTAGTGACTGTAAATAGTTCAAAATGCATATTGGAGGAAATAAAAAAAATTAAAATGCCTAATTGGGGGGGAGGGGGGTGGGGGGTTGGTGCTTGTCTGGGTTTTTAACCAAAACTGTAAAACAAGCATTTTTGACGAAAAGAAAAAAAAAAGTGCCTAATTGGCCGGGGGTGGGGAGGGGGGGGGGGTGGTGGTAGGAACTTGGGGGGGGGGGGGGGTTACGTAAGTTTAAAAAAAAGGTTCCGCATGTAGTGACTGTAAATAGTTCAAAATGCATATTGGAGAAAAGTAGAAAAAAAAGCATAATTGGGGGTGGGGGTGGGTGGTGGTGTTTGTTTGGGCTTTTAACCACAAACTTGGGGTCACCCTACCAAGCTACAATGAAATCCCTTCATAATTATGGCCTGTGGAATACTCTAAAGGTTTTTGGGCTTCGGGCCTCTGTTGCCGTCACAGTTGCCCAATCACGTCCAAAAGGGGACGTTCTCATCTAGACATTATATGAAGTCAACCTATCACGTTAAAATGAAATCCCTCCATAAATATGACCTGTAGACTGTGCTAAAGGTATTCGGGCTTCGGGCCCCTGTAGCCGTCACAGCTGCCCAAAAGGGGATTTTCTCATGTAGACATTATATGAAGTCAACCTATCAAGTTACAATGAAATCCCTCCCTAAATATGACGTGTAGACTGTGCCAAAGGTTTTCGGGCTTCGGGCTTGGGCAGCCATCATGGTTGAATGATCACAACCAAAAGCTGACATTCTCATCTGGGCATCATGTGGATTGATCCTACGAAGTTACAACGAAATCCCTTCATAAATATGACTGTAGACTGTGCTGAAGGTTTTCGGGTTTCGGGCACTGGTAGCCATCAAAGTTGCCCAATCACGTCCAAAAGGGGACTTTCTCATGCTGACATTATATGAAGTCAACCTAAGAAGTTACAATGAAATCCCTCCATAAATATGACCTGTAGACTGTGCTAAAAGTTTTCGGGTTTTGGGCTTGGGCAGTTGTGACGGTTGATAGATCACGCCCAAATGGGGAAATTCTCATGTAGACATCATACGGAGTCATCGTATCAAGTTACAATGAAATGCATCCATATTAAACATGACCTGCAGACTGTGCTAAAACTTTTTGGGTTTCGGGCTTGGGCAGCCATCACGGTTGACAGATCATGCCCAAAATGGGGACGTTCTCATCTAGGCATTATACATAGGCATTCTATGAAGTTGCAATGAAATCCCTTCATAAATACGACCTGTAGACTGTGCTAATGGTTTTCGGGTTTTGGGCTCGGGCAGCCATACCGGTTGACCGATCACGACCAAAAGAGGACGTTCTCATGAAGACATGACCTAAAACCTGCATATGAAATTTCGTGACGATCAGACAAGAACTACCGGGTACAGCCTGTACTTAAAAGTTGAATAAAAAACTTTAACCACAAATTTTAACCAAAACTCCAAATGTCAACTAAACAGGAAAAGAGAAAAAAAAACAAAAAAAAACAAAAAAAAAAAAAAACACTTGAACCTTCAGTAAAAAACTTTAACCAAAAACTCTAAATGTTAACAGACGGACGGACGGATGGACAAAAGTCATTACTATACCCCTTACTGTAAACAGTCGGGCTAAAAAGTCCAAAATCTCTGAAAAATGTTTGGACAAGGCTTAATATTGTCTTATATTGATGCATTTAACACAAATATAAAATATAAAAGCCACAGCATACCGGTGGTAGCCTTCACTCATGTATAGCACAACAGGTCAGAAATTTTCTAAGTCCACACTGACAAAAAAGTCTGACATTGCAAAAACACTCTAAAAATTGAAAAAATGCCGATAGGATCAACGATCCAATGTCAAGTTGTGACAGCACAAAAGTGGGTTTAATCATTATCAACTTATTGTCCGGAAACCAGTTGTTTACAATTTACTATGTGAAAGGGCACTGTGACCTTGACCTTTGACCTAGTGATTCCAAAATAAATAGGGCTCTTTCCTGCACCAATGCCAACCTACCTATGAAATTTCATGAACGTGGGTGGAACCATTATCAAGTTATCATCCAGAAACCAATTGTTTATGATTTATTATGTTGACGGTCACTGTGACCTTGACCTTTGACCTAGCCAGTCCAAAACAAAGAGGGGTCTTCCACTCTCCTAGGCCAACCTACCTATGAACTTTCATGAATGTGGATCAAACCATTATCAAGTTATCATCCGGAAACCAATTGTTTACAGATTTACTATGTTGAAGGCCACTGTGACCTTGACCTTTCACCTAGCAACTGCAAAATAAATAGGGTTCTTCCTCTCACTGATGCCAACCTACCTATGAAGTTTCATAAACATGGGTCAAACCATTATCAAGTTATCATCTGAAAACCAAGTGTTTTGATTTACTATGTTCAGTCACTGTGACCTTAACCTTTGACCTAGGGAGTCCAAAATAAATAGGGTTCTTCGTCTCACGAAGGCCAACCTACATATGAAGTTTCATGAATGTGGGTTCAACCATAGTAAAGTTATCATCCGGAAACCAATTGTTTATGATTTAGTATGTTCAAGGTCACTGTGACCTTCACCATTGACCTAGTGAGTCCAAAATAAATAGGGTTCTTCCTCTCACCGAGGCCAACCTATCTATGAAGTTTCACAAACGTGGGTCAAATATTATTTATTTATTTATTGGTGTTTAATAATATGTATACGTATGCACAATGGCTAATCGTGACCGTGACAGTTTTACGGGTGGAGGAAGCCGGAGTACCCGGAGAGAACCACCGAGCAACGACGAGCAGCTGTCAGCTCCCCAACATCGTAACTCTGAACTCTGCACCGCAGCACAGGCAGGGTTAGATTGGTTGAAGACATGCGCACCATCGACGTGCAGTACGCCTCAGTACACAGCGTCATCGTGCCCCCCATGTAGGCAATGAACGTGGGTCAAAGCATTATCAAGTTATCATACGGAAACCAATTGTTTATGCCTGCCCGCCATTCATCAAACTATAAGTCGAGTTTGACTTCGTCACAACTCGACTAAAAATATCACTAGGTAAGGGTCTCCGGGTAATTGTAAGACATAGAAACAGTATGAGGTACATAGTAACAGGGCATAAAGTCAAAGTGAACTCTTACAATAACTTTAACACAAGTGCTGACACGCCTCGGGTCATGACACAAGTTCACACAACTTCGTTGGTGAGCTAATAACAATGCTAAAGCTGCTTGTTCTTCTTTCAAAATATAGGAGCACAATTCCCCCTTGACCAGAAAGGTAAAAATTTCAGGACTTTCAACGACTTTTTGGGAAATGTTTCTAGGATACCTGTCTGGAATTTTCAACATCTTTGGTGTTTACATTTATGTATATCAGTTAACAGTATTCCAAGTCAATAATACTTACACCAGATGCAGGTACCTGGGATGCTATTATTTGTCGATACAAATGCATGCAATTTAAACAACAAAAAAGATATACTACAGCTTTCTGATACACATTCTGTCCATAATGAGCTAAGCAGTTAGGCCTAAAAAAAGATAAAAACTGTTTTTGAGGCCCTCCTAAATTGTCATTTTTGGCTGAAGCATGGTCCTTTTTTATTACCTATGCTAACTTTTTCAAAAAGGCCCTGGGGCATTAATCATTCACCAGAAGTTGTTTAAAGGGGTGGTTTAATGTCATAGCCATCATTGATGGCTAATTAACACTACAGTGCCTAACCGGAACCCAGGCATTTGATTTAAACAAGCTTGAATCTGCCCAACCCATAAAGATGCTGAATACCAAATATTGTAAGATTCTGACTGGTGGATATGAATATTGAAAATTTTTAAAGAACATTCATCATAATGCACAAAGTTAAAAATTTGGGCTTCATAAGAAGCCCTGGTATGTACCGAAAGATCTGATTTGAAAAACATCTGAATTTGTCCTCCCCCAACCCCTCCCATTCGACGTATACTAAATATTCAATGTTTCCAACAGGTAGGTGGGAAGAAGTTGAAAACCTGAATCTGACTCCCCTAAGGATGGTGTATGCCATACATCAAAAAATTTTGATAGGGGGGTTTGTGAGAAGATTTTTAAAGAATATTCCTCATATTGCACTAAAATATGAACCCAGGGTCTTGATTTGAAACAATGAAAGTGTCAATGACACTGTAGCTTAACTTGTGTGTTGTGTTTGATGAAAAGGATAATGTTCAATGTTTATGAAAGGATTATGAAATAAGACAAGAATTGTGATAATTGGGAATATGTTCATTTCTGTTCCCTGTATGCTATGTTTATGATAAAAATAATATGAGGTGTACACTGTACTAAAGATCTGAGGGGTGGGTTAATATGACCTCACAGTTAATATACGTGGCCCTCACAGTTAACATATATCAACAAAATTACAATGAAATTATTCCAAAATGAGTCATCCTATCAAGTTACATTAAAATCCCTTCATAAATATGGCCTGTAGACTGTGCTAAAGGTTTTCGGGCTTCGGGCCCCTGTAGACGTCAGTTTCCCAATTGCGTCCAAAGGGGACGTTCTCATCTAGACATTATATGAAGTCAACCTACCAAGTTACAATGAAATCCCTCCATAAATACGACCTGTAGACTGTGCTAAAGGTTTTCGGGCTTCAGGCACCTGTAGACATCACAGCTGACCAACCACGACCAAAAGGGGATGTCATCATCTAGGTATTATATGGAGTCAACCTAACAAGTTACAATGAAATCCTTCCATAAATACGACCTACAGACATGCTAAAGGTTTTTGGGCTCGGACAGCCATCAAGGCTGAATGATCATGACCAAAAGGGGACGTTCTCATCTGGACACGATTTGGAGTCATCCTACCAAGCTACAATAAAATCCCTTCATAATTATGACCTGTAGACTGTTCTAAAGGTTTTCGGGCTTTGGGCCCCTGAAGCTGTCACAGTTGCCCACTTGTGTCCAAAAGGGGTCGTTCTCATCTAGACATTATATGAAGTCAACCTACCAAGTTACAATGAAATCCCTTCATAAATATGACCTTAGACTGTGCTAAAGTTTTTCGGGCTTCGGGCTCGGGCAGCCATCATGGTTGAATGATCGCAACCAAAGGGGACAATCTCATCTGGGCATCATCTGGAGTGATCCTGCGAAGTTACAATGAAATCCCTTCATAAATATGACCTGTAGACTGTGTTCAAGGTTTTCAGGCTTCGGGCACCTGTAGCCATCACAGTTGACCAATCACGACCAAAAGGGGATGTCATCATCTAGGCATTATATGGAGTCAACCTAACAATGTTACAATGAAATCCTTCTATAAATATAAACTTTTGCCTATGCTAAAGGTTTTGGGCTCGGGCACCCATCAAGGCTGAATGATCACGGCCAAAATGGGACGTTCTCATCTTGACCTTATTTGGAGTCAACCTACCAAGTTACAATGAAATCCCTTAATAAATATGACCTGTAGACAGTGCTAAAGGTTTTTGGGCTTCAGGCACCCTTAGCCATCAAAGTTGCCCAAACATGTCCAAAAGGGGACGTTCTCATCTAGGCATTATATGGAGTCAACCTACCAAGTTACAATGAAATCCGTTCACAAATATGACTTGTAGACTGTGCTTAAGGTTTTCGGCCTTCGGGTTCGGGCAGCCATCATGGTTGAATAATCGCAACCAAAGGGGACAATCTCATCTCGGCATCATCTGGAATGATCCTATGAAGTTACAATGAAATCCCTTCATAAATATGGCCTGTAGACTGTGCTCAAGGTTTTTGGGCTTCGGGCACTTGTAGCCAACACAGCTGATCAATTACGACCAAAAGGGGATGTCATCATCTAGGCATTATATGGAGTCAACCTAATAGGTTACAATGAAATCCTTCCATAAATATGACCTTTTACCTATGCTAAAGGTTTTTGGGCTCGGGGACCCATCAAGGCTGAATGATCGCGATCAAAAGGGAACGTTCTCATCTAGACATTATTTGGAGTCATCCTACCAAGTTACAATGAAATCCCCTCATAAATATGACCTGTAGACTGTGCTAAAGGTTTTTGGGCTTCGGGCACCTTTAGCCGTCACAGTTGCCCAATCATGCCCAAAAGGGGATGTTCTCATCTAAACATTATATGAAGTTAACCTACCAAGTTACAATGAAATCCCTTCATAAATATGACCTATAGACTGTGCTAAAGGTTTTCGGGCTTCAGGCTCGGGCAGCCATCATGGGTGAATGACCGCACGTTCTCATCTAGACATTATATGAAGTTAACCTACCAAGTTACAATGAAATCCCTTCATAAATATGACCTGTAGACTGTGCTAAAGGTTTTTGGGCTTCGGGCTTGGGCAGCCATCATGGGTGAATGATCGCAACCATAGGGGACAATCTCATCTGAGCATCATCTGGAGTGATCCTAAGAAGTTACAATGAAATCCCTTCATAAATATGACCTGTAGACTGTGCTCAAGGTTTTCGGGCTTCGGGCACTTGTAGCCATCACAACTGGCCAATCACGACCGAAAGGGGATGTCATCATCTAGGCATTATATGGAGTCAACCTAACAGGTTACAATGAAATCCTTCCATAAATATAACCTTTTGCCTATGCTAAAGTTTTTTGGGCTCGGGCACCCATCAAGGCTGCATGATCGCGATCAAAATGGGACGTTCTCATCTAGACATTATTTGGAGTCATCCTGCCAAGTTACAATGAAATCATTTCATAAATATGACCTCTAGACAGTGCTAAAGGTTTTTGGGCTTCGGGCTCCTGTAGCCGTCACAGTTGCCCAATCACGTCCAAAGGGGGACTTTCTCATCTAGACATTGTATGAAGTCAACCCACCAAGTTACAATGAAATTCCTCAATAAATATGACCTGTAGACTGTGCTAAAGGTTTTCGGGTTTTGGGCTTGGGCAGTCGTCACGGTTGGCAGATTATGCCCAAATGGGGAAATTCGCATCTAGACATCATAAGGAGTCATCCTACCAAGTTACAATGAAATCCCTCCACATTAAACATGACCTGGAGACTGTGCTAAAAGTTTTTGGGTTTCGGGCTTGGGCAGCCATCACGGTTGATAGATCATGCCCAAAAGGGGACGTTCTCGTCTAGGCACTATACAGAGGCATCCTACCAAGTTACAATGAAATCCCTTCATAAATACGACCTGTAGACTGTGCTAATGGTTTTCGGGGTTTGGGCTCGGGCAGCCATACCGGTTGCCCGATCGCGACCAAAAGGGGACGTTCTCATCTAGACATGACCCCAAACCTGCATATGAAATTTCGTGACGATCAGACAAGAACTGTGGGGTGTAGCCCGTGCTAAAGGAAATGTGAACAGACGTCACAGACTCACAGACTAACAGACTCACAGACTTCCGCACGCGTGATGGCAATAGCTTATCTTGACTATGTCAAGTTAAGCTAAAAATCTGCCACATATAAGTATGCTTTACATTAAGCATCAGAAAATTCTGACTGGTGAATTTGAAGATTTGTTTTCAAGAATATACCTCATATTGCATTAAGGTAAGATTTGGGCTTCCACCGGAAGCCTAAATATTACTCCAGGGACTTGATTTTAGACTTTGCTAAAGGAATATAGGTCATGTGATGGTCCTGCAGTAATGGCTGACCAATCATGATCAAAATAGGGCTAGGGCAGTCTCATCTAGATATCATACCAAGTTATCCTACCATGTTACTATGAAATCCCTTCATAAAAACAGCCTGTAGACAGTGCTAAAGGAATCTAGGTCACGTGACCAGATGGCGGTAATGGCTGACTGATCGTGACCAAAATAAGACAGTCTCATCTAGACATCATACTGAGCTATCCATCCAAGTTGCAATGAAATCGCTTCATAAATATGAACTGTTGAACTGTTCTAAACAAATCTTAGGTCATGTGCCTGTTTTGGTCGTAATGGTTGACTGATCACGGCCAAAATAGGACGTTCTCATCTAGACATTATACCGAGTCATCCTACCAATTTACAATGAAATCCCTTCATAAATGCAAGCTGTAGACTGCTAAAGCAATCTAGGTATGTTCCCCTGTGGCCGTCATGACTGACTGAACCCGACCAAAATAGGACGTTCTCATCTAGACATTATACAGTGTCATCCTACCAAGTTACAATGAAATCCCTTCCATAAATACAACCTGTAGACCGTACAGCCATCATGGCTGACTGATCGCGACCAAAAGGGAACGATCTCATCTAAACAAGACCTCAAACCTGCATATGAAATTTTGTGATTGGACAAGAACTACAGGGTGTAGCCTGTGCTAAAGAAATGTGAATAGACTCCCAGACTAACAGACTCTGTCTTTGTCAAGTTCAGCTAAAAATTGAAACTGATTCAAGTCAGTATTCATTAATTATTGGACAGAAACCAAATTGAAGATGACCGCCATAGAAGTCATAATGAATTGGCCACTGATGGCCATCTTGGTTCAGCTGACTGGCCCAAAATGGAAAGGAAGCTGCCTCTAGACACCAACAATGCATTATTATTTATTATTATTATTTATTGGTGTTTAAGGTCACATATTTTGCACAATGGCTAATCATGACCACAACACGAGTATCAACTCAAGACCAGGGGTGAGCGTTAATAAGCCATGTTGCCCTTTTTTAGAGGGTTTGCACCTCCCAAGCATTGGTGACTGGGTCCTATTTTACCAGTAAAACAGAGCCTGTTTACCGCAGTGAACAGGCACTGCTTCACTTCACGGGGTTCCCGCAGGGAACAAACAATGCATAATTAAAAAATAAAAATAATGAAAATGTCAATGACACTGCAGCTCAGCTTGTCCAAGAAGGGACTGAACTAAATAGAAAGATCCAGTAATGCCATGTCATTCACTCAAGTCATCACACCAAAGCTACATATGAAATCATTGACACTTCAGCTTAACTTGTCTGTGTGTTATGTTTGATGAAAAAGATAATGTTCAATGTTTATGAATGGATTATGAAATAAGAAAAGAATTGTGATAATTGGGAATATGTTAATTTCTGTTCCCTGTATGCTATGTTTTCAATAAAAATAGGCCGATTAAATTGTCAGATGTGTACCCATACGCGCAACTAGTAGAAAGCTGTATGACAGAGGGCCACCCCAGATGCTGACATTATGTACACCATATATGGTACGGGTACATATAGAAATGGATTGGAGGAGTCCTAATTTGATGGATAAAGGGTTAATATTTCCGGATCAAATTATTAGATTTACATAAAAAACTATACAGCATAGCACATCAGTAACCTGAATACAAATATAAAATAACCTGATAATCGGATTAATATTTTTTGAGTTATCGCATGCCGAAGAAATGGATTGGAGGAGTTCTCAATTTGAAGGATAAAGGGTTATTATCACAGGATCAAATTATCAGATTTACACCAAAAACTATACAGCTTGGCACATCAGTAACCTGAACACATATATGAAGTAACATGACAATTGGATTGATATTTTTTGAGTTATCTCATGCCAAAGAGTTTGGAGGAATTTTCAATTTGAAGGATAAAGGGTTAATATCTCAGGATCAAATTATCAGATTTACACCAAAAACTATACAGCTCGGCACATCAGTAACCTGAACACAAATATGAAGTAACTTGACAATCCAAGCAATATTTTTCAAGTTATCGAATGCCAAATGGATTGGAGGAATTTTCAATTTGAAGGATAAAGGGTTAACATTTAAGGATGAAAATAACAGATTTATACCAAAAACTAAACAGCTCGGAACATCAGTAATCTGAAGATATATATAAAGTAACATGACAACTGGACTGATATTTTTGGAGTTATTTCATGCCCAAGGGGTTGGAAGAATTCTCAATTTGAAGGATAAAGAGTTAATATCTCAGGATCAAATTATCAGATTTACACCAAAAACTATACAGCTCGGCACATCAGTAACCTGAACACAAATATAAAGTAACTTGACAATCCAAGCAATATTTTTCAAGTAATCGAATGCCAAAAGAAATGGATATGGACGCCGGACGGACAGACAAAGGATGGATGAACGACAGAGGGCCACCCTGGATGGCGGCATTATGTGTACCATACATGGTATGGGTACGCATAAAAATAATATGAGGTGTTGACTGTACTAAAGAATTGAGGGGTGGGTTAATGTGGCCCTCACAGTTAATGTTTCTCAACGAAAGTTACCAATTTACAATGAAATTATTCCAAAACGAGTCATCCTATCAAGTTACAATGAAATCCCTTCATAAATATGGCCCGTAGACTGTGCTAAAGGTTTTTGGGCTTCTCGCCTGTGTAGCCATCACGCTTGACTGATCGCAACCAAAAGGAGACGTCCTCATCTAGACATTATACTAGGGCATCCTACCAAGTGACAATGAAATCCCTTCATAAATACGACCTGTAGACTGTGCTAAAGGTTTTCAGGCTTCGGACCCCTGCAGCCGTCGCAGCTGACCAATCACAACCAAAAGGGGACGTTCTCATCTAGACATTATATGGAGTCAACCTACCAAGTTACAATGAAATCCCTTCATAAATATGACCTGTAGACTGTGCTAAAGGTTTTTGGGCTCCTGTAGTCATCACAGTTGACCAATTGCGACCAAAAGGGGACATTATCATCTAGACATTATATGGAATCAACCTACACAGTTACAATGAAATCCCTCCATAAATACGACCTGTAGACTGTGCTAAAGGTTTTGGGGTTTTGGGCTGAATGATCGCGACCAAAAGGGGACGTTCTCATCTAGACATTATCTGAAGTCATCCTACCAAGTTACAATGAAATGCCTTAATAAATATGACCTTTTGACTGTGCTAAAGGTTTTCGGGCTTCGGGCCCCTGTAGCCGTCACAGTTGACCAATCGCGACCAAAAGGGGACATTATCATCTAGACACTATATGGAATCAACCTACCAGGTTACAATGAAATCCCTCCATAAATACAACCTGTAGACTGTGCTAAAGGGTTTGGGGCTCGGGCAGTCATCACGGCTGACAGATCGCGACCAAAAGGGGACGTTCTCATCTAGACATTATCTGGAGTCATCCTACCAAGTTACAATGAAATCCCTTAATAAATATGACCTTTCGACTGTGCTAAAGGTTTTCAGGCTTCGGGCCCCTGTAGCCGTCACAGTTGACCAATCGCGACCAAAAGGGGACATTATCGTCTAGACATTATATGGAATCAACCTACCAAGTTACAATGAAATCCCTTCATAAATACAACTTGTAGACTGTGCTAAAGGGTTTGGGGCTCGGGCAGTCATCACGGCTGACAGATCGCGACCAAATGGGGAAGTTCTCATCTCATCCTACCAAGTTACAATGAAATGCATTTATATTAAATGCAACCTGTAGACTGTGCTAAAAGTTTTTGGGTTTGGGGCTTGGGCAGCCGTCACGGTTGGACAGATCATGACCAAAAGGGGACATACTCATCTTGATATTATACAGGGACATCTTACCAAGTTACAATGAAATGCCTTCATAAATACGGCCCGTCGACTGTGCTAATGGTTTTCGGGTTTTGGGCTTGGGCAGCCATCACGGTTGACCAATAGCGACCAAAAGGGGTCGTTCTCATCTAGACATGACCTCAAATCTGTATATGACATTTCGTGATGATTGGACAAAAACTACGGGGTGTAGCCTGTGCTAAAGGAAAATGTGAACAGACTCACAGACTTCCACACGCGTGATGGCAATAGCTTATCTTGACTTTGTCAAGTTAAGCTAAAAATCAGGTGAGGGATGGGGCTTGTTGGGTGTACTGACAATTTATATGTCAAATCCAAGATGGCCAGTTGCGGCTATCTTTTTCAACGGAGTGCAGAAAAATTTGAAATCTCCCATCTGGACATCATACCAAAGTTACATATAAAAATTTGAAAAAGATCGGGTGAGAAGTGTAGCTTGTAGGGTCTGCTAATGGAATTGTTCACAATTTATATGCCAAATCCAAGATGGCCACTGCCGGCCATGTTCTTCAACAAAATTCAGAAAAATAGCTGCCATCTTGATATCACACCAAAACTACATATCAAATTTGAAAAAGATTGGGGGAGAGATGCGGCCTGCAGGGTGTGCTAATGGAATTGTTGACAATTCATATGCCAATCCAAGATGGCTGCTGGCGGCCATATTTTTGAACGAAATACCAAAAACAATTTGAGAGCTCCCATCTGGACATCATACTAAAGGTGTATGAAATTAAAACAAGAGGCCCCAAGGGCCTGAGGGCGCTCACCTGACATGGTAGCCTAAATATCAACCCAGAGAATTGATTTTAACAAGTTGCATCTGCTCCTCCTAAGATATGCTTATACCAAATATCCAAAGATTCTAACCAGAGGATCTAAAAAAAAAAGATTTTTAAAGAATATCCCTCATATTGAACTAAGTTATAATTCAGGCTCCCACAGGGAGCCCATATATGAACTCAGGGACTTGGCTTTAACAAACTTGAATCCCCCCCCCCCCCCCCCCCCCCCCCCCCCCTAAGGATGCTGCACACCAAATATCAAAACATTCTGACTGCTGGATCTGAAGAAGATTATTTTTTAAAGAGAATTCATCATTTTGAACTAAGTTACAATTCGAGCTCCCCACAGTGAGTCCAAATATGGACCTAGGGACATGGCTTGAACAAACTTGAATCTCACCCCCTAAGGATGCTGCATACCAAATATCAAAACATTCTAAGAAGTTTTTTAAAGAAAATTCCTCATTTTGAACTAAGTTATAATTCGGCGCTACCACAGTGAGCCCAAATATGAACCCAGGGACTTGGCTTGAACAAACTTGAATCTCACCCCCCTAAGCATGGTGCATACCCAATGTCAAAAGATTCTGCCTGCTGAATCTTGAGATGATTTTCAAAAAATTTGCCTGAAATGCACTAAGTTCAAATTTGGGCTCCTATACTGAGCCCAAATATAAACCCAGGGGGCCGATTTGAACAAACTTGAATCAGATCCACCCCACAATGTTGCATACCAAATATCAAAAGATTCTGACTGCTGGATCTGGAGAAGAAGATTTTTGAAGAAATTTGCATGAAATGCACTAAGTTCGAATTCGAGCTTCTATAGTGAGCCCAAATATGAATCTAGGGAGCCGACTTGAACAAACTTGAATCAGATCCACCCCACAATGTTGCATACCAAATATCAAAAGATTCTGCCTGCTGGATCTGGAGAAGAAGATTTTTTTAATGTTTTTCCCATTGCCTACAGTGTTAAAAGTGATGACTCGGCACTTTTTCAAAGTCCTGAAAAAAGTACCGTGTGATCAAACTGATAGGGATTTCTTTTAACCATTCTATTCTACTGGATAAAAGTAAGCTTTATACAAAATAAGAATTCTCTGTGCCGTGTAGTTTTTGAGATATGGCAGTTTTAAGGTTTTTCCTATTTTTAGCTCCAGAGGTTCCCACGGGGCAATGAGAAAAATTTTTTTTGCATTAATCAACTACTTATGACCCATTATCATCTCATATCAAATTTGATTCAAATCGACCTCACGGTTCAGAAAATAGAAATTTTAGGTGTGGCCAAAATTTTTGTCCCTCCCATAACAAAGGCAAAATAATGCCCGACAAACTTCTCTTGAACAAACTTGATTCTACACCTCAAAAGGAAGCTGCATACCAAATATCAAGTCTCTGCTACTGCTGGTTCATGATAAGAAGATTTTCAAAGATTTTGGTGCCCCTTGGGGGCATGGCCCCACCCAGGAGGAGGGGCAACTTCATTTGAACAAATCTGAATTGACATTAGGTAATAAACATTTACACAACATATGAAAAATATTGGGCCAGTGGTTTCTTCGAAGTTTGTTTTGTAAAGTTTACGCCAGACGACGCCGGACGGAAAGCGATTAGTAAAGCTCACCTTGAGCCTTGCTCAGGTGAGCTAAAAAGATCAGGTGAGAGATGCGCCCTGTAGGGTGTGGTAATGGAATTATTGACAATTTATATCCGAAATCAAGATGCCTGCTGGCAGCCATGTTTTTCAACAAAATTCAGAAATATTCGATAGCTCCCATCAAGATATCACACCAAAGCTATTTTGGAACTGATCAGGTGAGAGCAGAAGCCTGTTGGGTGTGCTAAAGGAATTGTGATGGGCAGGCATACGTACGGACGTACGACAGACGACAACCCATCCCGATAGCTTGTCAATGTTGTCAAGTTGAGCTAAAGATGATTAGAGTCGGCATTCATTAGTTATTGGACGGGAACCAAATTCAATGTGTCTGTCATAACGGCCATATTGAATTGATTAGCTAGACCAAAATCAAAAGGAAGCTTCCTCTAGACACCAATAATGCATAACCAACATGAGCACCGCCTAGCGGGGCAACATACGCCCGTGGTGATCACCATGTGTGCAAAGTCTGAACAATATAGCATGTAAAATGTTGAAGGAGTAGGCGACACAATACTGTAATGTTTTAAGTACTAAAAGGGGGGCATAACTCTGGAAATACAAAACAGTTACCTGCTCTTGTCACATGCACAATGGCAATTGATCAACGTGTGCAAAGAATGAACAATATAGCATGTAAAATGTTGAAGGAGAAGGTGACACAATACAGTAATGTCTTAAGTACTGAAAGGGGCATAACTCTGGAAATACAAAATGGAGTTACCTGCACTTGTCACATGCACAACGGCAATTACTGATCAACATGTGTGCAAAGTTTGAACAATGTAGCATGTAAACTTTTGGAGGAGAAGGCAACACAAAAATTGTTTACGGCCAGACGGATGGGCAGATGGACGGACAGACAGACAGACGGACAACGCCATAACATAATACTCCCGTTTTTTCAAAATGGGCGTATAAAAACCAATGAAAGTGTCAATGACACTGTAGCTCAACTTGTCAAGACAAAGACATGTACATGTATAGTACGTGACACAGCAATGACAAACACCTAGGTAATGACCTGATAACAAAAGTACATATAAAGTATTGTAACGGTCTGTACATAAATACTGAGCGTTGCCTGTAACAAATGTATAGGTAAAGTATTGTAAAGGTGGGTGACAGTCAGATGCTAAACTAGAAACAAGAGGCCCCACGTGGCCTTAATCGCTCACCTGACAAAGAGACTCTAAGAAGTATTTTAGGTCACCTTCACCATGTCATGCCTCATCAACATTAACTGGTTGAGTGATAGATTTTGTTTGAAGTTCAACATTTGTTACCTAAAATTAGTTTTATTTAAAATCATTGGTGTGTGGCCAATCTCCAATGATTTTTAATAAAGCAAATTTATCTCTGCAGACAAACTGGTTTAGCATGAAGCACAAACAAGGAATGTGAAGAGATAGCCTTGGACATCTCTCCCCAACTGTGGATATCTTCCATGTGCTACATGTATATATTTGCATGCAAGAAAACAAAAATTTTCACAAATTTTCCAAAATATTAGTTTTTTTTATCATCATTGGAACAAGCTCAAACAGCTTATTCCAATAGGGGTATGGGAAGATCAGGTATATTTTTGAGACAGAAATGTGAATATATAAATAATGGTGTTTTTTTGTGAATGATGCTGGAGAATTTTGCGTAAAGATACGGTAAATGGTTTGTTCTAGATACAGAAGGATGCAAAAGTATTTAAATTTGATTAGGCAAGTTGTTCCTAAAATGCATTTAAAAATTGAAGTAACTGTTTTTTTGCTGACGAACTTTTAGATGTGTGTGTGTGTGTTTGTGTGTGTGTGTGTGTGTGTGTGTGTGTTTGTGTGTGTGTGTGGGGGGGGGGGGGGGGGGGGGGTAAGAGTGTTCTTGCAAACAAAATTCCTGAATAAATGGAAAATTTTATTTTTTGTGTGAAAGACATAGTGCGTGAATGTTGATTGGAACAAGCTTAGAGAGCTCATTTTAATGTGAAGTCATAAAGCTGTGTTTTACGTACGAAATTCTGGAATAACTAAAAAAATTGCTTTTTTGACTCAAAAAGCATGGTGTGCGACCTCTCATTGGAATGAGCTCAAAAAGCTCATTCCAATGGGGTATTTACAAGCGATAAGTACATGTATGTTTAAGAGACAAAAATTAAAATTTGAATAGCAATTTTTGCGAAGAATGCTGACAAGTTTTGGCACTTATGCTGGTAAAAAGGTAAGATATGCAAAGTGGTTGTTTTTTAGAGGCGACATTTAATTAAGGGGAATTAACCCTTGATTACTGAGGTAACTTCTAAAAGTACTGAAATTTCATGAAGCAATGTGAATAACAGACAACAGTTGCCTAAAAATTTCATGAATAACTAAAATTTTTATTCTTTTGTCTCGAAAACATGGCATATGACCGTTGTTGGAATGAGCTGAATGCGTGTGTTCCAATGAGGGGTCATAAAATTTGAATGGAGATTTGTGTGAATAATGCATTAGTACTGCTAGATTTGGGTAAACGGTTCACCCTGGATACCACCCCTTCTATAGTAGATCTTTTCTGCAAATTTTGTCTAAGATTCTATCAACTTAACAAATAAATACGTTCATGAATCACAATCAGATCCACCCCACAATGTTGCATACCAAATATCAAAAGATTCTGCCTGCTGGATCTGGAGAAGAAGATTTTTTAAGAAATATGCCTGAAATGCACTAAGTTAAAATTTGGGCTCCTATACGGAGCCCAAATATAAACCCAGGGGGCTGATTTGAACAAACTTGAATCAGATTCACCCCACAATGTTGCTTACCAAATATGAAAAGATTCTGAAGCTGGATCTGGAGAAGAAGATTTTTTAAGAAATTTGCCTGAAATGCACTAAGTTCGAATTCGAGCTTCTATAGTGAGCCCAAATATGAAACTAGGAAGCCGATTTGAACAAACTTGAATCAGATCCACCCCACAATGTTGCATACCAAATATCAAAAGATTCTGCCTGCTGGATCTGGAGAAGAAGATTTTTTAATAAATTTGCCCGAAATGCACTAAGTTTGAATTCGAGCTTCTATAGTGAGCCCAAATATGAATCCAGGGGGCCGATTTGAACAAACTTGAATCAGATCCACCCCGCAATGTTGCATACCAAATATCAAAAGATTCTGCCTGCTGGATCTGGAGAAGATGATTTTTTAAGAAATTTGCCTGAAATGCACTAAGTTCGAATTCGAGCTTCTATAGTGAGCCCAAATATGAATCTAGGAAGCCGATTTGAACAAACTTGAATCAGATCCACCCCACAATGTTGCATACCAAATATCAAAAGATTCTGCCTGCTGGATCTGGAGAAGAAGATTTTTTAATAAATTTGCCCGAAATGCACGAAGTCCGAATTCGGGCTTCTATATTAAGCCCAAATATGAATCCAGGGGGCCGATTTGAACAAACTTGAATCAGATCCACCCCGCAATGTTGCATACCAAATATCAAAAGATTCTGCCTGCTGGATCTGGAGAAGAAGATTTTTGAAGAAATTTGCCCGAAATGCACTAAGTTTGAATTCGAGCTTCTATAGTGAGCCCAAATATGAATCCAGGGGGCCGATTTGAACAAACTTGAATCAGATCCACCCCGCAATGTTGCATACCAAATATCAAAAGATTCTGCCTGCTGGATCTGGAGAAGATGATTTTTTAAGAAATTTGCCTGAAATGCACTAAGTTCGAAATCGAGCTTCTATAGTGAGCCCAAATATGAATCTAGGAAGCCGATTTGAACAAACTTGAATCAGATCCACCCCACAATGTTGCATACCAAATATCAAAAGATTCTGCCTTCTGGATCTGGAGAAGAAGATTTTTTAAGAAATTTGCCTAAATGCACTAAGTTCGAAATCGGGCTCCTATACTGAGCCCAAATATGAACCCAGGGGGCCGATTTGAACAAACTTGAATCAGATCCACCTTACAATGTTGCATACCAAATATCAAAAGATTCTGCCTGCTGGATCTGGAGAAGAAGATTTTTTAAGAAATTTGTCTGAAATGCACTAAGTTCGAAATCGGGCTCCTATACTGAGCCCAAATATTAACCCAGAGGGCCGATTTGAACAATCTTGAATCAAATCCACCCCACAATGTTGCTTACCAAATATGAAAAGATTCTGCCTGCTGGATCTGGAGAAGAAGAATTTTTAAGAAATTTGCCTGAAATGCACTAAGTTCGAATTCGGGCTTCTATAGTAAGCCCAAATATGAATCCAGGGGGCCGATTTGAACAAACTTGAATCAGATCTACCCCGCAACGTTGCATACCAAATATCAAAAGATTCTGCCTGCTGGATCTGGAGAAGAAGATTTTTGAAGAAATTTGCCTGAAATGCACTAAATTCGAATTCGAGCTCCTATAGTGAGCCCAAATATGAATCTAGGGAGCCGATTTGAACAAACTTGAATCAGATCCACCCTACAATGTTGCATACCGAATATCAAAAGATTCTGCCTGCTGGATCTGAAGAAGAAGATTTTCAAAGAAATTTGCCTGAAATGCAGTAAGTTCAAATTTGGGCTCCTATACTGAGCCCAAATATAAACCCAGGGGGCCGATTTGAACAAACTTGAATCAGATACACCCCACAATGTTGCATACCAAATATCAAAAGATTCTGCCTGCTGGATCTGGAGAAGAAGATTTTTTAAGAAATTTGCCTGAAATGCACTAAGTTTGAAATCGGGCTCCTATACTGAGCCCAAATATGAACCCAGGGGGCCGATTTGAACAAACTTGAATTAGATCCACCCTACAATGTTGCATACCAAATATCAAAAGATTCTGCCTGCTGGATCTGGAGAAGAAGATTTTTTAATGTTTTTCCCATTGCCTACAGTGTTAAAAAGTGCTGACTCAGCACTTTTTCAAAGTTCCGAAACTGTACCCTATGATAAAACCGATGGCAATTTTTTTTTACCAATCCTTTCTGTTGGTCCTAAGGAAGCTGCACACCAAATAAAAATTCTCAGTGCCGTGCAGTTTTGGAGATATGGGCGTTTTAAATTTTTTCTATTTTTAGCTCCTGCGGTTCCCACGGGGCTGCGGGAAAATTTTTTTTTGCATAAATCAAGTACTCATGACCCAATAAGCCCTCACATAAAATTTGGTTCAAATCAGCCTCTCGGTTTGGAAAATAGAAATTTTGGGCGGGGCATAACGACGCCAAGTATAGCCCCACAAACTTCTCTTGAACAAATCTGAGTCTACACCTCAAAAGGAAGCTGCACACCAAATATCAAGTATCTGCTACTGCTGGTTCATGAGAAGAAGATTTACAAAGATTTTGGTGCCCCTTGGGGGCGTGGCACCACCCAGGAGGAGGGGCAACTTCATTTGAACAAATCTGAATTGGCATTAGGTAATAAACATTTAGCCAACATTTGAATAAAATTGGGCTAGTGGTTTAGGAGGAGAAGTCGATAATGTAAAGTTAACGCCGGACGGACGACGACGGACGACGGACAGAAAGTGATTAGTAAAGCTCCCCTTGAGCTTCGCTCAGGTGAGCTAAAAATCTTTGAGTCCCAGAGTGGGTCTGACTGAACCCCAAAATATTTGTTCTCATAGCACAGTGATAACAAAGGCACCCCAAAACACACTCATTCCTGTCCCAAGGTGAAAACAAAGGTACCCAAGAAGTTTCGTGAAGATCAGTTCACAAATATGAGCTGTGTAGAAGTTGTGACAAAAAACTGATTAGACCTAATTTCGATACAAAATGGCCACTGGCAGCCATCTTGAATTTTGGACCGCACCCAGAAACACTCGTTCTCGTCCCAAGGTGATAACAAAGGTACCCAAGACGTTTCGTGAAGATCGGTTCATAAATACAGACTCTAGCCCGAGCCGTATTGACATGTGTATTTACTGTGTGTAAGCAGCACTGAAAAAATCAAAGTTCATCTAATTTGCATAATTTCTGCACGAGAAAAAAACCTGTATTATATGTGATGTATCCCATGGTACTAAACATTCACACAAACAAGAGGCCCCAAGGGGCCTGAGGGCGCTCACCTGACATGGTAGCCTAAATATCAACCCAGAGAATTGATTTCAACAAGTTGCATCTGCTCCTCCTAAGAAAAGCTTATACCAAATATCCAAAGATTCTGACCAGTGGATCTAAAAAAAAAAGGTTTTTAAAGAATATTCCTCATATTGAACTAAGTTATAATTCAGGCTCCCACAGGGAGCCTATATATGAACCCAGGGACTTGGCTTTAACAAACTTGAATCTCACCCCCCTAAGGATGCTGCACACCAAATATCAAAACATTCCGACTGCTGGATCTGAAGAAGAAGATTTTAATGTGTTTTCCTAATCACCAGCCATGGCAGCCATGTTAGATGGGCGACAGAGATTTCAAACACAATTCTTTGAGTGTTCCACCTAATGATCAATCCCAGAAAATTTTATGTGGCCCAGTGGTTTGGGAGGAGATGATTGTTGACGCGAGAAAAAGATTTTTTAATGTTTTTCCATTACCTTCAGTGTTAAAAAGTGCCGAGTCAGCACTTTTTCAGAGTCCCGAAAAAGTACCTTAGAAAAAAACCGTTAGCGATTTTTTTCTACCATTCCTTTCCATTGGTCATAAGCAAGCTGCACAGCAAATAAAAAGTTTCTGAGCTGTGCAGTTTTGGAGATATGATCGATTTTAATTTTTTCTATTTTTAGCTCCTGGGGTTCCCACGGGGCTACGGGAAAATTTTCTTCGTCATAAATTAGATACTTATGACCCAATAAGTCCTCAAAAAAAATTTGGTTCAAATCGATCTCTTGATTCAAAAAATAGAAATTTAGGGGTGGAGCGTCAACCAATCAGAAGCTGTGGCAGCCATGTTGGATGGCGGGCGGACAAACCGAACATAATTCTGAAAGAGGACCACCCACTGGTTATCTCCAGCAAATTTTATTCAAATTTATGCAGCGGTTCTGATGAAGAAAATTTGAATGTGTTTTGCCAATCAGCAGCCAAGGCAGCCATATTAGATGGGCGACAGAGATTTCGAACACAATTCTTCGAGTGTTCCACCCAATGATCAAGCCCACAAAATTTTATTGAAATTGGCCCATTGGTTTTGAAGGAGATGATTGTTGACGTGAGAATATGAGTTTTTAATGTTTTTGCATTACCTTCAGTGTTAAAAAGTGCCGAGTCAGCACTTTTTCAGAGTCCCGAAAAAGTACCTTAGAAAAAGACCGTTAGCGATTTTTTTCTACCACTTCTTTCCATTGGTCATAAGCAAGCTGCACAGTAAATAAAAAGTTTCTGAGCCGTGCAGTTTTGGAGATATGAGCGATTTTAATTTTTTCTATTTTTAGCTCCTGAGGTTCCCACGGGGATATGGGAAAAATTTTTTCAGCATAAATTAGATACTTATGACCCAATAAGTCCTCAAAAAAAATTTGGTTCAAATCGATCTCTTGATTCAAAAAATAGAAATTTAGGGGTGGAGCGTCAGCCAATCAGAAGCTGTGGCAGCCATGTTGGATGGCGGGTGGACAAACCAAACACAATTCTGAGAGAGGACCACCCACTGGTTATCCCCAACAAATTTTATTCAAATTGATCCAGCGGTTCTGAAGAAGAAGATTTTAATGTGTTTTGCCAATCAGCAGCCAAGGCAGCCATATTAGATGGGCGACGGAGATTTCGAACACAATTCTTCGAGTGTTCCACCTAATGATCAATCCCACAAAATTTTATTAAAATTGGCCTAGTGGTTTGGGAGGAGATGATTGTTGACGGGAGGATAAGAGTTTTTAATGTTTTTGCATTACCTTAAGTGTTGAAAAGTGCCGAGTCAGCACTTTTTCAGAGTCCCAAGAAAGTACCTTAGAAAAAAACCGTTAGCGATTTTTTTCTACCATTCCTTTCCATTGCTCATAAGCAAGCTGCACAGCAAATAAAAAGTTTCTGAGCCGTGCAGTTTTGGAGATATGAGCAATTTTAATTTTTTCTATTTTTAGCTCCTGAGGTTCCCATGGGGCTACGTGAAAATTTTTTTCGGCATAAATTAGATAATTATGACCCAATAAGTCCTCAAAAAAAATTTGGTTCAAATCGATCTCTTGATTCAAAAAATAGAAATTTAGGGGTGGAGCGTCAGCCAATCAGAAGCTGTGGCAGCCATGTTGGATGGCGGGCGGACAAACCGAACACAATTCTGAGAGAGGACCACCCACTGGTTATCCCCAGCAAATTTTATTCAAATTGATCCAGCGGTTCTGAAGAAGAAGATGTTAATGTGTTTTTGCCAATCGGCAGCCAAGGCAGCCATATTAGATGGGCGACGGAGATTTCGAACACAATTCTTTGAGTGTTCCACCCAATGATCAATCCCACAAAATTTTATTAAAATTGGCCTAGTGGTTTGGGAGGAGATGATTGTTGACGCCCAACGACGACGGACGGAAAGTGATCAGTAAAGCTCATCCTGAGCTTTGCTCAGGTGAGCTAAAAATTATTCAAATCAGCGCTTTCATAAGGAAGTTCTGTGTAAAAATCTGATTGCACCAAATTTCGTACAAAATGGCTGCCATCGGCCACCTTGAATTTCGGACCGGACCCCAAAACACTCGTTCTCGTCCCACGGTGATAACAAAGGTACCCAAGAAGTTTCGTACAGATCGGTTCATAAATACGGCCTCTAGCCCGAGCCTTATTGGTATTTGCACTTACAGTGCTGAAAGTAACACCAAAAAACATCAAAGTTAGTCTAATTTGCATAATTTACGCACGAGAAAAAAACCTGTATTATATGTGATGTATCCCATGGTACTAAACATTTATACAAAACTTTATTCAAATCAGAACTTTCATACAGAAGTTCTGTACAAAAAACTGATTTTTGCATCATCGGTACAAAATGGCCACTGGCAGCCATCTTGAATTTTGGACCACACCTAAAAACACTCGTTCCCGTCCCAGGGTCATAACAAAGGTACACAAGAAGTTTCGTAAAGATCGGTTCATAAATACGACCTCTAGCCCGAGCCATAGCCAATTGTTGACGTACGGACAGACGGAAGACGGACAGACAGATGGACGGATGGACGGACAGACGGGCCATGACAATAGCTCAAATTTGACTTCGGCAAAGTTGAGCTAAAAATGATTCGAGTCAGTATTCTTGAGTTACTGGGCGGAAACCAAATTCAAGATGGCCACCACAGAAGCCATAATGGCAGCCATCTTGGATCAGCTGACTGGTCCAAAATCGAAAGGAAGCTTCCTCTAGTCACCAACAATGCATAATTAAAAAAATAACAAGAGGCTCCAGGGGGCCTGAGGGTGCTCACCTGACATGGTAGTCTAAATATCAAACCAGGGACTTGACTTGAATAAGCTGCATACGCCCCTCCTGAGAAAAGCATATGCCAACTAGATGAAGCGATTGTGCCCACACAATACACAGGATTTTCCTTCTATTTTCAGTTCCTGCACTTTTACGTCCCAAAATTGAGATAAACGCATAAAAAACAGATTTTTTTTTATTTTTGTTCGGAAATTTTCGAAGTCCCAAACAAAATATTTTCAGACTAAATTTTTTTTTTCTTCTTAAAATTGACCAAAACACATAAAAAACCAAAAAACTAATTTCCGGATTTTGGTCCAAAATTTTCCAAGTCCCCCCACCCAGACCCCAAATTTTCAGTATAAAAAAAAAAAAAAAAAAAAAAATTTGTCTTAAAATTGACCGAAACGCATAAAAAACAAAAAATTCATTTCCGGATTTTGTTCCAAAATTTCTTAGTCCAGACCAGGGCCCCAAATTTTCAGCCTAAATATGAACCCAGGCCCATAGAGAGCCTGAATATGGACTCAGGGAATTGATTTCAATAAACATGTGAAACAATCTTCCAAAGCTGTTATATGTGAAATTTGAATGCTTTTGGAGCAGTGGTTTGGGAGAAAAGTAGTCTTACATGTTTTTCCCATTACCCGCAGTGTTAAAAAATGCTGACTCAGCACTTTTTCAATGTCCCAAAAAAGTACCCCATGATAAAACCGATAGCAATTTTTTTTACCATTCCATTCTGTTGGTCCTAAGGAAGCTTCATACCAAATAAGAATTCTCAGTGCCGTGTAGTTTTGGAGATATGGGCATTTTAATTTTTTTTAATTTTTAGCTCCTGCAGTTCCCATGGGGCAACAGGAAATTTTTTTTTGGCATAAATTAACTACTTATAAAACCTCATGTCAAATTTGGTTCAATCTGCCTCTCGGTTTGGAAAATAGAAATTTTGGGCTGGGCAAAAATTCTTGCCCCTCTCATAACGATGGCAAATATGGCTCCTAGAACTTCTCTTGAACAAATCCGAGTCTACACCCCAAAAAGAAGCTGCACACCTAAAATCAAGTCTCTGCTACTGCTGGTGCTGGTCCATGAGAAGATTTTTTAAGATTCAGGCTCACTTTTTGGGAGTGGCCCTACCAAGGGGTGGGTCAATTTGATTTGAACAAATTTGAATTGACATGTGATAGGGACATGCACACCAGATTTGGTTCAATTTGGTTGAGTAGTTTGTCAGAAGAAGTCGATAATGTACAGTTAACGCCGGCCAGACAGACAGATGGACAACAGACGGAAAGTGATTAGTAAAGCTCCCCTTGAGCTTTGCTCGGGTGAGCTAAAAATGAAAGTGTCAATGACACTGTAGCTTAACTTGTGTGTTGTGTTTGATGAAAAGGATAATGTTCAATGTTTATGAAAGGATTATGAAATAAGACAAGAATTGTGATAATTGGGAATATGTTCATTTCTGTTCCCTGTATGCTATGTTTTTGATAAAAAATAATATGAGGTGTACACTATACTAAAGAGCTGAGGGGTGGGTTAATATGACCTCACAGTTAATGTTTGTGGCCCTCACAGTTAACATATATCAACGAAAGTTACCAAGTTACAGTGAAATTATTCCAAAACGAGTCATCCTATCAAATTACATTGAAATCCCTTCATAAATATGGCCTGTAGACTGTGCTAAAGGTTTTCGGGCTTCGGGCCCCTGGAGCCGTCAGTTTCCCAATTGCGTCCAAAGGGGACGTTCTCATCTAGACATTATATGAAGTCAACCTACGAAGTTACAATGATATCCCTTCATAAATATGACCTGTAGACTGTGCTAAAGGTTTTTGGGCTCGGGCAGCCATCATGGTTGAATGATTGCAAACAAAAGGGGAAAAGGGGACAGTCTCATCTGGAGTGATCCTACGAAGTTACAATGAAATCCCTTCATAAATATGACCTGTAGACTGTGCACAAGGTTTTCGGGCTTCGGGCCCCTGAAGCCGTCACAGTTGACCAATCACGACCAAAAGGGGATGTCATCATCTAGGCATTATTTGGAGCCAAATTAACAGGTTACAATGAAATCCTTCCATAAATATGACCTACAGACTATGCTAATGATTTTGGGGTTTTGGGCTCGGGCAGCCATCAAGGCTGAATGATCGTGACCAAAAGGGGACGTGCTCATCTAGACATTATTTGGAGTCATCCTACCAAGGTACAATGAAATCCCTTCATAAATATGACCTGTAGACTGTGCTAAAGGTTTTCGGGCTTCAGGCCCCTGTAGCCATCACAGTTGCCTAATGGTGTCCAAAGGGGGCTGTTCTCATCTAGACATTATATGAAGTCAACCTACCAAGTTACAATGAAATCCCTTCATAAATATGAACTGAAGACTGTGCTAAAGGTTTTTGTGCTTTGGGCTAGCGCAGCCATCATGGTTGAATATGATCGCTACCAAAAGGGGACATTCTCATCTGGGCATCATCTGGAGTGATCCTACAAAGTTACAATGAAATCCCTTCATAAATATGACCTGTAGACTATGCTCAAGATTTTCGGGCTTCGGGCACCTGTAGCCATCACAGTTGACCAATCATGACCAAAAGGGGATGTCATCATCTAGGCATTATATGGGGTCAACCTAACAAGTTACAATGAAATCCTTCCATAAATACGACCTATAGACTATACTAAAGGTTTTTGGGCTCGGGCAGCCATCAAGGCTGAATGATCGCGACCAAAAGGGGACGTTCTCATCTAGACATTATTTGGAGTCATCCTACCAAGCTACAATGAAATCCCTTTATAATTATGACCTGTAGACTGTTCTAAAGGTTTTCGGGCTTCGGGCCCCTGTAGCTGTCACACTTGCCCAATCATGTCCAAAAGGGGACGTTCTCATCTGGACATTATATAAAGTCAAACCTACCAAGTTACAATGAAATCCCTTCATAAATATGACCTGTAGACTGTGCTAAAGGTATTCAGGCTTTGGGCTCGGACAGCCATAATGGTTGAATGATTGCAACCAACAGGGGACATTCTCATCTGGAGTGATCCTATGAAGTTAAAATGAAATCCCTTCATAAATATGACCTGTAGACTGTGCTCAAGATTTTCGGGCTTCGGGCACCTGTAGCCATCACAGTTGACCAATCCCGACCAAAAGGGGATGTCATCATCTAGGTATTATATGGAGTCAACCTAACAAGTTACAATGAAATCCTTCCATAAATACGACCTGTATATGCTAAAGGTCTTTAGGCTCTGGCAGCCATAAAGGCTGAATGATCGCGACCAAAAGGGGATGTTCTCATCTAGACATTATTTGGAGTCATCCTACCAAGCTACACTGAAATCCCTTCATAATTATGACCTGTAGACTGTTCTAAAGGTTTTCAGGCTTCGGGCCCCTGTAGCCGTCACAGCTGCCCAATCGTGTCCAAAAGGGGACGTTCTCATCTTGACGTTATATGAAGTCAACCTACCAAGTTACAATGAAATCCCTTCATAAATATGACCTGTAGACTGTGCTGAGGGTTTTCGGGCTTCAGGCTTGGGCAGCCATCATGGTTGAATGATCGCAACCAAAGGGGACAATATCATCTGGGCATCATCTGGAGTGATCCTACGAAGTTACGCTGAAATCCCTTTATAAATATGACCTGCAGACTGTGCTCAAGGTTTTCGGGCTTCGGGCACCTGTAGCCATCACAGTTGACCAATCACAACCAAAAGGGGATGTCATCATCTAGGCATTATATGGAGTCAACCTAACAGGTTACAATGAAATCCTTCCATAAATATGACCTTTTGCCTATGCTAAAGGTTTTTGGGCTTGGGCACCCATCAAGGCTGAATGATCGCGATCAAAATGGGACGTTCTCATCTAGACATTATTTGGAGTCATCCTACCAAGTTACAATGAAATCCCTTCATAAATATGACCTGTAGACTGTGCTAAATGTTTTCGGACTTTCGGCCCCTGTAGCCGTCACAGTTGCCCAATCAAGACCAAAAGGGGACTTTCTCATCTAGACATTGTATGAAGTTAACCCACCAAGTTACAATGAAATTCCTCAATAAATATGACTGTGCTAAATGTTTTGGGGTTTTGGGCTCGGGCAGTCGTCGCGGTTGGCAGATCACGCCCAAATGGGGAAATTCTCATCTAGAGATCATAAGGAGTCATCCTATCAAGTTACAATGAAATCCTTCCATATTAAACATGACCTGCAGACTGTGCTAAAAGTTTTTGGGTTTTGGGCTTGGGCAGCCATCACGGTTGATAGATCATGCCCAAAAGGGGACGTTCTCATCTAGGCATTATACAGAGGCATCCTACCAAGTTACAATGAAATCCCTTCATAAATATGACCTGTAGACTGTGCTAATGCTTTTCGGGTTTTGGGCTCGGGCAGCCATACCGGTTGCCCGATCGCGACCAAAAGGGGACGTTCTCATCTAGACATGACCCCAAACCTGCATATGAAATTTCGTGATGATCAGACAAGAACTGCGGGGTGTAGCCCGTGCTAAAGGAAAATGTGAACAGACTAACAGACTTCTGCACGTGTGATGGCAATAGCTTATCTTGAATATGTCAAATTAAGCTAAAAATTAAGTCTGTATGATAAGACATATCAAGTTACATAAAACTGACGTGAAAAGTGTTAACCAACCTGCAAAGCTTGTGATTGGAAGTTAATGAAACCTTGGAAGTGATGTCCAGATAATATGGTGGTATGTTTATGATACTGGGAGAGTCTGACTTTGTAGAGTTGCAAAAGAAGTAATGATGAAGACATATTCTGGTCTCACAATGATAACAAAGATACACAAGAAGTTTCGTGAAGATCGGTTCATAAATACGGCTTTTAGTCCGAGGTACGTTGATGCATGGGCAGACGGACAGGCAGACGGACAGATTTTCGGTACAAAATTCCCCACATTCGAACTTGACCTAGGTATTGATAAAAGTAATCCAAATATGAAATTTCATTGAAATCGGTTGACTCTAAGGAAAGTTAGAGTCTGGAAACCATCAGCCAATCAAATTTAAGCAACCTAATTAAATATGCGTGGAAAATGCCCACGCTAGAACTTGGACCCACAATTGATGAAAGTGATCTACTACCCAAATTTCATCGAAAACGACTGACTGTAAGGAAAGTTAGAGTCTGGAAACGAAAAACACGGAAGGTGTGCACTTACTGTGTATTAGTCGTAGCACTGAAAAAATCAAAGTTTCCCTAATTTGCATAATTTTTGCACGAGAACAAAACCAGTATTATATGTGATGTATTGCATGTTACTAAACATTTATACAAAAATTTATTCAAATCCGAACTTTCATATAGAAGTTCTGTACAAAAAACTGATGAAAACCCAATTTCGGAACCAAACGGATGCTGGTGGCCATCTTGAATTTTGGACCAAACCCAAAACACATATTCTGGTTTCATAATGATAACAAAGATACCCAAGAAGTTTCATGAAGATCGGTTCATAAATATGGCTTTTAGTCTGAGGTGCATTGACGGACAGGCAGACGGACAGATTTTTGGTACAAAATTTCCCAATTCGAACTTGACCTAGGTATTGATAAAAGTAATCCATATATGAAATTTCATTGAAATCGGTTGATTTTAAGGAAAGTTCGAGTCTGGAAACCGTCAGCCAATCAAATTTCAGCAACCTAATTAAATATGCGCGGAAAATCCCCATATTCGAACTTGGACCCACAATTGATGAAAGTGATCTACCACCCAAATTTCATCGAAATCCGGTGGCTGTAAGGAAAGTTAGAGTCTGGAAACAAAAAACACGGAAGGACACCCCAAATTTAATATCTCCCATTGTTTTCAAAAAGCGGGAGACAACAAAACACTATACGCATTTTGTTTGATCTGGCTGATCCAGACAACCCATATTAACTCACTGTTATAATAATCTGTTTATTATGTGAGAGCAGATCTTTTAAAATTGAATATCTCCCCTGTGGGGTTCCTGTGGGGACTTGGATTCAAGGAATGGCCTTGAATTTGACTAAGGGTCATTCAAGGCCTTAAAATTTTGGAAAATGTACCAAGAGGCCTTGAAAAGCCTTGAATATTCACGAATGAAACACGCAAGCATAACTATATAGTTATACATGCCAGTGTTTGTGAAACCCTAACTGGACCTCCGGTCATTACCCCATCCTCCCACTTCCCTTGTAGGGAAGTGAGCTGATGGGGTAATGCTCAGAGGTCCCAGTTAGAACAAGTGAAGACAGGGCCTTGAAAATCCTTGAATTTGGCTATTGTGGGGCCCTGAAAAATGTTGAAATATATCACAAAACAGTCTCAGTAAAGTCTTGATATTTATCAGTCCTCAGCAGGAACCCTGTGTAAACATAACAAGAGGCCCCAAAGGGCCTGAAGCGCTCATCTTGAACAGAACACAATATAAACAGAGTCCAAGAATGAGTCTACATAAGCAATCCATCTCCATAGGATACACTGTCAGGGTACTGAATACAAAATTTTTAATTCTTCAGCAACATGGCCAATTCCAGCTCCCAAAGGGAGCCTAAATATTAACCCAGGCTCTTGATTTGAATACAGTTGAATCTGACCTCCCAAGAGATGTTAGTTTAAACATTATTTTATTTCATAGATAAATACAAGTGCACAAGATATGAAGTTACATGATTTAACAAGAGCTTATGAAATGTGGATTCAGCAGCAAGCCGAAACTTATGTAAGTCGTTTCCAACCGACAACACGCACAGTAAACTTTCAAGGCATTTAATACACTTTTATCATAATGAAATTATTTAGAAAATGGTTGAGAAAGAAGGGGTAAAGGACAGAGAATACCAAGGATCAAGGCAGCTGTTTCCTTAAGTGTTGCGGCATAGTAGAGACAGTTGACGCTGCAATGAGGTCAGCTTATGTACATGTACGTTTTTTATACGAATCAAGTGGTGAAAGGCATTTAACAAAAAGATCTCACCCAGAGGTCCGATTTCTCTCACAGATAGATAAAGCCCCAATGGAATTTGATGAGGGTGTTGTGAGAACAGCCTTGCCATACTCCGATGAGTGAGCATCTGCGTTGGGTCCACAACACCCACCTGTCGAAACAATACCCGCATTTTAGTTCCCAATCCTGCTTTGGCACCATACACCATTTGGTTAAAGGAAGAGGTTCACAGCACGAACATTCAGTAAAATCTTTTTGTGGTACTTATATAATTGTGCAATTTTTCAATGATTTCGATATTACTTTCCACAGTATACGTTACACATCCATTTAGAAGTATGTCCGTGGTAATTGTGAAAGGAAGGGTAGCCAGTGTATTTACTCTAATATCTGTATAAATCGGACAGTGGAATAAGAAATGGTCGCTTCTTTCACGGGTGCCACATGTACAGTCAGGAAAATCTGATAAGTAATTTCTAAACAAGTGGTCATTTAGATTACTGCAGCCTAAGCAAAGTCTACAATGGTGTATCTGTGCCTTACGATCTTTATTGCGTTTGAAGTAGGTAGGGACAATTGACTTGTTTCTATTTAGGTAAGACTTGAAAATAAGCAACGAACTATTATCTCTCATGTGTGGCGGAAGGGCATTCCACTGTCACATAGTTGATGGCAGGAATGATTCCTGGTGTCGTTGAGTATGGCAGAATGGGACAGTGAGATTGGTATTATTACGGAGACTACACCCATGGGACTCGGAGGCTAAGGGGGGGATCATCAACGACAGATATGATGGAATCATTCTACGGAACATTTTAAAATATTGTATCAGTTTATGTTTTTCTCTTCTTACTTTAAGCGTTTCCCACCCAGTTTCTACATAAATAAGTTCTTTACTGGCACTCCGTGTGGCGCCTGTCGTAATCCGTGCAGCTTCGATCTGAATACATTCGAGTTTTTCAGATTGGAGTTTGGTGTACCAAATATGAAAGCATTCTGACTGTTTGATCTGAAGAAGAGATATTTTAAAAAATTTCTTCAGATTGCACTAAGTTAAAATTTGGTCTACCATAGCGAGCCCAAATATTAACCTACGGATCCAATTTGAACAAACTTTAATCTGACCCCCCCCCCCTCCCCCCCTAGAGATGTTGTATACCAAATATGAAAGCATTCTGACTAGTGTATCTGAAGAAGATTTTTGAAGAAATTCCCTCATATTGTACTAAGTTAACTTTCAGGTTCCCACATGGAGCCCAAATATTAACCTAGGAACTCGAATTGAACAAACTTGAATCTGACCCTCCTAGAGATGTTGTGTACCAAATATGAAAGCATTCTGGCTGGTGGATCTGAAGAAGAAGATTTTTAAAGAAATTTCCTCATATCGCAATGAGTAAAAATTTGGGCTACCATAGCGAGCCCAAATATATACCTAGGGATCTGATTTGAGCAATCTTGAATCTGACCCTGACCACCCCCCCCCCCCCCCTCCCCCCCTGAGATGTTGCATACCAAATATGAAAGCATTCTGACTGGTGGGTCTGAAGAAGATTTTTGAAGAAATTCCCTCATATTGTACTAAGTTAAATTTCAGGTTCCCACATGGAGCCCAAATTTTAACCTAGGAACTTGAATTGAACAAACTTGAATCTGACCCCCCTAGAGATGTTGTATACCAAATATGAAAGCATTCTGGCTGGTGGATCTGAAGAAGATTTTTATAGAAATTTCCTCATATCTCACTAACTAAAAATTTGGGCTACCACAGCGAGCCCAAATATATACCTAGGGATCTGATGTGAACAACCTTGAATCTGACCCCCCAAGAGATGTTGCATACCAAATATGAAAGCATTCTGACTGATGGATCTGAAGAAGATTTATAATGAAAGTGTCAATGACACTTAGCTTAACATGTGTGTTGTATTTGATGAAAGGGGGGCGCGGTGGCTTAGTAGGTAGAGGTGCAGGCTGCAAGCCGAGAGGTCCTTGGTTCGAATCCCACCTGTGGCAATCGTGTTGTGTCCTTGGGCAAGACACTTCACCCCCATTGCCCACGTGGGGGCACAGTGACGCTGTGTACTGAGGGGTACTGCATGTCGATGGTGCACCTGTCTTCAACCAATGCTAACCCTGCTTGTGTAGAGTTAGTATGTTGGGGAGCTGACAGTTGCTCGCCGTTGCTCGGTGGTTCTCTCTGGGTACTCCGGCTTCCTCCACCCGTAAAACTGTCGAGGTCATGATTAGCCATTGTGCAGAAATATGTGACCTTAAACACCAATAAATAATAAATAAATTTGATGAAAAGGATAATGTTCAATGTTTATGAAAGGATTATGAAATAAGAAAAGAATTGTGATAATTGGGAATATGTTCATTTCTGGTCCCTGTATGCTATGTTTTTGATAAAAATAATATGAGGTGCACACTGTACTAAAGAATTGAGGAGTGGGTTAATATGACTTCACAGTTAATGTATGTGGCCCTCACAGTTAACGTATATTAACGAAAGTTATCAAGTTACAGTGAAATTATTCCAAAACGAGTCATCCTATCAAGTTACATTGAAATCCCTTCATAAATATGGCCTGTAGACTGTGCTAAAGGTTTTCGGGCTTCAGGCCCCTGTAGCCGTCAGTTTCCCAATTGCATCCAAAGGGGACGTTATCATCTAGACATTATATGAAGTCAACCTACCAAGTGACAATGAAATCCCTTCATAAATATGACCTGTAGACTGTGCTAAAGGTTTTGGGTCTTTGGGCTTGGGCAGCCATCATGGTTGAATGATCGCAACCAAAAGGGGACATTCTCATCTGGGCATCACCTGGAGTGATACTACAAAGTTACAATGAAATTCCTTCATAAATAAAACCTGTAGACTGTGCTAAAGGTTTTTGGGCTTCGGGCCCCAGAAGCCGTCACAGTTCACCAATCACGACCAAAAGGGGATGTCATCATCTAGGTATTATATGGAGTCAACCTAACAGGTTACAATAAAATCCTTCCATAAATATGACCTATAGACTATGCTAAAGGTTTTGGGGTCTTGGGCTCGGGCAGCCATCAAGGCTGAATGATCGCGACCAAAAGGGGACATTCTCATCTAGACATTATTTGGAGTCATCCTACCAAGCTACAATGAAATCCCTTCATAATTATGACCAGTAGACTGTTTAAAAAGGTATTTGGGCTTCGGGCCCCTGTAGCCGTCACAGTTGCCCAATCGTGTCCAAAAGGGGACGTTCTCAGTTAGACATTATATGAAGTCAACCTACCAAGTTACAATGAAATCCTTTCATAAATATGACCTGTAGACTGAGCTAAACGTATTCGGGCTTCAGGCTCGGGCAGCCATAATGGTTGAATGATTGCATCCAAAAGGGGACATTCTCATCTGGGCATCATCTGGAGTGATCCTACAAAGTAACAATGAAATCCCTTCATAAATACAAGAGGCCCCAGGGGGCCTGAGGGCGCTCACCTGACATGGTAGCCTAAATATCAACCCAGAGAATTGATTTCAACAAGTTGCATCTGCTCCTCCTAAGAAAAGCTTATACCAAATATCCAAATATTCTGACCAGTGGATCTAAAAAAAAATGATTTTTAAAGAATATTCCACATATTGAACTAAGTCATAATTCGGGCTCCCACAGGGAGCCCATATATGAACCCAGGGACTTGGCTTTAACAAACCTGAATCTCACACCCGTAAGGATTCTGCACACCAAATATCAAAACATTCCGACTGCTGGATCTGAAGAAGAAGATTTTTGAAGAAAATTCCTCATTTTGAACCAAGTTACAATTCGAGCTCCCACAATCGGCCCAAATATGGACCTAGGGACATGGCTTGAACAAACTTGAATCTTACCCCCCTAAGGATGCTGCATAAAAAATATCAAAAGCATTCTTCATCTGCTGGATCTGAAGAAGATTTTTAAAGAAAATTCCTCATTTTGAACTAAGTTGTCATTCAGGCTCCCATAGTGAGCCCAAATATGAACCAAGGGACTTGGTTTGAACAAACTTGAATTTCAGCCCCCTAAGGTTGCTCCATGCCAAATATCAAAACATTCCAACTGCTGAATCTGAAGAAGATTTTTAAAGAAAAATTCCTCATATTGACTAAGTTATAATTTGGGCTCCCACAGGGAGCCCAAATATGGACCCATGGACTTGGCTTTAACACACTTGAATCCCCCCCCCCCCCCCCCCACCCCCCAAGGATGCTACTCACCACATATCAAACCATTCCGACTGCTGGATCTGAAGAAGAAGATTTTTGAAGAGAATTCCTCATTTCGAACAAAGTTACAATTCAAGCTCCCACAGTGAGCGCAAATATGGACCTAGGGACATGGCTTGAACAAACTTGAATCTCACCCCCTAAGGATGCTTCATACCAAATATCAAAACATTCCAACTGCTGGATCTAAAGAAGATTTTTAAAGAAAGTTCCTCATTTTGAACTAAGTTATAATTTAGGCTCCCACAGTGAGCCCAAATATGAACCCAGGGACTTGGCTTGAACAAAATTGAATCTCACCCCCTAAGCATGGTGCATACCCAATATCAAAAGATTCTGCCTGCTGGATCTTGAGAAGATTTTCAAAGAAATTTGCCTGAAATGCACTAAGTTCAAATTAGGGCTCCTATACTGAGCCCAAATATAAACCCAGGGGGCCGATTTGAACAAACTTGAATCAGATCCACCCCACAATGTTGCATACCAAATATCAAAAGATTCTGCCTGCTGGATCTGGAGAAGAAGATTTTTGAAGAAATTTGCCTGAAATGCACTAAGTTCGAAATCAGGCTCCTATACTGAGCCCAAATATGACCCCAGGGGGCCGATTTGAACAAACTTGAATCAGATCCACCCTACAATGTTGCATACCAAATATCAAAAGATTCTGCCTGCTGGATCTGGAGAAGAAGATTTTTTAATGTTTTTCCCATTGCCTACAGTGTTAAAAAGTGCTGACTCAGCACTTTTTCAAAGTCCCGAAACTGTACCCTATGATAAAACCGATGGCAATTTTTTTTTACCAATTCTTTCTGTTGGTCCTAAGGAAGCTTCACACCAAATAAAAATTCTCGGTGCCGTGCAGTTTTGGAGATATGGGCGTTTTAATTTTTTTCTATTTTTAGCTCCTGCGGTTCCCATGGGGCTACAGGAAAAAAAAAATCAGCATAAATTAGGTACTTATGACCCAATAAGCCCTCACATAAAATTTGGTTCAAATCAGACTCTCGGTTTGGAAAATAGAAATTTTGGGCGGGGCCAAAAATTTTGCCCCTCCCATAACGACGCCAAGTATAGCCCCACAAACTTCTCTTGAACAAATCTGAGTCTACACCTCAAAAAAAAGCTGCACACCAAATATCAAGTCTCTGCTACTGCTGGTTCATGAGAAGAAGGTTTTTTAAGATTTCAGCACACTTTTTGGGTGTGGCCCTACCCACAGGCGAGGCAACTTGATTTGAACAAAATCAAATTGCGATGTCATAACAAACTATTATCTCAAATATTAATTAAATTGGTTCAGCGGTTTGGGAGGAGAAGACGCAAACACCATGTTCATGGACAACGACGGACGGTGAGTGATCACTGTAGCTCTCCTGACTGAAAGTCAGGTGAGCTAATGACCTGTAGACGGTGCTCAAGATTTTCGGGCTTCGGGCACCTGTAGCCATCACAGTTGGCCAATCACGACCAAAAGGGGATGTCATCATCTAGGCATTCTATGGAGTCAACCTAACAGGTTACAATGAAATCCTTCCATAAATATAACCTATAGACTATGCTAAAGGTCTTCGGGCTCGGGCAGCCATAAAGGCCGAATGATCACGAACAAAAGGGGACGTTCTCATCTAGACATTATTTGGAGTCATCCTACCAAGCTACAATGAAATCCCTTCATAATTATGACCTGTAGAATGTTCTAAAGGTTTTCGGGCTTTTGGCCCCTGTAGCCGTCACGACTGCCCAATCGTGTCCAAAAGAGGACAGTTCTCATCTAGACATTATATGAAGTCAACCTACCAAGTTACAATGAAATCCTTTCATAAATATGACCTGTAGACTGTGCTAAAGGTTTTGGGGCTTCGGGCTCGGGCAGCCCTCCTGTTTGAATGATCGCAACCAAAGGGGACAATCTCATCTGGGCATCATCTGGAGTGATCCTACGAAGTTAAAATGAAATCCCTTCATAAATATGACCTGTAGACTGGGCTCAAGGTTTTCGGGCTTCGGGCACCTGTAGCCATCACAGTTGACCAATCCCGACCAAAAGGAGATGTCATCATCTAGGCATTATATGGAGTCAACCTAACAGGCTACAATGAAATCCTTCCATAAATATGATCTTTTGCCTATGCTAAAGGTTTTTGGGCTCGGGCACCCATCAAGGCTGAATGATCGCGATCAAAATGGGACATTCTCATCTAGACATTATTTGGAGTCATCCTACCAGTTACAATGAAATCCCTTCATAAATATGACCTGTAGACTGTGCTGAAGGTTTTCGGGATTCGGGCCCCTGTAGCCGTCAGTGTTGCCCAATCACGCCCAAAAGGGGACCTTCTCATCCAGACAATATATGAAGTCAACCCACAAAGTTACAATGAAATTCCTCAATAAATATGACCTGTAGACTGTACTAAAGGTTTTCAGGTTTGGGGTTCGGGCAGTCGTCACGGTTGGCAGATCATGCCCAAATGGGGAAATTCTCATCTAGACATCACAAGGAGTCATCCTACCAAGTTACAATGAAATCCCACCATATTAAACATGACCTGCAGACTGTGCTAAAAGTTTTTGGGTTTCGGGCTTGGGCAGCCATCACGGTTGACAGATCATGCCCAAAAGGGGACGTTCTCATCTAGACATGACCCCAAACCTGCATATGAAATAAAAAACAGTGTCTCCTGTAGAACCCAAAGATTTGATTTAAACATGCTTCAATTTGACACCTCTACGGATTTTTGATAATTAATGACTCAGAACATTTTCAGTTCCCAAAACCGTGCCCTATGACACATTCAACAACAATTTTCTGCCCATTCAATTCTCCTGGTCCTAAGGATGCTACACATTGAATAAGAATTCTCTGTTCCATCGAATACAGTGGAGCCCACTTAATTGGATCTCTCTTAACAGAATAGCCCTATTAATTGAATATAATTTCCCAACACAAAACCATTTACCACACCTCCAGCACAAATTTGACCTGTTAATTGAATATAGGTTATAGAGTAAACTCCTGTTAATTGAATAAAAAATCTTGTAACCTGTCCTGAAATTACCCTGACTGTCCCCAGTTTCCCTTTGTTTATTGGCCTGTTTGACCTCAGTTCATCCAATACAGGCATTTAATCTATTATATCTTGTTTGACAGAGCTCCATGAGCTCTGTCAAACAAGATATTATAGAATAAATGCTAAGTTTATCTCTAGAATACAAAAAAGTGACACAATCACCAATGCTTGGGGTGGAAGTGGAACCCTGTTAATTGAATAGCCACTTTGCCAATGAAAATTATTCAATTAACAGGAGTATTCAATTAACAGGGTTCCACTGTACAAATTCTCCATTCCAAGTGGTTAGGGAAATATGGGCATTGGAATTTTTTTACTATTTTCAGCTCCTGAAGTTCCTGCAGGGTGCAGGATAAAAATGTTTGGGCCGGGAAGCAAATATTTATGACTCAGTTGTACTTCATACCAATTTTGGTTCAAATCAACCCATGAGTGCTGAAAATAGAAAATTTGGGTGGGGCAAAAATTCTTGTCCCTTCCAGAATAACTGTGCATATTGCACTTAAAACTTCCCTTGAACAAACTTGAGAGAACACCTCAGAAGAAAGCTAAATACAAAATATTAACTCATTCCAGCCATCACATAATGAGATTTTTGACAGGGTATTTTTTGTTTTTAAAAATTTGATGAGCAGTTTTCATCGCTGTTCTGGAAAATTGATCAGAAGTGGGGACAAACATATTAGCAGTTATAAAGAGACTAATAAATTTCAGAAAAATGCACCTTTTCAAACTAATAGTTTTTATCATTAACAAGAAAGAGAAATCTCATGAATATGGACAAAAATCAAACATATGAAACCGAGAAGTAAGAGTTCGACTTAAACTTCAGCCAGTTCAGACTCAGTTGATCAATGTCACGGTCACCATTCTGAAGGAGGATGGGGAGTGGGAGGAGGATGGAGAGTGGGGGAGGGGGTGTGGGGCATAGAGCTGAAAATCTTTAAATGTATCAGCCCGAAATCGTTTAAAGCTTTCAGGTGTCCACACAGTGACATGAGTCCCTTTTCCAGCAACTGGGCAAAAAGAGAACTTTTTCTCAATTTCATTTATTTATTGGTATTTAAGGTCGCATTTCTGCACAATGGCTAAACATGACCGCAACATGGAGATAAAGTCAAGTTTAGTCAATCATATACCCATGTTGCCCATTTTAGAGGACTTCCACCCCAAGCATTGGTGACTGGGTACTATTTTACCCGTAAAACAGAGCTTGGTTACCACTGTAAACAAGCACTTCTTCACTTCCTGGGATTCCCACAGGGGTTCTCAATTTCAACATCAACCTCCCCAACCCCCAATTTCCCACACGTACTGCAATGACTGGTCACTCGTGTCTGAGCTCATACTCTACCATAAGCCCATCCCTATTTACAAATATGAGTTACCAAGTGGCCCCTCTGAGTCCTCTCCCACCCTCCTACTTTTCAGTTTTAGAACAAGGACTATTTTAGTCACAGGTACTGCAAATTACAAAAATATTTAAGTAGTTATCTGTTGATTGCAGCAACTACCTTACAAGATTCACAAAAAGCAAGAGTGCCCTGGTCCCGTGTGTTGTCAACGAAAAATAAATACATCCAGGGAGTGATTGACACATGCTCCTGCAGTTCATGATTCGAAATCCACTCAGCAATTTTCAAATCGATCCACCCAAACGAAAAAGGTCATGGTGCACATCAAGAGAGCTAATGAGAGCTAATTTAGAGGCAACGACATCTAAAGTAAACACTTGTGGAGTTTTGTCATCTGATTGGAAAACACTCTTAAAAATGGTTATTCAATTTATCATTATGCACGACCAATGGTTATAATTGATGTATTGTTATGCTGCTTATCTGTAATGATGAACCAATAATCGGAATTGGCAATCGGAACCGGCCGGTTATGGGGCATCAGCCGATTGTGACAACCGCCAGTTAAAAACCGTCAGTTTCCGGTTATTCTATATTTTACACTGACTATTAAAAATCCCTTTGATATCTGGCCATCTCAATAAAGTTTACCATTAAAAACGTGTGTTGTGCATAGCAGAAAATTTAGGGATTTGCAGAGCAGAGATATTACAGAATTTACTAACTGCAAACGGTACAAGATCGCTACCATTTCCCGAAGATTGTAGAGTTCATGTAAACATTGGAGAAACACATCAAGGGAGGTAACAAGGTGAAAAAAAGAACACTGAATAATACATTCTGATGTACATGTAAACCATGCGTCATACAACTTCACAACACATATTAACATCAAAATTATTATTCAATTCAGACACAAAGTACGTGTGCTCAGTATATTCCTGGTTGATACAGCCAAGTGTAAAGTTCATTTACACAAAACCATATTAACACTATTTACCAGAATAAAACTCAATCTTCATGAGAACAATATCATGTGATTGTATCGTTAATAACAATCTTTTCCCCACAACCCAACCAAAATGCAAATATTATTTTGGCTAATATTGCCCAGACCTAAATATGCATACTCTGAAAACTTAGATGGGATTAAGCTTTCGTAATTGATGATTTATCAACGAAATTCTGTAGTATAACAGGCACCAACAGATTTTCTTCAGTGTCCTACTTCAACCATCGGAATCGGCATAATCAGCATAGAAATAACCGGTATTCGGCTGATAGCAAGTTTTGATAATCGGTTTATCACTACTTATCTGTAGTTTTACTGCTTGGAATGATGGATGAGCACATGAAATATCAGAAATAAACACTGAATTGCACCATGTGAATCAAGTTTCGGTGATTGGATCGCACCTGGAAGATCTTGCTTTGCAAACAGCAATGCGAAAGTGAACAAAACATACCCTGGTTAATGTCATTTTCAATAGAAAAGTAGCCCGATACATGTATTATTAATGTGTTAATTTGGCATGGGATATCAGTACTTATCAATACATCTTACACAGTTTTTTCACAGTTTAATACACATGAAAGGAAAATATTGAGGAATTCATGAAAATGTATTCTTTAGTCATTGAGATGTACATAATACATCACAAGTAAAATGAATAATTTAATTTTAGGGAATCCCATCGTAAATAAATCAAAAACTGGATACACGGGTGCAATCCATGAACATCCCCATTTCAACAGTAATTATAATCATTCAACCCCATATGTTTGAAGTCGAGACAATGTAATTTGAAGATACTGATGTCCACCAGTTTATTTGTATTAGCAATGTACCATGTAGTAGTTTTGTCCATAATAAGAATTCTAAAAGTTCCCGCTGGATAATTCTTTCATGTATTTTAAAAGGAATTTGCTCAGGAGTGTTCTTGGTAATTTGTCACAGACCCATTCCATGGAGCTTGGGGTGGGGGGTAGGTGCACCTTGGGTCTGCAAAACAATGGCAAGTTAACATTAAAGTGACCATTATCCAGGAGCAAATAGAAAATGCTTTGGAAAGACTTTTCTTGATTCTTAGTATCAGAAAATGATAGCATGTGGTCAGTTAGTACATTAACTGTTTGGTTTTTGGATGGTCAATGCAAAAAAAAAAATGAAAGTGTCAATGACACTGTAGCTCAACTTGTTTAAGACATGTATAGTATGTGACACAGCAATGACAAACATCTAGGTAATGATAACTAAGGTACATGTAAAGTATTGTAACGGTCTGTACATAAATGCTGACTGTAGCCTGTAACAAATGTGTAGGTAAAGTATTGTAAAAGTGGGGTGACAGTTAGATGCTAAACTAGAAAAGAAATCTTTGAGTCCCAGAGTGGGTCTGACTGAAACCCAAAATATTTGTTCTCATAGCACAGTGATAACAAAGCCACCCCAAAACACTCGTTCCTGTCACAAGGTGATAACAAAGGTACCCCAAGAAGTTTCGTGAAGATCAGTTCATAAATACAGACTCTAGCCCGAGCCGTATTGACATGTGCACTTACTGTGTATAAGTAGCACTGAATAAATCAAAGTTCATCTAATTTGCATAATTTCTGCATGAGAAAACAAGCCTAGACCAATGCCGGGTCTGGACCTGCGTCGCTGCATGCAACAGATCTGAAAATTAGATACACGATACAACTCATCATTATGAAGCAGCAGACCAAATATAAAATCATTCCCTTTCATAGAAGCTAAGAAAACTTGGACGGAAAAAGTGTTTCGGACAGACTGACGGATGGAGTCGAGCGGTTACTAGACCTGCTCTGTAGGTAAAAACCTGTACTATATGTCATGTTTTCCATGTTACTAAACATTCCTACAAAAATTTATTCAAATCAGAACTTTCATACAGAAGTTCTGTACAAAAACTGATTGTACTAATTTTGGTACAAAAAGGTTGCTGGTGGCCATCTTGTATTTTGGACCGCACCCAAAAACACTCGTTCTCGTCCCACGGTGATAACAAAGGTACCCAAGAAGTTTTGTAAAGATCGGTTCATAAATTAGGCCTCTAGCCTGAGTCATATAGAAGTTGTGCACAAAAAACTGATTAGACCTAATTTCGGTACAAAATGGCTACTGGCAGCCATCTTGAATTTTGGACCGCACCCAGAAACACTCGTTCCTGTCACAAGGTAATAACAAAGGTACCCCAAGAAGTTTCGTGAAGATCAGTTCAAAAATACAGCCTCTAGCCCGAGCCGTATTGACATGTGTATTTACTGTGTGTAAGTAGCACTGAAAAAATCAAAATTCAACTAATTTGCATAATTTCTGCACGAGAAAAAAACCCGTACTATATGTGATGTATTCCATGTTACTAAACATTCATACAAAAATTTATTCAAATCAGAACTTTCATACAGAAGTCCGAGCCGTATTGGCATTTGCACTTGCAGTGCTGAAAGTAACATTAAATAGATCAAAGTTAGTCAAATTGGCATAATTTATGCACGAGAAAAAAACCTGTATTATATGTGATGTATCCCATGTTACTAAACATTCACACAGAAAATTATTCAAATCAGCGCTTTCATATGGAAGTTCTGCGCAAAAATCTGATTGCACCTAATTTTGTACAAAATGGCCACCAGCAGCCATCCTGAATTTCAGACCAAACCCAAAAACACTCGTTCTCATCCCATGGTGATAACAAAGGTACCCAAGAAGTTTCATAAAGATCGGTTCATAAATACGGCCTCTAGCCCGAGCCGTATTGGCATTTGCACTTACAGTGCTGAAAGTAACACCAAATAAATCAAAGTTAGTCCAATTTGCATAATTTACAGCACGAGAAAAAAACCCGTATTATATGTGATGTATCCCATAGTACAAAACATTCATACAAACAAATTATTCAAATCAGAGCTTTCATATGGAAGTTCTGCGCAAAAATCTGATTGCACCTAATTTTGGTACAAAATGGATGCCAGCGGCCGTCAAATTTCGGATCGGACCCAAAAACACTTGTTCTCGTCTCACGGTGATAACAAAGGTACCCAAGAAGTTTCGTAAAGATTGGTTCATAAATACGGCCTCTAGCCTGAGCCATGTGTACGGCGTGACGGACGGACAGACAGACAGACGGACGGACGACAGGCCATGGCAATACCTCAAATATGACTTCGCCAAAGTTGAGCTAAAAATGTTATAAGCGACAATACTGGCAGAATGGATCTGCTAACCCAACACCAATATGTTGCTGGTAAGAAGTTGGCAATCCTGCAATACCAGTAATCAATGCAAATTATCAGCATTTGAAGCCAGTCCAGCAGAAAGTAAAGAATTGCCGTTATTCACTTGAAAGAGCTTGCATCCAATCAAATCTTATCAGTTAGTGATAATTAGTTTAAAACAGCAGACAGGCATAACACTAAAGAATAATCAATCAATCATGTGGATTTATTATCAGTTAAATGATTTGCACATTAGTAACAAGTTAACATGATTTCTGTAATATTTAAGGGAGGAAAAATGGAGTAAAATAATAAACAAGTTAATGAAAAGTGACTAAAATAACAAAAAGAGACACAAACATGCATTTAAATTCCAAGTTAGCACCTGAGCCGATGGCTTCAGTGTGAGTTAAAGTAACTGTTTGCATCTGAAGCAACTTTGTTACTGCCAAAAGGTTATAAAGTCAAGAAGAATCAATCAGTGATTGGGCTGGACTATTTAGAAAAATTCAAGTATTGTGATATTTTAACTAAAAATATTGCGATATTGGATATTACTGTTAAAGGGTCTGAAGCTTTATGACGAGTTTACTTCAACCTGCCGATCAATTATTTTAGAGCGAGACTTGAGCTTAAAATGAAACATTCCTTTCCTAGCATTATATGAAGGGCTGCGAGCATGTAAAGAGAGAACATTAAACCTATTCATATCACAGAAGTTGGATACCAGTGATTATCTCAAGAATAGACACCAGAAATTTATTTTTCTGCGACCGCAGTGTCGCCATCAACAGAAATACAAATTGCTGACGTCCAAGAATGACACAAGACATGATAATATACCATCAGGTAAAACCAGCAATGTTTCACAATAATTCACGGGAAGTAAATGATGTAAACTAAACAGAATAATAGTCCTGTAATGTTCTGACCTAGAATGACATTCAAATTTGGTAAGCACCCACAACAGTCCTTGGTGCATAGTTAACTATCTGTGAGGAAAAGCATGTAGTCAAGTCTTTTTGCTGTATACATATATAATCAAATACAGTGTTTCTTTTGTGGAAACATGACAGTACTTCCAGTTATTTTCAGTTACCAATTTAACAGTTTTTAAAAACACCTGATATTGACATGGTTCCACATTTCAGAGAAATGGATTATTGTCAATCACATTATTACTGACAATCAAGCCATATTTTTTTTCTAGGAAGATGTTTGTTTGTCAATTTTTTTTTACTGGGGTTTAATGACACTTTCAACAGCTATGGTCATATAGTCGCAGACAGTTTTAATGGTGGGGGAAGCCAGAGTACCAAGAGAACCACTGAGCTGTTGCAAGCAACTGTCAGATGCCAACTAACTAACCGGACACAGTTAGTAGCAGTTGAAGGAAAGTGTGCAAAACGCCTTGGTACACAGCAATATCCTGCCTCCACCTGGGCAATGAGACTCAAGTGTCTTACCCCAGAACACAACACAGATCAGGATCGAACCGTCAACCTTTCCGTTTAAAGTCCAATGTTCTAACCTATGAGCTACTGTGTTCCCTTCTAGCTAGACACACCTCAGTTCTCTTTGTGGTGGTCACCTGTTGTTTCAACTTGCAGAGAGCCAGATTAATTTGGTCAAAATTTGTTCCTATGGATTTGTATTAGCACTATTTATTGGAAAGTGCTTGTTGGTACACTCCAATAAATAATAAGACAAATCCTTGTGAACAAAATATTTTTGCCTCCAAGATAAGAAGAAGCACAAAGACAGAATACAGAGCATTTTTAGCAAGATACTGCTAGGGCTTGATGGTATTTTGATATACATTTATTTGAGTCATAATGTTAACAGTCAGACAATACTGAAAATTCATCATACCAAGGACCATTACACCAATGGGAAACACTCAAGAAAACTGTTTTCCAAACTTGATCAAAATATTATTGCAAACAAATTTTATATTAAAATTCATAGGAATTAATCACATTTTTTTTTAGGTCATTAAGCTAACAGGCATAAAATCAAACTTAAGTGCCCAAACTCCCAGGGGGCATTCAAAAATTGTCAAAAAAGGGTTATAAATCCAGAGGAAAATATCGTATACAACTGGTTTCCAAATATGATCAGGACTTTATTTGAAATAATTTAGACACAAAAATTAGTTGATGTCTAGCAAAAACTGAACTGAAATTTCAGAAATTGAACAAAGGTTGATATGAGTATGTAAGAAAACACGAACAAACAGCTTCTCACCTGCATGTTTAAGCAAAACAACTGGTATATTTACTTTTATCAATTTTTGAACTAACATACTGGTGCACCCAAAAACAAGCAATGAATATGATAAACTGCTCCACAACCAACCATAAAATTAGTTTATGACTGGTCACGTGTTCGTAAGCTAAGAAGAGCAGGTAACAACTATTCCAACTAACAAATTTGAAATAAGATCAAAACTAGTCTGCCAAATGGGCAGTTTCAGATATTTTGGGACAATGTCAGTTATTTATTTATTTATTTATTTATTTATTAGTGTTTAAGGTCACATACTTATGCACAATGGCTAATCATGACTGTGACAGTTTTACGGGTGGAGGAAGCTGGAGTACCCAGAGAGAACCACTGAGCATCGGCGAGCAACTGTCTGCTCCTCAACATTCTAACTATGTTCAAGCTCCACTCAAGCAGGGTTACAGCGGTTGAAGACATGTGCACCTTCGATGTGCAGTATGCCTTAGTACACAGCGTCATCGTGCCCCCATGTAGGCAACCAGGATCAAGTGCCTTGCCCAAGGACACAACGCGGGTCATCCTGGATGGGGATCAAACTCGGGAACTCTAGCATAGAAGGACAATGCCACTTTAAGAATTATGCTTGTTTCTAGAATTAACTCCTTACTAAATTTTGTTCACATCTAAACATCCAGAACTACAAGCTCTACTAAATTAAGTTTTGAGAGTTACAAAACTGTGAAACAAACATTCCAGACTCCTGCGTTTTTAATAGCAGACAACTCTTTATTTAGTGGGGTTTAATGACACTTTCAACAGTCAGGGTCATATTGTTTTGGACAGTTTTACAGAGAGTGGGAGTTGGGAGGCAGGAATACCCATAGAGAACCATCGAGCAACAACTAGGGACTTTCAGACTTACTTTAGAACCACTGAAAGGGACTACAATACATTGTTCACATACGATTACTTGGGACATAATACTTGACGCTCATCGAGTACGAAGCACCTGCTTTACAAATCAGTTTAACTACAGTTCAAAAATAATGTTGCTTATGTCATGATGGCTTTCCTTTTTAAATATATATTATACTCAAATTTCAAATCACTACACAAACTCTCCTCTCCGCACAACACCCCTCCCAACTAATTGTGTAGTAACGAAAAATGACTTGACAAACTTGAACTTGGTAAGTTATAAGTTAAATGGCAAAACTGAAGATCATTGGTTCCAATGTTATTTGGTGAAACTTCAACATAACAGCATTGTGTGTGCACAACATCAGAGCAGGCCTGGAAATAAGTGGCCGGTCATGGATAGTGAAGTGACCACCATGAAATGTCGATGTGACCGGCGCTAACTGTATCCAACCAGTCATGAATGACCGGCGCATTTTTCTCCCAAGTATATTAATTTTTCACATGAGACCTTGTGTTCTGAATCATTAATTAAGGCTGTTGATGGTGAATAATTTCCACATTCGAATATATTCTCTAAAATAAATACAAATACAAAATTGCAAAACACAAGACAAATTTATAAATGAGAGACGCTCCTTTCACAAACGAAACTGAAACTCATTTGTACTCTCTTTTTTCTGTGTATGTTCTTCACAAATCGAACCAGATAATCCCCTCCTCTTTCCTTTCCTTTGTGTAATATACTTTCTTTGAAGACTGTGAGCAGAATTTGTCATAATTTCCGGAAAGACTTAAGAGTAATTCAGTAATACTTCCAGAAAAATATAACCACTTTTAACTCAGATGACAGACGTGCAAGTGCCGATTTTATTTGGTGCCAAGGTTACCTGGTTCCAAAAATGATGGGGTTGGTTTTGACCAGGTGCCAGATTTCCCAGTGGTGAGACGTCCACGCTCCAGGTGCGGAGATGTTCAGCATTCAATTTAAAAGAAATTGTCGCATTGGAGTCCAGTTGTTACGTTTTAAGAAAAAAAAGTGATTTGCGGACTGAAGACCTCCCTGTCATGCAGTTTAATGTTATAAAAGTGTCATTTCTATAAAATTGAATGCAGGTAGGCCCTAATATTTTGTATATCGTTACGACATTAGCCCAACATAATTTTCATGGGTTTTTGCTCTAGTTAATGTTTGATTTGGAAGCCAAAAAATATGACCAACCCGGGTTACTATACAACCGATCCGATCATTATGGAGACGGTCATTATAACCGATGCACCAAAAAAATTATTTCCAGGCCTGCATCAGAGCAATCCATGCATTTTTAAATGTAAACTGTGGGACTGGCTAAAGGAAGAATGCTGATACACAAATCCAGTAAGTTTAAAGGTCATTTGTAAACAGCAAATTTTTTCACAGAAATGAATGCTAATTGATAGCTCTTACCTAGCGGTCTCGCCTAATGAACACACCAAGTTCAAAAACAATCCTATGATAAATGTGCCCTGTAGGTCAAGTCAAAGAAGAATGTTGATGAACAAATGCAATAAATTCAATGGTTGATGCTAACAGCAACAGTTTTTGATGGAAATGAAAAGAAAATCGATGGCTCCTATCATGGTCACCCTGAATAAGCAAACCAAATTTCAAAATAACCTGATAATGAATGCGCCCTCTGAGGTGTGCCAAAGAAAGATGTTAATGCACAAATGCGTAAGTCCGAAGGTCATTGCTAGTGGCAATGTCTTTTTTTCTTTTTTTCTGGAAATCCATAAATATGCCCTGCAGAGGGTGTAAAAGGGCTGATAACTTGCTGCACAAATGCACTAAGTTCAAAGGCTGGCGCTAACGACAATAATTTTGATGGCAATGAAAGAAAATCAATAGCTTCCATCTAGAGGACACCCCAAACACACATGCCAAGTTTCAAAGCGATCCAGTTATAAATGTGCCCTAAAGGACGTGCCAAAGGGAATATTGCCTAACTAAACTTAGCTCAAAGGTTGTTGCCAGAGGCAAGATTTTTCTGACGGAAATGGAAGAAAATCGATAGTTCCCATCTAGAGACCACCCCAAACAAGCATACCAGGTTTCAAAGCGATCCAAGCAACAATGTGCCCTGTAGCGTGTGCCAAAGGGAATATTGATGCCTAACTAAACTAAGTTCAAAGGTCGTTGCCAGCAGCATGATGTTTTTACACAAATGGAAGAAAAACGATAGCTCCCATCTAGAGATCACCCCAAACAAGCACATCAAGTTTCAAAGCGATCCGATCATAAATGTGCCCTGCAGGGTGTGCCAAAGAGAAATATTGATGCCTGACTAAACAAAGTTCAAAGTTTGTTGCAAACGGCAACATTTTTTTATGGAATTGGAAGAAAATCAATAGCTCCCATTTGGAGGTCACCCCAAACAAGTATACCAGGTTTCAAAGCAATTTGATCATAAATGTGCCCTGCAGGGTGTGCCAAAGGGAAATATTGATGGCTAACTAAACAAAGTTCAAAGTTTGTTTCAAACGGCAACATTTTACGATGGAAATGGAACTAAATTTCTAGTTCCCATCTAGAGGTCACCTCAAACAAGCATACCAAGTTTCAAAGCGATCTGATCATAAACAAGTGTTTGACCACCGAGGTGGTATTAGTCCCCTACGGCGCTTTTGTGACATAAGGTGTTTTTGTCACATAAGACATGACCACAGTCAGCAGGAGTATCAGACCTGCGGGGGGCAGTTTTGGTAAAATAATTGGGGACGGTTCAGCCTGGGGACGGTTCAGCCTGGGGACGGTTCGGCCTGGGGACAATTCAAGTTTCATGACAACAGTCAACAGGAGTGTCAGACCTGGGGGTGGTTTGGGTAAAATACAGGTTATCAGACAGGATTTCAAATGTGAATGGAATCTAAAAATTGAGAATTGAGAGAAGTGTAGCTGGAACCATGTTGGAGGGAGGGGTCGTAACATAAAAATAGAGAAAAAAAAGCTTAAAAAACACAGCAAAAATGGCCGCCATTCCGCCATCTTGGATTTTGAAAAAAAAATATTAAGTGTGCATCATCCCTTCAGAACCATTTATCCACGTACAAAATATGAAAGGTGTAGCTTAAAGCATGTTGGAGGGAGAGGTGGTAACATAAAAACAGACAGACAGAGACAGACGAACAGACATCTTAGATTTTGAAAAAAAAATATTGGTCGTGCATAATCCCCTCACAACCCATTATCCATGTACCATATATGAAAGGTGTAGCTTGAACCATGTTGGAGGGAGGAGTGGTAACATAAAATAGAGAAAAAAGCTTAAAAAACACAAAAATGGCTGGATGGTGCCATCCTGAATTTTGAAAAAAAAATATTGAACGTGCATCATCCCATCACAACCCTCTATCCATGTGCCAAATATGAAAAGTGTAGCTTGAACCATGTTGGAGTGAGGGGTGGTAACATAAAATAGAGAAAAAAGCTTAAAAAAAAATACAACAAAAATGGCCGTCATGCCGCCATCTTGGATTTTGAAAAAAAAATATTGAACGTGCATCATCCCCTCCCAACCCTCTATCCATGTGCCAAATATGCAAAGTGTAGCTTGAACCATGTTGGAGGGAAGGGTGGTAACATGAAAATAGAGAAGAAAGCTTAAAAAAACACAACAAAAATGGCCGCCATTCCGCCATCTTGGATTTTGAAACAAAGATTTTGAGCGTGCCTCATCCATTTATCCATGTATCAAATATGAAAGGTGTAGCTTAAAGCATGTTGGTGGGAGAGGTGGTAACATAAAAACAGACAGACGGATGGACAGATAGACAGACGGAGTGCAATCCTATAGTCCCCTTACGGTTCCCGTAGGGGACTAATAAGCCCTGTAGGACATGCCAAAGGGAAATATTGATGCATAACTGCACTAAGTTCATCGAAGATCATCGCCAGCGGCACCATTTTTTGACAGAAATGGAAGAAAATCAAGAGCTCCCATCTGGAGGTCACTCCAAACAAGCAAACCAAGTTTCAACGTGATCCGATCATAAATGTGCCCTGTAGGGCATGCCAAACGAATATATTGATGACTGACTAAACTAAGTTCAAAGTCTGCTACCAGCGGCAACATTTTTCAGAGGAAATGGAAGAAAATCGATAGCACCCATCTAGAGGTCACCACAAACAAGCATACCAGATTTCAAAGCAATCCAATCATAAATGTGCCCTGAAGCATGTACCAAAGGGAACTATTGTGGCCTGACTAAACTAAGTACAAGGGTTGCTGCCACCGGCAACAATTTTTGACGGAAATGCAGTAAAATCTATAGCTCCCATCTAGAGGTCACCCCCAAATAAGCATACCAGGTTTCAAAGCGATTCGATCATAAATGTGCCCTGTAGGGTGTGCCAAAGGGAAATATAGATGCCTCACTAAACTAAGTTCAAAGGTCATTGTCAACGGCAACATTTTTTGATGGAAATGAAAGAAAATCAACAGCACCCATTCAGAGGTCACCCCAAACAAGCATACCAAGTTTCACAGCGATCCGATCATAAATGCGACCTGTGCAGCGTGTCAAAGGAAATTGTGTATGTACGGGCAGACGTATGCCAACAGACAAGAAGTGACAGCAATAGCTCAGCTTGACTTTGTCAAGTTGAGATAATGAAAGTGTCAATGACACTGTAGCTCAACTTGTCAAGACAAAGACATGTACATGTATAGTATGTGACACAGCAATGACAAACATCTAGGTAATGACCTGATAACAAAGGTACATATAAAGTATTGTAACGGTCTGTACATAAATACTGACTGTTGCCTGTAACAAATGTATAGGTAAAGTATTGTAAAGGTGGGTGACAGTCAGATGCTAAACTAGAAAAGAAATCTTTGAGTCCCAGAATGGGTCTGACTGAACCCCAAAATATTTGTTCTCATAGCACAGTGATAACAAAGGCGCCCCAAAACACACTCATTCCTGTCCCAAGGTGAAAACAAAGGTACCCAAGAAGTTTCGTGAAGATCAGTTCACAAATATGAGCTGTGTAGAAGTTGTGACAAAAAACTGATTGGACCTAATTTCGGTACAAAATGGCCACTGGCAGCCATCTTGAATTCTGGACTGCACCCAGAAACACTCGTTCTTGTCCCAAGGAGATAACAAAGGTACCAAAGAAGTTTTGTGAAGATCGGTTCATAAATACAGCCTCTAGCCCGAGCCGTATTGACATGTGCACTTACAGTGTATAAGTAGCACTGAATAAATTAAAGTTCATCTAATTTCCATAATTTCTGCACGAGAAAAAAACCCGTACTATATGTGATGTATTCCATGTTACTAAACATTCATACAAAAATATATTCAAATCAGAACTTTCATACAGAAGTTCTGCACAAAAGACTGATTGCACTAATTTTGGTACAAAATGGCTGCTGGTGGCCATCTTGAATTTTGGACCACACCCAAAAACACTTGTTCTCATCCCACGGTGATAACAAAGGTACCCAAGAAGTTTCGTAAAGATCAGTTCATAAATACGGCCTCTAGCCTGAGCCGTATATAGAAGTTGTGTACAAAAAACTGATTAGACCTAATTTCGGTACAAAATGGCCACTGGCAGCCATCTTGAATTTTGGACCGCACCCAGAAACACTCGTTCTCGTCCCAAGGTGATAACAAAGGTACCCAAGACGTTTTGTGAAGATCGGTTCATAAATACAGACTCTAGCCCGAGCCGTATTGACATGCGTACTTACTGTGTGTAAGTAGCACTGAAAAAATCAAAGTTCATCTAATTTGCATAATTTCTGCACCAGAAAAAAACCTGTATTATATGTGATGTATCCCATGGTACTAAACATTCACACAAAAAATAATTCAAATCAGCGCTTTCATATGGAAGTTCTGTGCAAAAATCTGATTGCACCAAATTTTGTACAAAATGGCTGCCATCGGCCATCTTGAATTTCGGACCGGACCCCAAAACACTCGTTCTCGTCCCACAGTGATAACAAAGGTACCCAAGGAATTTCGTAAAGATCAGTTCATAAATACGGCCTCTAGCCCGAGCCGTATTGGCATTTGCACTTACCGTGCTGAAAGTAACACCAAAAAACATCAAAGTTAGTCTAATTTGCATAATTTACACACGAGAAAAAACCCCATATTATATGTAATGTATCCCACAGTACTAAACATTCATACAAAAAATTATTCAAATCATAGCTTTCATATGGAAGTTCTGTACAAAAAACAGATTTCTGCATCGTCGGTACAAAATGGCAGCTGGCAGCCATCTTGAATTTCGGACCAAACCCAAAAACACTCGTTCTCGTCCCACTGTCATAACAAAGGTACCCAAGAAGTTTCGTAAAGATCGGTTCATAAATACGGCCTCTAGCCCGAGCCATAGCAGCTTGGCACTTACAGCTCTGAAAGTAACACTAAATAAATCAAAGTCAGTCTAATTTGCATAATTTACGCACGAGAAAAAAACCCGTATTATATGTGATGTATCCCATGGTACTAAACATTTATACAAAATTTTATTCAAATCAGAACTTTCATACAGAAGTTCTGTACAAAAAACTGATTTTTGCATCATCGGTACAAAATGGCCGCTGGCAGCCATCTTGAATTTCGGACCACACCTAAAAACACTCGTTCCCGTCCCAGGGTCATAACAAAGGTACACAAGAAGTTTCGTAAAGATCGGTTCATAAATACGACCTCTAGCCCGAGCCATAGCCAATTGTTGACGTACGGACAGACGGACGGACAGACGGACGGATGACGGGCCATGACAATAGCTCAAATTTGACTTCGTCAAAGTTGAGCTAAAAATGGATTTTGTACAATTAAGAGTCATATATAGAGCATTACTTGCACAAATATTCTGAGAAAACAAAACTTGTCTTTCATTTTGTGTAGGGAAAAATTGTCGGATTACATATTCTGCCAAATAGGAGGTAAAGTTATGCAAAAAGCCCAAGAAGAGCATTTAGCACTGTTTTTGTACAATTGTGTAATTGTGGTCATTGTACACTGAAACTAAATGAACAAAAACTTTGAAAATTGAACTTCACTTTTGGGTTATAAATAAGGCTGAAAAATTTGAAAACACTGTGCCAAAAGAAACTAAAGTAATCAAACAGAATGCATACAGAGGTCCAGAGGGCAATAGGTTACCAAAATGCCCATCTGCATATATTCAGAAGGACCAAAAATAAAATCTAATTTTGCAAAACTCTCCAAAAACTGTTGTCTGGACACATTTGTTTCAATTTTCAAATCAAAAGAGAAGCAGACTTCACTTGAAAATAGTCACAAATTCACCCATATTGCCAATGATCTATATTTTCATAAGATATACAATCCCCTTTAAAATCACTGCATAGAATCATCATTTCAATAAATGATAAGCATAAGAAAAGGGCATAATCACGGAAGAAAATCATCAAATTTTATTCTGATTGAACTTGACTTTTATGATAAATTACACAACGAATATGGTATAATGGGAGTCGAGCAAGCTCTCGGGCAACCAGTCTAATTCTGTTTGGAATTTCAACCTGTTATTGGCTATTTTGTTTGTTTGTTTGTTGGTGGTTAACGTCACATATTTATGCACCATGGCTAATCGTGACACAACATGGAGATGAAGTCAAGTGTAGTCAATCGTTGATCGACATGTTGCCCATTTTAGAGGACTTTCACCCCAAGCATTGGTGACTGGGTCCTATTTTACTAGTAAAGCAGATCTGGTTTACCACAGTAAACAGCTTACTTCCCGGGGTTCCCACGGGGATATTGGCTATTTGTTTACCAACTTTTTGAGGAAATTTGCAAGAGGGAGTAGAATTAGAGTTTCCCAAGCTCTCAAGCCACCAGTCCTTCTGTTAGACATTTGACACTGATATGGCCTTGAACCAGTCTAGCCCTCAAATAAGCCATCGCCTGTGTTTAGACTCACTTGTCTGGAATATTTCAGTTGGTTAGAAAAAAGAACCTATAGTTCACTTTTCCGACAAACTGATATATTCCAGATGATTAAATCTGAAAAATTTCTTAATGATTCATATTTTGTTAAGCAAAGCTAGAAATGTAGCTCAATTCAAACTTGATGTGATCAACATTTTGATGACATTACAATCAGAAATGAAGACTCACCACACTGGGTAGTTTCACAAATTCTGTTAATATCTTGTTTTCAAGAGGAATTAAATACTTATTGACTGGAATATCCATAACTGGGGCAGGAAAAAATACCTGTATATCTTTGTAAGTAAAGGCACATCACATTACATCAATGGTTGTCTGCATGCAAATGTCCACAAAAAGTGGGTAAACAAGCAGTCCATAACAGCATCGAATTCCGAACAGAATTAGATTGGTGGCCTGAGAGCTCGAGAGTTATCCTGAATATAGTTTATTTTGGTCTTAGTTGATGAGCTTAGTACTCAGCACTAATTTTCTTAGCTTACTTGTTCCAATGTTCTTTACTTTTATACAGAGCTGGAAACATGATTGGGAGTATTGTGGAAGCATTATCACTGATCAAGCTCAAGATGTATTCATTATTCCAATAATACAAAGCTCGCTCTGCAACCTGTATAACAAAAATAAACATAGCAGAAAAATAAATAATTAAAAAGGGAACACACATAAATAGCACATTTTTGTTGTTTGTTGTGCACCACCCTATTTTCAAGAAGCATGTGTAACTGATAAAAGCATTTTTAAATTTTTTTCTCTCACAGAATAAAATTAATTTATTTATTTATTGGGGTTTAATGTCACTTTCATCAACTAGGGTCACCTCGTGTCTGACACTTTTATTAGTGAAGGAAGCTAGTAAACCCGATGGGAGAATAAAAGAAATTCCTTCTCATTCCAGGAGACAAAATGGGAGGACACTCGTCATTATCAACCAGCTGATCTAAATAATAGGATATGGAATGTACATCTTAACAGAAACAAAGAAATACTTGAATTTTATCAATTGGTGACAGATCTGAAGGTTGTACCATGATGAAAATTAAATATCATCCAACTGCTTACTTTATTTATTTACTGGTGTTTAAGGTCGCATATTTCTGCACAATGGCTAATCAGGTCCACTACTGCCCATTTATTATTTATTTATTGGGATTTAATAACACTTTCAACAGCCATGGACTCTCGTGTCGGACAGTTTTACAGGTGAAGGAAGCCGGAGTACCTGGAGAGAACCATCGAGCAATTCTGAGTAACTGTCAGCTCCCCCAACATACTAACTCCACACAAGCAGGGTTAGCATTGATTGAAGACAAGTGGACCATCAACGTGCAGTATGCCTTAGTACACAATGCAACTGTGCCCCCACATGGGCAATCAGGATTAGGTGCCTTGCTGTTGCTTACTATTTTAACAAACAGCTAGTTAAACCAATTTTGACATGACTCCTCAACCAAGCCCTAAAATCCCATAGGACTCCGACAAATGGTGTTGCTCTTGACTCTCAAAAGCTTTACATTATCTACCAACCAGACTGCATCCCCCCCAAAAAAACGTTTTGACATTTGGTGAACTCCTGAAAGTATTTACTGTTCATTGGCCCCGTTGCACAACTCCATGAAAGAAAAAGGTTATTTCTCATGAAAAATTATCAACAGTTGTCCATCTTGACATTAATGTAGTTCTTAGCTTACAAAATGAAGTTAAATAAATCTCATCCTTTCTCTTTCATGAAACAAAACTTGTGACTGAAGGTTAAGAGCAACGAAAACTTAAGACGAACTGATTTAACAGACAAGAGGTCCAAGAAATCAGTCAAGAACAGACAAACAATGTTTTGGCCACATTCAGTCTAAAGTGAACAACTACATTCAAACTAAACTGTTTTAACAGGAATCTTTTTCCAACTAAATTGTCAAGTGCCTCTTCCTCCAAGGTTTGAGCAAAAGGCAAGTTGTCTAGAATTGTGATATATAAATGCTGGAACACAGCCACATCTTCCCAAATATAACAACTCAATTCAGTCAGTACTAATCTAAAGAAATCGGACCCCATCAGTTGCTTATCGTTATCAAATTATTTATTTTATTTATTTATTGGTGTTTAATCCTTTGAACTCTAGTGGTATCTTCCATGTCATTTCAACAGCAGCAAATGGAATAGTTCATGTTTATTATTTGGGGGCTGACCAATTAATATTTTCAACGTGCTGCCCTGGGGCAGCCTGTTGAAAATATTGATTGGGGTACTCCACATATTTGCTTTGAAGCCATCATACTTAATGAAGTTATGATGTATCATGTTCCTTGGCCAGAAAAGCAGCCTCTAGGGTTCAAAGGGTTAAGGTCACAATTACTAATCATGACTGCAACATGGAGAAATAGGCAAGTTTAGTCAATCGTTGATACCAATGTTGCCAATTTTGGAGGACTTCCACCTCAAGCATTGGTGACTGGGTCCTACTGTACCAAGAAAACAGAGCTTGTTTACCACAGTAAACAAGGGCAACGCCCCCGGTCCCCCGACCAAGATGGCAAATTCAAGGGAGCTGTTGGGATGCAATTTGTTCGCAGAGCATGGCCATTTTTTAACTTGACCTGTATTTCCAACCAATTAAATCACATACTTAGTTTCGTTTCAATCAAATGATCCAAAGTAAAGTTATCATCGTTGGGATGCAATTTGTTCGCAGAGCATGGCCATTTTTTAACTTGACCTGTATTTCCAACCAATTAAACCACACACTTAATTTCGTTTCAATCAAATGATCCAAAGTAAAGTTATCATCCGGACAACACAAAAAACGTATTTTCTAAGTCGAAAAAGTGGAATAAATCCAGTAAAAATCAGTGGAGTGTGCCCATTTTCGAACTTGACCTGCATTTCCACCCAAATAAGCGGCATACTAAATTTTGTTTCAATCAAATGATCCTAACTAAAGTTATCATCCGGACAACACAAAAACTGTATTTTTTAAGTCGAAAAAGGGGAATAAATCCAGTAGAAATCAGTGGAGCTACTATCCCTCAAAGGTTTGAATAACCTGTTAGATGCAGACTTACACAGTGCATACATTAAGTTCTTAACCAGTGTGAGGGCCAAATGCTCAAAAAATGTTATCAACTGTTTGGGAAGACAGGACAACAAAATGTCTGAAAATTTGTGTAGCTTTGAAACTGCTAAATAGTCAAACCCTTCATAACGCGGTGGTAATATTAATTAACACAATACAGTGGAACCCTGTTAATTGGATTGCCACTTTGGCAGTGAAAAATATTCAATTAACAAGAGTATTCAATTAACACGAGTTTGTCATTTTTCTGTATTGTAGTGATGAACTGATAATTCTACAATATCTTGTTTGACAAGCATAATTTTTATTTACTGGGATTTAATGACACTTTCGACAGCCAGGGTTACCTCATTTTGAGGTTTTATGGGTGGAGGAAGCCAGAGTACTGAGCAGTGGCAAGCAGCTGACAAGCTCATGGAGCTGTCAAAAAAGATATAATTGCATAAAAGTCCATATTTGATGTACGCAGGCCAAACAGATTTATTAACACCAGCAATTAATGGTCAGCAGTTTTTATTCAACAGATATGTTTTTTTTATTCAGTTAACAGGAGTTTTGTTTATGACCAATAGGCAAGTAAGTGGTCAACATTTTACTAAGTTATGGGAAATGGTTTGATGGTTGGAAGTTATATGCAATTAATAGGATTATTCAATTAAGAGGTATCTAATTGAGCAGGCTTCACTGCAGAAACAATAACTATGTCAGCTGTTTATTCCTCAAAGAATTGGACTGGATTACTTGTCACAAAGAAGAATCCTTCCAAATCTAGGGATTTAGCAATGATTTCTACTCAAACTGGGGCAGTCAAAAAATGAAGTCAAGGCCTTTGAATAATTAGTTAAAAAAAAATTTGACTTAATGTCTCAGATTCCCTCGACATTACATGGTAGAACACTCATTCTGGGGCCATTAAAGAAGTCTGAATTACACATTTCACATTAAAGCCATTGTTTCAGGCATTCAAATTTTAGGTGCATGACAAAGTTTGCACATCAGTACGCCTCTTTAACTGGCAGACCTCTAAAGTATTTTTCAATGGTGATTTGAAACTGAGTACTTTATTCAAAGATACCATGCTACCAGCAAGGGGAGCCTTAGGTCAGCAATATTTTGTTCATAAACAATTGTTTTGTTACCAATTTATTGGAGGGCATTTTGGCAATCTCCCATAAATTGTAATGAAACAATTTTATATATTTCTTCCTACTGTTGAGCAAACAGCAAGCTTATGCATAAAGGTGGTGGCTTTCAGCACTTTTCTATAGAGCCATGACCGTGGCTCCAAGCACTCAGCCAGTTAAAGTAGGCTAGGTGTGTTGTTAATTGTGCCTCTCAGAAAATCTTATTTTGTGGTGTGCAAACACTTATTTTCTCAAGCAATGAGCCATGGACATCAGCGCATGAAATGTGCAACACGAAGCTCATGTATGAAGAATCAGACAGAGTATTTTCAAAAAATTAACATTTTTACCTGCATGTTTTTGATACATTACACATAATATAACCTGACACTATAAAGGTGCCCAATTTGCTTTCATGTCTTTTGCATGCCTTAACTGAGCATCAGACGTGTCTGTGGTGTCACATGACAAATACATGTTTAAACAGAATGGGAACTTTGAAAACTAGAGATGGTCTGTCACCCGCTATACCCCCACCATGGCATATTGTCTAGTGTGGGTGACTGAAAGGGGGCATTCAATTTTTATAAGTAAAAAAAAAAATCCAATATGGCCACCAGTCAGCCATCTTGAAACCGAGCAGGAAAATAGTGTCACGCACTTCCCCTTATAATGTTGATCATTTTTGTGAAGTTTCATGAAAATGCGGCTAAAACTATGGAAGTAGTTCGCTCCACAAGTTTACAAACAAAAAAATCCAATATGGCCACCAGTTGGCCATTTTGAAACCAAGCGGGACAAAAATTATGTCATGCACTTACCCTCCTCATGTTTATCAATTTTGTGAAGTTTCATGAAAATGCGGCTAAAACTGTGGAAGTAGTTCGCTCCACAAGTTTACATAAAAAAAAAATCCAATATGGCCACCAGTCAGCCATCTTGAATCGATCGGGAAAGACATTATGTCACGCACTGCTCCTCATCATGTTGATCATTTTTATGAAGTTTCATGAAAATGCGGCTAAAACTGTGGAAGTAGTTAGCTCCACAAGTTTACATGTGCAACGGACTGACGACAACAACTGACGGACATGTTGACTCCTATATACCCCCTTAAAACTTTGTTTTGTGGGGGTATAATTATGGTCTGTATCAATCAAAGAAGGTAATAAAAATTATTCTCTGTAACTTTTTTTGTTATTTTTTGGTGTCAAGATATGATGAAAAGTTGTTTTTAAATAAGCCGGCAAAGAATTACAATTTATACAAGTTTTTAGTTATACTTTCAACAAATACGCTGGTGTTACCTTGAAGTTAGTAATTGTAAGACCGTTTAACAGTTTCCTTTTTTTCCATTACAATTCTGAGTCCTTGTGAAAATTAAGTATATCAACCATTATTCAGTGATTTAAACATTAACTGAACAATATTTAATAAGATAGTCTAACATTTCCATATCCTCAACTGACTTTTCTGACTATTACTTCTAAATTATAAGACATAGTTATTACTGTAAATAGTTATTACTAATATCTGAAACATAGCATCCACCTTTTGGCTGACAACAGACTTGGGTGAGTTGCACACAAATGTAATTAATTACAATCACAGCAAGGACTATAAATATGAAAAGAAATCTGAAATCAATATTGTAAAAATGCAATGACTATAAAAGGCCACGTCTCCCGAAAAAAAATTGTGGAATTTGAGGTATTTGAAAAAAAATGAATTTTTAGAAGTTTGGAAAAGGGACATAACATAAAAAAAAGAAGAATTTTCAAAACTTGAAAAAGAGGCATAACACTGGCAAAAATGATTCAGACCGCACCCCGATTCTAACTTGACCTGTATTTTATGTTGATACACCTACATACCAAATTTCATTTGATTTGGCCAACTATAACTAAAGTTATCATCAGGAAACCAAAAGAAATGAATTTTCGAAGTCGCAAAAAGGGGCATAACTCTGGCAAGAAATGTTGGACCGCACCCCGATTTGAACTTGACCTGTATTTCATGTTGATACACCTACATACCACATTTCATTTGATTTGACCAACTTTAACTAAAGTTATCATCGGGAAACCAAAGTGGGATGGACGGACGAGAGGACAGATGCACGTATGGACAGACACCCAGCTATTTTAATAGTTCCCCAAAAAGAAATTTTTCGGGGGACGATATACGAGTTAAACATATTTATTTATTGGCATTAAAGGTAACTTTCAGCATCTATGGCTCTATCATGACTGCAACTCAAGTACACAGTCAAGTTTAGCCACTAGTATATACCTATCATACCCACTTTAGAGATCTCCACCCCAGGCATTGGAAATCATGTCCTAAATCATGTCCTATTTTAACATTAAAACAGAACTTGTTTACAACAATAAATGAGCACTGTTCCACTTCCTGTGGTTACTATGGGAAAGTTAGAAGTGGATAAACGTTCATGACGGAAATCTAGCCCTTAACAAGTGCCTGATGAACGATACATCTGAATCTAAAATTTTATTCTGCAAGAGAATAGACAACTCATATTCATATTAAGTTTAAAAAAAAATGTATAATGGAGAATGTAGGAGATAAGTAATGGAAATCTGATATAAAAATGTCAGTTAACTCAAGAAAAAATTGCGAGTTCCAACACTGTGATGGATGGTAAAAATAGGCCGATGAAATCGTCAGATGTGTACCCATACGCGCAACTAGTAGAAAGCTGTATGACAGAGGGCCACCATGGATGCCGACATTATGTACACCATACAAGGTATGGGTACATATAGAAATGGATTGGAGGAGTGTCTAATTTGATGGATAAAGGGTTAATATCTCCGAAGCAAATTGTCAGATTTACATAAAAAACTATACAGCACAGCACATCAGTAACCTGAATAAATATATAAAGTAACATGACAATCGGATTGACATTTTTTGAGTTATCTCATGCCAAAGGGATTGGAGGAATTTTCAATTTGAAGGATAAAGGGGGTTAATATCTCCGGATCAAATTATCAGATTTACACCCAAAACTATACAGCTCAGCACATCAGTAACCTGAAGACAATTATAAAGTAACTTGACAATCCAAACAATATTTTTCAAGTTATCAAATGCCAAAGGGATTGGAGGAATTTTCAATTTGAAGGATAAAGGGTCAATATCTCAGGATTAAATTATCAGATTTACACCAAAAACTACATAGCTCGGCACATCAGTAACCTGAACACAAATATAAAGTAACTTGACAATCCAAGCAATATTTTTCAAGTTATCGAATGCCAAAGGAATTGGAGGAATTTTCAATTTGAAGGATAAAGGGTTAATATCTCAGGATCAGAATAACAGATTTACACCAAAAACTACACAGCTCGACACATCACTAACCTGAACACAAATATAAAGTAACTTGACAATCCAAGCAATATTTTTCAAGTTATCGAATGCCAAAGGGATTGGAGGAATTTTCAATTTGAAGGATAAAGGGTTAATATCTCAGGATCAGAATAACAGATTTACACCAAAAACTATAGAGCTCGGCACATCAGTAACCTGAACACAAATATAAAGTAACTTAACAATCCAAGTAATATTTTTTGAGTTATCGAATGCCAAAGGGATTGGAGGAATTTTCAATTTGAAGGATAAAGGGTTAATATCTCGAGATCAAATCATCAGATTTACACCAAACACTATACAGCTCGGCACATCAGTAACCTGAATACAAATATAAAGTGACTAGACAATCCAAGCAACATTTTTCAAGTTATCGAATGCCAAAGGGATTGGAGGAATTTTTAATTTGAAGGATAAAGTGTTAATATGTCAGGATCAAATTATCCGATTTACATCAAAAAATATACAGCTCGGCACATCAGTAACCTGAACACAAATATAAAGTAACTTGACAATCCAAGCAATATTTTTCAAGTTATCGAATGCCACAGGGATTGGAGAAATTTTCAATTTGAAGGATAAAGGGTTAATATCTCAGGATCAAAATAACAGATTTACACCAAAAACTATACAGCTTGGCACATCAGTAACCTGAATACAAATATAAAGTAACTTGACAATCCAAGCAACATTTTTCAAGTTATCGAATGCCAAAGGGATTGGAGGAATTTTCAGTTTGAAGGACAAAGGGTTAATATCTCAGGATCAAGTTATCCGATTTACACCAAAAACTATACAGCTCGGCACATCAGTAACCTGAACACAAATATAAAGTAACTTGACAATCCAAGCAATATTTTTCAAGTTATTGAATGCCAAAGAAATGGATACGGACGCCGGATGGACAGACGGACAGACAGAGGATGGACAGATGGACGGATGGACAAAGGATGGACGAATGACGGATGGTCACCCCGGATGCCGGCATTATGTGTACCATACATAGTATGGGTACACATAAAAATGAAACAACTTCGAAGTCCAACTAGGGCAATAACTCTTGACAAAAGTACACTGAATAACACCTGCACTGACATGGGAGAAGACATCAATAAGATGCAGTTGAATATATTGTTTAACAAGAGCACCGCCTAGCGGGACATTATACGCCCGTTTTGTATTTTTGAAGAGTTGGGGTAAGGATGGGGGTGAGGGTGAAAATTGTTCGGACCAACCCTATATTCGAACTTGACCTGTATTTTGTTGTGATTAAACAACATACCAAGTTTGGAACCAATCGGAAAACAAATATTAAAAGTTATCATGCGGAAACCAAATATTTGATGCATTCTATGTCAAACAAGGGCCATAATTCAGGGGAACTTCGAAGTTCGAACTGACCCCATATTCGAACTTGACCTGTCTTTTGTTTTGATTAAACCACATACCAAGTTTAGGAGTCAATCGAAAAAAAAATACTAAAGTTATCATCTGGAAACCAAATGTTGACGAACGGACAGACCAACGGATGAACAAATGGATGGACAAATGGACAGACAGACGGACTGATTCCATAATTCGACGGTTTTTCAACAGGCGTATAAAAAATCAGTCAGGCCATACTAAAGTTATAATCCGGAAAACACAAAATGCACAAATTCAAGAGGAACAACTCTGGAAAGGTACATGTGATTTTAACCGAAAGTGAACTTGAGCTGTGCTTTGTGGTCAAAAACAAAATCTGAGAATTTGAAAAAAAATCGGTCAAGGCAAACTAAAGTTATCATCCGGAAACCACAAAATCCACAAATTTGCAATCATTCAAGGGGAATAACTCTGGAAAGGTATATGCGATTGTGGTCAAAAGTGAACTTGAGCTGTATTTTGTGGTAAAAAACTGAAAATTTGAAATAAATCGGTCAAGGCAAACTAAAGTTATCGTCCGGAAACGAGAAGTTGGGCTAAATTCCCATAAAGGGCCATAACTCTACTGCAAATGGGCCTTTAGAAATGGAAATTGAACCCATCCTGTATTTTGTCATACTAATTCCACATGCCAAATTTATCTCAGCTCAAACCATTACAATTAAAGTTATCGTCCGGAAACGAAATGTGTCCATGGACGGACAGACGGGTGGAGAGACTATTCACATAATGCGGCACGTTTTTCAAATGGGCGTATAAAAACATCTGAAAAATTTGGTGTCAATCCGTCCAGGCGTTTGGCTTTAAATGAACGGAAACCAATTTTTTTTCTCAAAAATTGTGTTTTCAAAGGGCCATAATTATGCAGCAGATGGACTGAGAAACACCAATATCGAACTTGACCTGTATTTCATTGCTAAAAACAACATATGAAAAATTTGGTGTCAATCCGTCAAGGCGTTCAGCTTTAAATGAACGGAAACCAATTTTTTTTAGAAAAATTGTATTTTCAAAGGACAATAACTCTGCAGCAGATGGACTGAGAAACACCAATATCGAACTTGACCTGTATTTTATTACTAAAAACAACTTCATAAAGTTTGATGTCGATCCGTCAAGGCGTTCGACTTTAAATGAATGGAAACCAAATTGTTTACGGACAGACCGGTGGACAGACGGACGGACGGACAGACAGACTGATAACATGATACGTCCCATTTTTAGAAATGGGCGTATAAAAACTCATTGGTAACATACCATGAACCCGCAGAGACCGACCAACATTACCACATATTGAGCTGTCTGTCGCAGCTAAAAATGGTCAAATTCCCTTCCACATGCACAGTTACACTTCATACTCATAATTTACCAAGTTTTGTATAAAAAAATCCAAAAATAAAAGCACAAGTTAAGCACATGAACCTTTGTGATAGAAACAGGGATGCACAAATTTGAAAATTTAAGATACAAATTGTTTGCATAACCCTTCTGAGCCAAGATAATCCCAATCCCATTGCACTCTCTTTTGAGTTTTTTTTTCTTTTTATTAACTTGTTGACTGCTGACATTTTTGGTTGTCAAAACTTCCTCACTTGTCTTTGACTTGCTATAATTTATGTGGGAGTGTCGGAAACACTCTCCCATAAATTGGGACAAGGCAAGAATTAATAATTTCATTTCAAAGATAATGTGAAGCACATCCACAAAATGTGAAGCATTTCAGCTGTGACACCTCCTCTGGAGACCAAATATGGGCTTCCAGCACCTCCAGTTAACGAACATTAACCCTTTACCCAACGTAACGGCCAAAACCGGCCAGCGCTATTCTCAAAAATCGCCAGTTAATTTTCATTATTTTTTTCATTTTTTGTCTCAAAAACATAGGTTATGACCCCTCGTTGGAACGAGCTCGTCGAGCTTGTTCCAACGAGGGGTCATAACGTAAGTTTTTGAGACAAAAAATGAAAAAAATTAGTTATTCAAGAATTATTTTTGCAAGTGTCGTCTGCTTTTCATGTTAGGTAAAGGGTTAATGAACACAAAAATAAAACATATATCTTTACCACAGTTCAGTTAATCTATCTTCAGCAAGTACATTGGGATGTCTCTATAACCTACAACTTCGACCTTCATTGACCAAGCATATAACTAGTCACATAAACATCTCTATGCCGATGATACTCAGCTGTATGCGTCTTTTAATGCACTCAGTGAGTCTGATTCACTGAATTCAGTAGATATGATGAAAAACTGTGTTAATAAGGTATGAATCTGGATGACTAGTCATAAGTTGAAAATGAATGACGATAAGACAGAGGTGTTGGTTATATCTCGCACCGAAATTCCTTCTAATTTGCAGATTAAATCTTTAGAAATTGGCAATTCAAAACAAACAGTAGCAAACACTGCTCGCAACATTGGGGTAGTGTTTGATTCACGTCTTTCGCTGGAACCAAATATTAATGCAATTTGCAAGCGCTGTTTTATGCACATTAGAAATCTTGGACATCTTAGAAATTATTTGAAGAAAAGATCATTGGTAAGGCTCGTTCATGCCATTATTTCTGCACATTTGGATTTCTCTAATTCACTCCTTATAGGCTTGCCGCAATCGCTTATCTCTTAGCTGCAAAAAATACAAAACACTGCAGCTCGTATTATTACAGGATGCAGACACTATGATCACATAACCCCACTGCTTCAAAAGCTGCAGTGGCTCCCTGTTCAACAACGTATCACTTTCAAAATTCTGGTTTTGGTCTTTAAGTGTATTAATGGATCTGCTCCACAATATCTTCAAGACCTTTTGACAGTTCAGTCATCGAAACGGAATCTCCGCACATCCGAACAGCTTCAGTTACATGTTCCTTTTTCCCGTTCTGCCTTGGTGAACAGCAGGGCCTTTTCCTTCGCAGGTCCACAACTCTGGAACTCATTGCCAACACATATCCAGTCTTCCAGAAGTTTAAATGAGTTTAAAACAAATCTCAAGTCCCACCTTTATCAAGAGGCTTACGAGGTTTGAGCTACTTAGATTTCATCTGTTTGTTTACTTTTATGCGTATAGTAGGGAGCTTGAATGTATTTATTTTTTTCCATGTGAAGCGTTTTAGAGCACAACTATGTGGTTTTACGCTATACAAAAACTCCATATTATTATTATTATTATAAACAACTTGGGTATTCAAAATACACCTCCCATAAGAGAAGTGAAAGCACAATCGTAAATACCTTGAATTCTGAGTCATCCCCAACTACTGGCAATCAACAAACATTAAACACCAACCCCCTCTCCCAATCTCAAAAAATAAATAAAACAGAAACAGAATAAACGACAGTCAAAAAGGGTTCAAGATAAATCTGTTTGAAACTCTTGAACCATGTGATTTTAGAGGAGCAAGAAAATGTTACCCAAGAAGGTTACCTTGTATTATCCAATTTGTGCATCCCTGTAGAACCTAGCCATTAAAAGGGCAAAGCTCTGGGACAAATAGCATAGCTGTGGGAAAAATTGTCAAATCAGACGGTTCTTTACATCATCTACACTTGGTACTCATTTGTACTTAGTTTTATGATAAAAATCTTGCCACAAAAGAGGCATAACTTTGGCAAGATTTGTCAAATTAAAAATTCCTTTGCACATCTGCATCAACTCTTCCTTCTCATAATTCACTCGTTTCATAAAAATCCCTTCAAAACGTAGAAGATACAAACTTTTATGATAGAAATGTAGTCATAAAACGGCCATATTTTGGGAAAAGTGTGTGAAATCAAAAATTTCCCAGCACATGCTATTCTGCATACCCACACTTCACACAATGCTTTGTTGCAATCTAAAAAAAAATGTAGGATTTAAGTTAACAATCTTTTGTGACAGATGTTCAGACAAACTGTATCTATTTATTTATTGGCAATTAGGATCATGTTAATCAAATGTGACTATATCATGACTGCAACACAAGATAAAGTAATGTTTAGCCAAACCTTTCCATCTGTACTTCCTACTTTAGAGGACTTCCACTCCAAGCATTGGTTACCAGGTTCTTTTTTCCAAGTAAAACAGAACTTGTTTACCACAGTGAACAAGCAATGCTCCACTTTCAGGGGATACCACAAGGAGACGGCACATTGATTTATTTATTTACTGGTGTTCAACTGGTAGAGTGCTGGAAGCCCATGTTTGGGCTTTATACTAAAGTACAGGTTCTGCAACATGAACACTTCATACTCGTGATCTGCTTTATATTATCCTTAATACCACATTATTTAGTCTGTGAGGATTTATCTTGTTACAATTTATGGGAGCGTGCTTGTTGGCACTCTCCCATAAATTGCAGCAAGGCAAAAACATGTGAACAAATTTTGATGAACAAAAATAATTTAGCACTCTACCAGTTAAGGTCACATATTTCTGTACAATGGCTAATCGTGACTTTAACATGTGATATAAAGTCAAGTAAAGCCAAATGTTTATATTCAGGTTGCCCATTTTAGAGTAACACGGACTGATGGACAGACAAATGAAAACCAATGAAATCATACAGAACAGAGAATGAGAAAAGGGCAATGAGAAACATTCATATGAACAGTTTTGTAAGTGTACCAATGGCTATAACTTGGGATATATATAGATGTAAGGAACCTGCAATATGTGGATATCCTTTCATCATGCTGGTCTGTCACCACACCAAAGTGCGTCAAAATCTGAAACTGATGCTTGAGTTATTATGCCAAATGTTTGTATCGAAGTACAGATGGATGGACTGACGGATGGAGCCCTTAGCTTTATACCCTCAAAACCTCATATGGCAGTAGGGGATATAATAACCCATCTTTTAAAAGTGGTGTAAAAACTTTTGCTATTAACTGGTTGAGTGCTAAATTATTTTTCAAAGGTGATTTGAAACATGGGTCTTTTTTTCAAAGATATCTTGCTACCAGCAAGAGTAGCCTTACATAAACAAGATTAGGTTTATGGATAAATGTTTTGTTACAATTTATTGGAGAGTGCCAATAGGCACTCTCCAATAAATTACAACCAAACAGTTTTATATAGAAATATTTTCTTCTGCTGAGCAAGCATCAAGCTAATGCATACAGTGTAAAGCCACTAAAGTGGCTTCTAGCACTTTTCAATAGTGCCATGACAGTCATTCTTTTACCCAACAAATTTGCTCTGTCTGTTTTCTCTTTGAATCAATCATTATTGCAGGAAGCATTTTGAAATTTTTGGTTGTTTTCCCAGCGAAGTATGTCTAGAGTTCCCGCCATTTGAAAAACTAATTAACTCAGTAACAAGCAGTCATAAGCTTTAGAGGTGGGGGGAAATGCAATTTGAAGGTTTTTTTTTTTAAATCCTGCTTTCTTTCAACTTTTGGGTTTCTACTACATTAAAGGTAAATGGGGTTATAAATACAACCTGGCTGATAATGTGTCATTAAACATAATTTGTGCTGCAGAACTCTTAGCACTTTGTGTGTGTTTAACAAGAAGGAAAGTTTTTAGAGTAACTTCTCTTTGAACTCTGAGGATGTTTCGATGCCCTCTGTAACATTAATGCTTCACAAGCAGAATACTATGTGAACATTTTTTTCTCTCTTGCTACCTGATCAAGTTTTTTAATTATATGTTGTTTGAAATTTTGAAGACAGCCAAAATTGTATTTGCTTGCAATCTGGAAGGAACACTGAATTTTAGACATGTTTTGTCTATTCCAAATTTCTATTGTTTATTAGGAGTTCACCAAGACTTTCAAAGGCAAAGGTCTTATGTCTGACAGTTATAAGAATGGAGAAGGCTAAGTAACAGAGAACAACACATCTTTACCTATCAGATTTTACAACTTACCAAATAGGCACAAGCCCATTAGTCAATTACAAAACCAAGGGACATAATCAAACCTTACACAGATGACCTGAGTGCAATGAACTTGTACACATTTTCAGCCCACACTGCACTTCAACCCTCACGGTGTGGAAAACCCTAACCTCCCAGTGCACTCTCTGGACTGAGTACATGTCAAGTTTGGTGTTGATTCAATGGATGTTGTAGAAGTTGTTCGGGAACAAACACATACACAAAACGTTTTGTAAATTGTAGCATGAAGATACTGTAATTAAGTGACAATAAATGCATCTTTTTTTGTGGAATATTTAATTCACTCCAACCTGCAATATACTGTGAAATATTTTATCTCTCATTTGATGGTAAAATCAAAACACAATTGGGATTAATAAAGAGGCCGCAAAGAACTCAAGGACCTCACCTGAACAAGTTGTTCAAAGAACGATTTAAGGTCACATCCAGAATGTAGAGTTAGTTTATACTAGAGAGAAATGAAGTCATGTAATAATTTATATCTTTGTTTCCATGTCAGAAGACTTTCCTAGTATTCCAGTGCTATCAGAGAAATAATGTGAGGAATAACGTTGGGTTTCCCGAGGTTTCTAGTATTCACAGTAACACCAAAAATGGGCCATTTCTCGAGGACGTGGAATTCTAAATATCTAAGTAGAAATTTTTTTTTTAAATCCCAAATCATTTGAAATCCTTCAAGCCACATTTTAACCCCACTCACACCCCAGCCCAATAAAAGAGAGAAAAAATTCACACAATAGACTCCACACAACTTAAAATTAGTCATCTACAAAGGGAGCCCAAATATGAATCCAGGGACTTGATTTAAACAAACTTGAATCTGATCCTCCTCCCCCTTCCCAGGGATGCTGTATAACGAATATCAAATTTTTGACTGGTGGATTAGATGGGAGATTTTTAAAGGTTATTCCTCATACTGGACTAAGTTAAAATAATTAACCCAGGAACTTAATTTAAACAAACTTTAATCTGACCTCCAAAAGAATTCTGTATACCAAAATATCAACAAGATGCAATGTGATGAGGGCCATCACTGTGGGCCCCGCATTTGAAGCAGTTTCTAATCTGAACAGTACAGAGTACAGTAAAACCTTCCTTGAGAGGCCAGTGAGGTCCCATAATTCTTGAACGACAAATCTGAAAACTGTCAAAAAATGAAATGGAGGTTCGTTTGATCAATCTCAATAGTCCTTATAACTATGAGAATAGGTGAAAAGAAAATTGAGTAATGATATGACATGTGAAAAATTGTCATTTTTTTTACAATTAAAGTCCCTTAACTCCAGAATGACAAACTTGAAAATCGTAAAAATTGAAAGAGGTGTTGCCTTTACCGATTGTAATATTGCTTCTAAATTTCAAAAGATTCGGTAGAAGCATTATTGAGTTTTTATACGACATGTAAAAAATTGGCAATTTTTTGAAGATTCAAATCCCATAACTCTGGAAAGAAAAAACAGATATCCGTCAAAAACGAAAAGGGAGCTTCTTTGATCAATTTGAATATTGTGTATAAATATTACGAGAATTGGTCAAAGAAAACTTAAGTTAATGCTCGACATAGGAATATGCTGTCTAACTTGCCAATTTTTTGTAGAGGACCTCACACAGACCATTGGTTCTCAATGGACAAGTAGTTTCAGATAAGAAGATGAAAATGTGATTTCCCATAGGGTTTCCATAGTAACTTTCAGCTGTAATTGCAGCCATGTTTGCAACCCGATCAACATTAAATGAGAATAGTTGTTAGATGATGTCCCAGTCATCAATCATGTGAAGTTTCAAAACATTTGGCATTGTAGTTTCAGAGGAGAAGATTTTTGAAAATCGACCAATCAGAATCAAAGAATGCCTCTGGTGGCCATGTTTTTCAACCAAAGGGAACAAAATGAGTATCGTTTGTAGAGGACCTCCCATAGACCATTTCTGCCAAGTTTGTTCATATCGGCTCAGTAGTTCCAGAGAAGATGAAAATGTGATTTCCCACAGGGTTTCCATAACTATGATCTGCAATTGCGGCCATGTTTGCAAACCGATCCAACATTTGTTTGTTTGTAGGTGGTTAACGTCACATATTTATGCACCATGGCTAATCATGACACAACATGGAGATGAAGTCAAGTTCAGTCAATCGTTGATCTACATGTTGCCCATTTTAGAGGACTTTCACCCCAAGCATTGGTGACTGGGTCCTATTTTACTAGTAAAGCTGAACTGGTTTACCACAGTAAACAAGTGCAGCTTACTTCCCGGGGTTCCCACGGGGAGATCCAACATTAAATGAGGATCGTTGATAGAGGATGTTGCAGTCATCAATCATGTGAAGTTTCAAAACATTTCGCCTTGTAGTATTAGAGAAGATTTTTAATGAAAGTGTCAATGACACTGTAGCTTAACTTTATTGTGTATTGTGTTTGATGAAAAGGATAATGTTCAATGTTTATGAAAGGATTATGAAATACAACAAGAATTGGGATAATTGAGAATATGTTCATTTCTGTTCCCTGTATGCGATGTTTTCAATAAAAACTAGAGGCTCTAAAGAGCCTGTAATCGCTCACCTGGAACTACATATAACTAGAGTGATGTCACACATGCAGCCTGACTGTCCCAGGAATGGCAATGCTTAGACGCAAAATAGTCGGAGCCAATTTTTGTTAACAGTTTACCTAACGAATCTGCCATATCTGCACTCGTGATATACAAAATTTGCTATTCAAATTTTATTTTTTCATTTCTCTACTTCAAAACATACCTCATGACCTATTAATGGAACAAACTTGATGAGTTTGTTGCAATAAGGTCTAATAAGCCATGGTCAGAAGTAAAAAATGAAAAAATCTGATGTTTCAGAAAAATAATTTGTACTGTTGGCTTCAACTTGTGTTAGGTAAAGGATTAAAGATGCAGTACATAAAGCAATGTTGGGCTATATGAGTCAATTTTCTTTTTTGCATGTAATAACTGTGTGTGTGTGTGTGTGGGGGGGGGGGGGGGGGGGGGGGGGGGATGTTGCTGGAACCTATATTCAAACCTGGCCTGTATTACTAGCTGGAAAATACACATATCAACTTTGGCTGAAATCAAATAATCCAAACTGGAGTTATCAGTCGGAAACCAATTGTTTACAGACAGATGGATGGACCGACAGATGAACCGACGAAAGTCATGGCTAAAAATGCATTTTGTACCAAAGAAAAAATATTGCATGAATGGCCCTGGGTGAGGAGGAGGTGGGGTGGGGTGGGGGTGAGAGGTGGGGGTGTGTCAGGGGTGTCCATTTTTTTCTACGTGGTCAGTCTAAATGCTTCAGAATGCATTTCGAGCAGAGAAAAAAAAAATACCTAACTGGCACCATGGGGGTGGTGGTCTGGGTTTTTAACCACAAACTTTAAAAAAACATTTTTGAAGAAAGAAAAAAAGTGCCTAATTGCCCCCCCCCCCCCCCCCCTGGGGGGGGGGGGGGGAGGGGTAGTGACTGTAAATAGTTCAAAATGCATATTCGAGGAAAGAAAAAAAAAATGCCTAACTGGGGGGTGGGTGGGGGGATAGGTGGGTGTGATAATTTCTGTCTGGATTTTTAACCACAAACTTTTACCAAAACTGTAAAAAAGCATTCTTGACAAAAGGAAAAAAAAGGTAGTGACTATAAATAGTTCAAAATGCATATTGGAGGAAATAAAAAAAACAAAAAAACAACTAATTTGGGGGAGGGGGGGGGGGTGGGGGTGGTGTTTGTCTGGGTTTTTAACCAAAACTGTAAACCAGCATTTTTGACGAAAGAAAAAAAAAGTGCCTAATTGGCCCCCTGGGGGGGTTGGGGGGGGGGGGGGGTATGTAAGTTTTAGAAAAGGTTCCACATGTGGTGACTGTAAATAGTTCAAAATGCATATTGGAGAAAAAAAGAAAGAAAAAAGCCTAATTGGGTGGGGGTGGGGTGTTTGTCTGGGTTTTTAACCACAAACTTGGATTCATCCTACCAAGCTACAATGAAATCCCTTTATAATTTTGGCCTGTGGAATATTCTAAAGGTTTTCGGGCTTCGGGCCTCTGTTGCCATCACAGTTGCCCAAAAGGGGACGTTCTCATCTATACATTTTTTGAAGTCAACCTATCAAGTTACAATGAAATCCCTTCATAAATATGACCTGTAGACTGTGCTAAAGGTTTTCGAACTTCGGGCCCCTGTTGCCGTCACAGTTGCCCAAAAGGGGATGTTCTCATCTAGACATTATATGAAGTGAACCTATCAAGTTACAATGAAATCCCTTCATAAATATGACATGTAGACTGTGCTAAAGGTTTTCGGGCTTCGGGCAGCCATCATGGTTGAATGATCGCAACCAACAGGGGACATTCTCATCTGGGCATCATGTGGATTGATCCTACAAAGTTACAAGGAAGTCCCTTCATAAATATGACCTGTAGACTGTGCTGAAGGTTTTCGGGCTCCGAGCACCTGTAGCCGTCACAGTTGCCCAATTAAGTCCAAAAGGTGACTTTCTAATGTAGACATTATATGAAGTCAACCTATCACGTTACAATGAAGTCCCTCCATAAATATGACCTGTAGACTGTGCTAAAGGTTTTCGGGTTTTGGGCTCGGGCAGTAGTGACGGTTGATAGATCACACCCAAATGGGGAAATTCTCGTGTAGACATCACACGGAGTCATCGTATCAAGTTACAATGAAATCCGTCCATACTAAACATGACCTGCAGACTGCCCTAAAAGTTTTTGGGTTTCGGGCTTAGGCAGCCATCACAGTTGACAGATCATGCCCAAATGGGGACGTTCTCATCTTGGCATTATAGGCATTATACAGAGGCATTCTATGAAGTTGCAATGAAATCCCTTCATAAATACGACCTGTAGACTGTGCTAATGGTTTTCGGCTTTTGGGCTCGGGCAGCCATACCGGTTGACCGACCACGACCAAAAGGCAACGTTCTCAAGTAGACATGACCTAAAACCTGCATATGAAATTTTGTGACGATCAGACAAGAACTACCAGGTATAGCCTTTACTTGAAGGTTGAATAAGAAACTTTAACCACAAACTTTAACCAAAACTCCAAATGTCAACAAAAGAAAAAAAAAAAAACTACTTGAACCTTCAGTTAAAAACTTTAACCACAAACTTTAACCAAAACTCTAAAAGTTAACAGACGGATGGACGGACGGACGGACGGATGGACAAAAGTCATTACTATAGCCCTCACTGTAAACAGTCGGGCTAAAAATGTGATTTCCCATAGGCTTTCCATGTTAACTGTGAGCTACAATTGTGACCATGTTTGCAAACATTACATCAACATTACATGAGGATCACTGATAGGTGTCCCAGTCCTCAATCACGTGAAGTTTCAAAACATTTGAATCCATCAAACAGAATCATAGAATGTCTCTGGTGGCCATATTTTCCAACCAACGGGAACAAAAAGAGGATCGTTTGTGGAGGGCCTCCTATAGACCATTCCTGCCAAGTTTTGGTTCACGTCGGCTCAGTAATTCCAGAGAGAAGATGAAAATGGGATTTCCCATAGGGTTTTTCTATAGTAACTATAAACTGCAATTGTGGCCAAGTTGGCAACACGATCAACAATAAATGAGGAACGTTGGTAGAGGGTGTCCCAGTCATCAACCATGCAAAGTTTCAAAACATTTGGCCCTGTGGTTTCACAGGAGAAGAGTTTTCAAAATTGACAAATCAGAATCAAAGAATGCTTCTGGCGGCCACGTTTTTCATCCAAAAGGAATAAAATGGGTAACAGTTGTAGAGAACCTCTCATAGGCCATGCCTGCCAAGTCTGGTCCAAATTGGCTCAGTACTTTCAGAGAAAATGATGAAAATGTGATTTCCTATAGGGTTTCTATAGTAACTACAAGCCACAATTGCAGCCATAATTGCAACCCAATGAAGATTAAATGATCATTGGTAGAGGGGGTTACAATCATCAGTCACATTAAGTTTCAAAACATTTGGCCTTGTAGTTTCAAAGAAGATTTCTTGAAAATGCACACATTTATGAATTCTGTTTCAACAAAAAAATCAGTAAAAGAAGGTTAAATATTTTGAAAATTACAATTTTTCAGACAATATTCTCTTTTAAATAGCTTTGGATAGGTAAAGGGTTACAGGAAACACATTTTACTCCAATTTTGTCATATCTTAAATACTACTACTGGGAAAAGAAAATAAACAAAACTTCCATGCTTTCCAAACACCTGTCATCAATCAGTATTTCAGATAAGTAACTTGAGAGTAATACATGCATTAACATAATTACAGCTGCACTTGTTTACAGTAGTAGTCATAATAATCCTATAAACTATGAATCTTTCTCTTCCTACACTGATAAGACCAGAAGCTGACATCATTTTCTGGAAAGCTCTCAATGATAGCTTTCCAGAAAATGTCAGATTCTGATCTTGTCAGTGCAGGAGCAGTAGTTAACTTAGTTTATTGCAGTTATGCCACAACTTATTTTGACTTGTACTGTATACACAATATTTGTTTTTTTTCCCCCAGTTTTCAGTGGAGAAAACTGGAACCAACCCTTACCAGATTCTCAAAAAACAAGTATTTTACTGACAGGACTGATCTCTCCATACAGACAGGAGAGGCATTGGGTTAACCATTAGAATATAGCCTCTGGCGGCCACATATTTCCATCCACTCATAGACCAATCCTGCAAAGTTTGGTTTACGTCGGCTCAGTAGTTCTAGAGAAGAAGATGAAAATGTGATTTCCTATAGGGTTTCTATAGTAACTATAAGCCGCAATTGCAGCCATGTTTGCAACCTGATCAACATTAAATGCGGATCGTTGGTAGAGGGTGTCGCAGTCATCAACCATGCAAAGTTTCAAAACATTTGGCCCTATGGTTTCAGAGGAGAACATTTTTCAAAATCCACCAATCAGAATCAAAAAATGCTTCTGGCAGCCATGTTTTTCAAATCACGGTAACCAAAATGAGGAGCCTTTGTAGAAGACCTCCCATAGACTATCCCTGCCAGGTTTGGTTCACGTCGGCTCAGTTGTTCCAGAGAAGATGAAAATGTGATTTCCCATAGGGTTTCTATATTAACTATAAGCCGCAATTACGGCCTTGTTTACAACCAGAACAACATTAAATGAGGATGGTTGGTAGAGGGGGTCCCAGGAATCATTTATGTGAAGAATCAAAAAATTTGGCCTGGTAGTTTCAGAGGAGAAGATTTTTGAAAATCCACCAACCAGAATCAAACAAAGCCTTTGGCGGCCATATTTTTCAACCCACAGGAACAAAATGAGGATCGTTTGTACAGGACCTCCTATAGACCATTCCTGGCAGGTTTGTTTTATGTCAGCTCAGTAGTTCCAGAGAAGAACATGAAAATGTGATTTCCCATAGGATTTCTGTAGTAACTATAAGGCACAATTGAAGACATGTTTGCAACCCGATCAACATTAAATGAGGATCGTTGGTAGAGGGGGTCCCAGGAATCAACCATGCAAAGTTTCAAAACATTTGGCCCTGTGGTTTCAGAGGAGATTTTTCAAAATCCACCAATCAGAATCAAAGAATGCCTCTGGCACCATGTTTTCAAACCCATGAGATCAAAATGAGGATCGTTTGTAGAGAACCTCCCATAGACTATCCCTGCCAGGTTTGGTCCATGTCAGCTCAGTAGTTCCAGAGATGATGAAAATGTGATTTCCTTTGGGGTTTCTACAGTAACTATAAGCCGTAGAGGGCCTCCCATAGACCATTCCTGCCAAGTTTGGTTCACACCGGCTCAGCGGTTAGAGAGAAGAAGATGAAAATGTGAAAAGTTTATGGACGCCGGACGACGACAGATGCCAAGTGATGAGAAAAGCTCACATGGCCTTTAAGGCCAGGTGAGCTAATAATTCAAGGTGTAAACTGTACTAAAGAACTGAGAGGTAGGTTAATGTGGCCCTCACAGTTAATGTATGTCAACCAAAGTTACCTAGTTCCAGTCATATTATTCCAAAACGAGGCATAAATACGCCCTGTAGACTGTGCTAAAGGTTTTCGAGCTTCGGGCATGTGCTCATCTAGACATTATACGGAGTCATCCTACCAAGATACAATGAAATCCCTTCATAAATACAACCTGTAGTCTATGCTAAAGGTTTTTGGGCTCGGGCAGCAGTCATGGAAGAATGATCGCTACCAAAAGGGGATGTTCTCATCTAGAAGCATCCTACCAAGTTACTATGAAATCCCTTCATAAAGACGACCTGTAGACTGTGCTAAAGGTTTTTGGGCTTTGGGCCCCTGTAGTCATCACAGCTGACCAATCGCAACCAAAAGGGCACGTTCTCATCTAGACATTATATGGAGTCATCCTAAAAAGTTACAATGAAATCTCATCATAAATACATACTGTAGACTGTGCTTAAGGTTTTCGGGTTTTGGGCTCTGGCAGCCATCACGGTTGACAGATCACTGCGAAAGGGGGAAGTTCTCATCTAGACATCATACGGAGTCATCCTACCAAGTTACAATGAAATCCCTCCATATTAAATATGACCTGCAGACTGTGCTAAAAGATTTTTGGTTTCAGGCTTGGGCAGCCATCACGGTTGACAGATCATGACTAAAAGGGGATGTTCTCATCTAGATATTATACAGCATCATCCTACCATGTTAGAATATCCCTTCATAAATACGACCTGTAGACTGTGCTAAAGGTTTTCGGGTTTTGGGCTCGGGCAGCCATCATGGTTGACCGATCGTGACCAAAAGAGCACGTTCTCATCTATAGACATGACCTCAAACCTGCATTGCAGTCACCAATCAAGTTTCAAAACATTTCGCCTTGTAGTGTTAGAGAAGATTGTTAATGAAAGTGTCAATAACACTGTAGCTTAACTTGACTGTGTGTTGTGTTTGATGAAAGGATCATGTTCAATGTTTATGAAAGGATTATGAAATGAGACAAGAATTGTGATAATTGAGAATATGTTAATATCTGTTCCATGTATGCTATGTTTTCAATAAAAATAATTTGAGGTGCAGACTGTACTAAAGAATTGAGGGGTGGGTTAATGTGGCCCTCACAGTTAATGTATGTCAACCAATGAAATCCCTTCAAAAATACAACCTGTAGTCTGCGCTAAAGGTTTTTGGCTTGGGCAGCCATCACGGTTGAATGATCGCGACCAAAAAGGGACGTTCTCATCTAGACATTATCTGAAGTCATCCTATCAAGTTACAATGAAATCTCTTCATAGACTGTGCTAAAAATTTTGGGGCTTTGGGCAGCCGTCACAGTGGACCAATCACGACCACAGGGGGACATTCTCTTCTAGACATTATATGGAGTCATCCTACCAAGATACAATGAAATCCCTCCATAAATACTAACTGTAGACTGTGCTAAAAGTGTTTGGGTTTTGGGCTCAGGCAGCGTCACAGTTGACAGATCGCGACCAAATGGGGAAGTTCTCATCCAGACATCATACAGAGTCATCCTACCAAGTTACAGTGCAATCCCTGCATATTAAATACGACCTGTAGATTGTGCTAAAAGTTTTTGGGTTTCGGGCTTGGGCAGCCATCACGGTTGACAGATCATGACTAAAAGGAGACATGCTCATCTAGACATTAAACAGAGTCATCCTACCAAGTTACAATGATATCCCTTCATAAATACAACCTGTAGACTGTGCTAAAAGGCTTTCAGGTTTTGGGCTCAGGCAGCTATCATGGTTGTCGATCGCGACCAAAAGAGACGTTCTCATCCAGACATGACCTTAAACATGCATATGAAATTTTGTGATGATTGGACAAGACCTACAGGGTGTAGCCTGTGCTAAAGGAAAATGTGAACGGACTGACAGACTAACAGACTTCTGCATGCGTGATGGCAATAGCTTATCTTGACTTTGTCAAGTTAAGCTAATCAAAGGAAAGTTTCCACTGGACACCAATAATGCATAATCAAGAACTAAAATTGATATTCTGGACAGTATTCAGTAGTTAGTTACTGAACGAAAACCAAACTCAAGATGGCCATAATGATTTGGCCACTGGTGGCCATGTTGGTTCAGCTGACTGGTCCAAAATCGAAAAGAAGCTTCCTCTAGACACCAACAATGCATAATTAAAAAATAACAAGAGCAAAGGATGGCATATGCCCCTGATGTTGTCATAAAAGGGTGGGAAAGTCTCTCGGGGGCATAACCAAATCAAAAGGAAGCTTTCTCTAGACACCAATAATGCATCAAAAAGAAATTGATTTGAGTCAGCATTCATTAGTTATTGGACCGAAACCAAATTCAATATGGCCACCATGTCGGCTATATTGAATTGGCCAGCTGATCCAAAATCAATCACTGCCAAATGCAATAATGCATTCCTCTGGACACCAACAATGCATAATTAAAAAATAACAAAATAAATAGTGTTGTTCCACTCATCATACCTAATCCACATATGAAGTCAAGTTATGATTGGTCCTGCAAAAGTTTAAATTATAGAGCAGAAACCTGTTTCAAGAACATTTAATATCAAAGGTCAGTGTGACCTTGTCCTGTGTCACATCAGCGTCAAAGTGAATAGGGTTCTTCCACTCATCATACCTAATCCACATATGAAGTTAAGTTAATACTGGTCCTGTGAAACTTTAGTTATTGAGCGGAAACCGGTTTCAAGTACATTTAATGTTGAAGGTCAAAGTGACCTTGTTCTTTGGCACATCAACATCAAAATGAATAGGGTTCTCCCTCATATCATACTGAGTTATATCAAGATCAGTCTTGCAGAATTTTTCTTATAGAGCAGAAACCAATTTCAAGTGTATTTAACATTGGAGCTCACTGTGACCTTGACCTTTGGCACAACATGGTCACAATAAATAGGCTTCTTCCACTCATCATACCTTACCCACATATAAAGTTTGGTAAAGATCCAGTTGGTAGAACTTTAGTTAATTGACGGAATGCAAAAAGTTAACAGACGGATGACGACAGACATGGTGATAACATAATTCCCCCTCCTCAAAGAGGCTGGGGGCATAAAAATGATTTTAGGCAGCATTCATTGGTTATTGGATGGAAACCAAATTCAATGTGGTGGCCAATGGCAGCCATATTAAATTGACTAGCTCCAAAATCGAAAGGAAGCTTCCTCCAGACACCAATAATGCATAACCAACAACTGAAATTGATTCGAGTCAGTATTCGTTAGTTATTGGGTGGAAACCAAATTCAAGATGACCATAATGAATTGGCTAGCTGGATCAAAATCGGAAGGAAGCATTGTCTGGTCATCCACAAGTAACTCTTAAAATAATGATTTGATCAAATAAGCGGTTCTTTAGTTATCTGACGGAAACCAAACATTAACGTACGGATGACAGATGCCAGACGACGGACGGATTTGGTGAAAACATAATGCTCCCGAGAGAATCTCTCGGGGGCCTAAAAATTATTTTTGATAAGGCAATGCAATAATGCGAGACAACAAATAGAAGAAAAGTAATCCAAGTACCTCTTAATGCTTTGCTGTTAGTACAAAAACTGTTATTTATTTATTTTTGTTTAAGGTCACATATTTCTGAAGCAACAGATGAAGTCAAGTTTAGTCATTCGTTGATACCCATGTTGCCCATTTTAGAGGACCTCCATCCCAAGCATTGTTGACTGGGTCCTATTTTACCAGCAAAACAGAGCTGGTTTACCACAGTAAAAAAGCACTGTTTTAATTCCCAGGGCTTCCATGAGGGGGACAAAAACTATTAAGCATCCTATTTATCCATATAAATATACACAAAAACATTTTGCCTCAAAAACATAATTCCTCATCTCTCACAGAAACAAGCCCAACGAGCTCATTTCAATGAGGGTTCATAAGCTATGTTTTGAGGTAAGTATTAAAAAGAAAAATAATAATTTGAATGGTGATTTTTGTGAAAACCACTGGCCAGTTATGGCCAATAGGATAGATTAAGGCTACAACTATTCTTTCAAAACATCAGTTAAAAAAACGTCAAGATAGCAACCTGGAATAGACACATTCAATACTGATGTCTTTTCAGCTACAAAATACTTGATCATCAGTGTCAGAATGGATTGATTATTTAACAGTGAGCAAGACATTTTATTTCAGCAAAATGAACAACTCTTGTTTCTGAAAGACCCTAGGTCAGTCTAAAAGTATTTTCTTTAGTGGTAATGCTACAAGAAGCATGGCCCACAAAATCGATGAAATCATGAAACAGAAGCCAAGAAAAAGCTAACCTTCAGCAGCAGCCTGAATTCAAAAATTAGAACACATCAACTCCAAGTCTACAAAACTCTATTCCTAGTCTTTGAAACAAACATGCTTTACACCATTTGTAAAGCCAAATTTTTTAAACAAATATCTGGATATGTCAAATGTTTCATTATATCCTCAATTACACGATTCTTGCAAAAATTCTATTAATTGCATTAACATGAGTATAATATTGCAATTAGAACACTATTTGAAAAACATGAAAACTGTTTCATTTCAGGCATGTTATCAGCCATCTGCAGAATGGGGTTGTCTTTTTGTGATTAATTCAGAACTTAATCAGTCATTAAAAATCTAAATTTTATAGTAAATTTCCTTTCTTATTATACCTACCACAATTGTTTACTACAGGCTTGCACTACAGTGGAAGTCCCTAACTCGGATAAAATACTCTCTATTTTTGTCTTTCCCAAGCAAGTTGGGAAAGAAAAGTGGTGCAAAAGCACCAATAAAAATAAGCCAAAACTGGGTCGAGTGCAACCGGCGCAGACCCAGTACGGGACGCTCTCTCCCAAGTACAACTCCACGACTTCCGTTGCCAGTGTGCATATACCGTCTCTAAAGACTCTTTCTTTTTGAATCCGTAAACGTTAGAGTTATGTGATCAGCGGGGAGGAAAGATTCTTTACCCGTAAAGAAGACGGGAGGGCCTCCATGTAAACAATTGTGGTAGGTATAATAAGAAAGGAAATTTACTATAAAATTTAGATTTCTTATCAACCTACTCACAATTGTTTACTGCAGGCTGAATAGACAAAAGGCTGGAGGGAATCGCATAACCAACCCCCACATAACCCTAGTGCACTGGAACCGTGAAGTAGATGGAAGAGGTCCCGAGGCTTATCAACCATAATGTCTCAATCATTGGTAAAGGACAATGAAAAGAGACATATGAGCCTGTGTGACACACAGACAGAAAAAGGGCAGTAACAGCACAAGGCCGAAACTGACCTTCAAGAAGCCTAATGGCTATGGCAGACAACAGCCTGAGCAGAAGAAAGAGGACCCAGGGCAAAAAGGTCCTCCGACTGCTCCTGCAACTGGCGTAAATAAAAGGTGGAGAAAGTAGAAGCATTTCTCCAGTAGGCTGCCTGCATAACATCCGACAACTTGACGGAGTTAGAATAAGCCCAAGAGGTAGACAGTGCCCGCACCTCGTGGGCAGAAATACGATTGGTAATACAATCGCCAGCTGCTAAACGACCATAAGCCGTACGAAGAGCAAGACAAAACCATCGAGAAATGGATTGAGGAGAGATCTTCTGTCGACCCGGAATGAGAGACAGAAAAAAACGTTTTCTGCCTTTCCGTATGAAGCGTGTCCGATCAAGATAAATGCGAATAGCACGGACCGGACAGAGCAAAGGGCGAGTACCCTCAACAGAGGGAAGAGCCCTGATACAGATAGGAGGAGGAGTAGTATCTGGTAACTGATTCTTAGCCAAAAAAGAGCAATCAGTGGTAAAAGTAACACTGTTGGGAGAGCTCCTAAAAAGGCCGGGTCAACCGAGAGGGCGTGAAGCTCACTAACCCGTCTGGCCGAAGCAAATGCCATCAGAAAAGCCGTCTTATATGTGAGAAAATGCATATCCACCTGGGATAAAGGTTCGAACGGCGCCCCCCCCCCCCCCAAGCAAAGCAGCACCCACGAAAGATTCCATCGTGGAGTAAGCTGCAAAGTCCGAGGCCTTTTCAAAGAAAAGTGCCGAACAAGCTTGGAGAGGTAAGGATTAGTGCCGATACGACGCTTCCCGACATAAGAAAAAGTCTCTGAAAGCATAGACCTGTAACCCTTGATGGTAACAGGTTGGAGACCCCGAGAATCAAACAGATATACCAGAAACTCCGCAATCTGTGAAATCGAAGGATTGGCATAATCAACAGAGTGTTCAGCACACCATCGACAGAAGACCTTCCATTTAGCTGCATAAGCTAAACCAGTGTCGTGCCTCCTTGAAGAAGAAATGCACTCCACTGCTCGTCTCGAAAAACCTCTACGGAGGAGACAGGACCTGACAAAAGATATGCGTGAAGGCACAATGAAGTCGGGTCGACGTGAAACCTCCTCGGGCGACCTTGACAAAGAAGGTTGCGACGTAGCGGGAGATGTGCCGGAACCGCCGCCATCAGCGAGCGGAGCTGATTGATCCACACCCGCTGAGGCGACAGGGGAGCGATCAGAATGATCCGACAACTGCAGGTTCGAATTTTGGCGAGAACCTGAGGAAGAATCGGAACCGGCGGGAAGGCGTAGCCGACTAGAACGTTCCAATCGAGTGACAGAGCGTCCACGGCAAAAGCCAGAGGATCTGGACACTGGGACACGAAAGTGTCCACCTGATGGTTCCAATGAGTCGCAAAGAGGTCGATGTGGGGACGTCCCCAGAGATCGCAAAGCGACTGGAACACTGCCCTGTGAAGCATCCACTCGGTGTAAATAACCCTGCCCTGTAGGGACAGGGAGTCGGCTAGGACGTTCAGACGACCGGGAATGTGACGAACAACCACTCCGGCGTGAACATCCTGAGCGAGCAGTAAAAGATCCCGAGCTAACTCGTACAGCGGAAGCGAGTGCGTGCCGCCCTGGTTCCGAATGTAAGCAACCACTGTCGAATTGTCGTATAGTAGGACCTGGCGATTCGACAGGTGAGGGATCCACTGCCTGAAACTCAGAAGAAGAGCAAGAAGCTCCTTCTGGTTGATGTGTAGAGCTGCTTGATCCTGGTCCCACATCCCGTGTAGGGAAAGACCGAGAGGATCCAACGTCGCACCCCATCCGAGATCGCTGGCATCTGCCGTCAGAACGCGATCGGACGTGGGTAAGTCCAGCGGAACACCCTGCGTAATCCACTGAACATCTGTCCAGGGAAGAAGGTGAGGATACAGAGAGTCCGGAAACGGAAGCACCTGATCCAGAGGATCTACATTCGGTCTCCAACGACTGAGCAGAAAGTGTTGGAGAGGTCTGACACGCAGCCGACCTAAAGGAATGAGATCCGTCACCGAACCGCAGAGACCGATCAGCCGGAGAAAACTCCGAGCGGTCGCGGACCTGGACTGGGACAGAGTCAGAGCAAAAGCTGAGAGAATCACAGCCTTGGCCTGGGGAACAGCCACCAAATTGAATTTGGTTTGGAAAGACATCCCCAGATGACAAAACGACTGAGAAGGGACTAGGTCCGACTTCTCCTCGTTGACTCTGAATCCTAGCGACGTGAGCAAGCTCAACAGAGTGGCGACATCCGATTCCAGTAAGGCAGCATTGGAATGCCTCTGGAGGATATCGTCCTGATATGCTGAAGTAGTCACCCGGGACTGTGTGATGGAACGCTATCACATGCGACATCAGTCTGGTGAACGCCCAAGGAGCCAGGTTGAGGCCGAAAGGCATGGCCTTGAACTGGTAAACTCGCCCCAGAAAAGCGAACCTGAGATACTTCCGTGACGCCCGATGCATCGGAACGTGGAAGTAAGCGTCTCGCAGGTCGATGCTGGCTGCGAAATCTCCCTGGTGAATTGATTGGCGGACCGACCTGAAAGTCTCCATGCTGAACTTGGGAGCAATGATAGACTGATTCAGGATACTCAGATCGATAACCGGTCGGAGTCGGCCGTCCTTCTTCGGCACCAAGAACAGGCGGGAATAGAAACCCACTGACTGAACGTTCTTGACGACCTCGATCGCCCCCTTTGCCAGGAGATTGGCAATCTCCGTGGACAAAAGTTCCCGACGTAAAACGTCTGAAGGAACTGTGGTTGGAAGAGGCACCCTTGACAGAGTGGGGTGCCGTCGGAAGGATATGCGCAGCCCGGACCGAACAACATCTAACACCCATGGATCGGATGTGATGGTGGTCCAATGGTCTGCGAACTCTGCTATCCTTCCTCCAACCTGGGACGAGTCAAGGTGAGGACCTTCATTTCGAGCCCCGACGAGGCCCGCGAGAGGAGAAACCACCTCCTCTGCCAAATGAAGAATCCTGAGACTTCCCTCGATTCTGCCGACCCCTACCTTTACCCCGTGAGTAAGAAGTAGAGGCGGCGGCAGAAGGAACAGCCTTTTGCTGCACAGAGGAAGCAGAAGGATACTTGTTAGGCTTGGAACGGCCCTTGCCTCCCCGAGAAGGCTGATCAAGCTGACGAAACAGCAGCTGATCTTTGGAATGACGTAGGACGTCATCCCGGACCGTCGACACGGAACCATGGAAAAGTTGCGGACCTGCCAAAGAAGCAGATCGAAGAGTAGCACGCTGCTCCTCGGGAAGGGATCGTCCTGTGTCCAGCACAGCGTCCCTTCGAACTAATTCCAAATTAGCCGTGTTACAGAAATGCGTGTGAGTAAGGTGCATAAGCTCCTTGGACAGCACACGCAAAGGAGCCTGTACCTCGTCAAACTTATCTGGAGGCAGATAAGCAGCCAAAGCTGAGACGACGTGATCTGAGAGAGAAAGCATGCCAAGCATCTCTCTAGATAAGCCCAACGTGGACTCCAGAGTCGTCATTGGAATGACGGCAGACTTGGGCTTGGAAAGCCCGAGGGAAGTGGAGTCCTGATCCAGAACCGTCAAAGCCTGGCAGACTGACGGATTGGCGGAATCGTAGGAACGATAACGCACAGGAGGCAAAAAGGTGTCAACCCTGGTGAAGAACGAAGTCTTCAAAGCCTTGGAATTCAATGCTGAAAAAGCTTCAACCACCTGTACCGACTGGCACGGTCGAAGGCGCCCAGAGGCAGGTTGCTCCAAAGGCTGTTGGCGCGCGACCGATGATCGCGGCCAGGCTGACACTGTCGGCTGGTTAGCAGGTTTGAGCTCAGGCAGAAACCCAAACACAAAGTCAAGAGCCGCCCCCAAGTCCGAAGACTGCTGGCCCTCGACCTCAAGCATGTCGGACTCCTCCCCAGAGTCGGAAGACACATAGCCCATCGTGGGCAAACCAGCCGACGCCTCCCATGGTGTCGGGACACCAGAGGAATCGGAAACCGGCCTGTTTCCAATCCCGGGAGGCGGCGCCATAGGAGGCGCCTGGAAACCACCCATAGCCTCGCTGGAAGCAACAGGAAGGCTCTTAGAAAGAACCTGAGTGAGTAAGGAGAGGGCCTCCCTAAGCTCACTGCCTGAACCGACCGGTTCGACAGGGGAGCGAACCGGCAAAGTGGCTTCACCTCTGACCCTCTTAACCAGCGAAGGGTCACGATCCTCCAAAACACCTGACGCGGGACGACGGGCGGCAGCCGAAACATCTGAAGGAAGACGTGTATAGGGGTATGACGCACCCCGAGGATCAATATTGCGAGAACTCATGAGAGTCACCGCTGACCTCTGCGGGGCAGAAGGTCCAGGCTGCACAAAAGGCGTTGGTCCCCCAAAACTGGTCGTATGACCAGAGTGAGTAGACGGAAACGCCACGGAAGCCATAGTGTTTCCACTACGAACATCCAAATCCAAAGACACAACTGTGGTACTCGACGGCGAAGAGACCACAGCGATGGGCTCGGCCGGCAGCCCCTTCCGACTTCGCCGAGTTGAAGTCAGGGAAGGCTGGGGTCGATATCCCACGTCTACAGTATCGGACAGTCCTGCAGTCCCCTGCAGCGAAAAGCCGAGGCCGGCTGAAACAGACAACGAAGCAGACGGACCAGCAGCAGTAGTAGATACGTCGAGAGTCGTTGAGGCTGGTGAAAAAGTGGAGAGAGCACACCGACTCGGCTCCGAAGGAGGAGTCACAACCCTAGTGACAGCCTCAGATGTCGACTGGAGGGGGACCGTAGTCCCGGAACCAGGCATCTCTACACCAGAACACTCAACGGCTCCCGCAGTATCCACCACAGGAAAAGACTGCACATCCCCCACGGAGGAGGAATAACTCTCACCAGACAAAGTCAGCTCGGGAGGCCCCGAACGACCACGTTCTCCTTTCCCGCGGGAGCGGGAGGCATGGCCACGAGAACGAACGACACGATTTACTGACGCCCAGAAGGTGGAAGACCATGTTCCACAGACACCACACGGCCGCTCGGCCGAACACCCATTACAGGAGGAACACGACGGATGTACATCGTCCACATGCTTAGGCAGCAGACACTGCCCACAAGGAATTGTCCTAGGCATGAAAGAGGTGAGAGGAGCAGAGAAGGTGAGATCAGAAAACAGAACACCCCCAAAGAGAGAAAGGTGACAGAAACAAAGACCCCAGACGGTCGACCGGGAACCACCCAACAGGAAGACTACTCTCAACAGAAAGAAGAAACACTGTAGGAGTGGTACCCCGCTGACACCTAACTCTAACACAATTAGAAAAATTTGCAAAAAAAGCATGAACAATAATTGTGAAAATCTAAGTCCGAACCGCGTGGCCCGCAAAAATCGCGCGCGACCCGAGAGAAAGCAAATAAATATACATTATGGACATATAATAGAAAAAAGAGAATATAAAACACTGTTCCTGAGAATACAAAGGATACACTGTGGTATAATGAATCAGGAATCATCAAACATCGAGCTGGTGGAACACTGATAAGCGTGCAAAAACATCTCGACACGAAGCGGATTTTAAAAAGAATGAGTCTTTAGAGACGGTATATGCGCACTGGCAACGGAAGTCGTGGAATTGTACTTGGGAGAGAGCGTCCCGTACTGGGTCTGCGCCGGTTGCACTCGACCCAGTTTTGGCTTATTTTTATTGGTGCTTTTGCACCACTTTTCTTTCCCAACTTGCTTGGGAAAGACAAAAATAGAGAGTATTTTATCCGAGTTAGGGACTTCCACTGTAGTGCAAGCCTGTAGTAAACAATTGTGAGTAGGTTGATAAGAAACTGGCTAATTTGTTTAATGTATTACATGCACATGCCCATAACAATGGTCCCCCATTTCAAACTGTCTTTTGCCCAGGATGACAGAGTTCCCCCCCCCCCCCCCCCCCCCCCAGTAGAGAGAGCAGCAGCAACGACAATGAACCATCAATGAGTTGTACAACTTAGGGCACTGCACCACCATGCTCCAACTTGGGCAAATAGGATTAACACTTTATCCAACGCAGACAATATCAAAATTTATTGTACAAAATAATATTTTTTCAAATTTAAATTTATTTATTGGGGTTTTACGACACTTTTGACAGCCAAGCTCATCTCGTGTCCAACAGTTTTATGGGTGGAGGAAGCTGGAGTTCTCGGAGAGAACCACCAAGCAATGGCAAGCAGCTATCAGACTCCCCAACTCTACACAAGCAGGGTTAGCATTGGTTGAAGACGAGTGCACCATTGATGTGCAGTACGCCTTAGCACACAGCACTTTTGACCCAAGTGGACAATCAGGATGAACTGCCTTGCCCAAGGACAATGCGGTTACCCCAAGTGAGGATCGAAGCGTGGACCCTTTGGCTTTAAGTCCAATGCTGTACCACTGAGCCCTGTGCTCCCATTTTTTCAATAAAATTGAACAAGACCATATCATGTGATCCCTCATTGAAACGCGCTCAATGAGCTTGTTCCAATGAGGGGTCACACGATATAGTTTTGTTGAAATTTTTATGAAAACAATTTTTTTCAACTGCCAAATTTGTATATTATACAGTCGGATGTGGCTGATTTGTTAGGTAAAGGGTTGTGTCTTGACAAAGGTCAACACAGACGAAGATCAGGATCAAACCAACAATCTTTCAATTTTAAGTCCCAAAAATTAAGATTGTGTCCAAAAGGTCGCCTGGATAACAAAGGGATTGAGTGGTCATTTGTATAAGTGTCTTGCCCAAGGACAATGCAGATAATGCAGGTAAGAATCGAATCAACAAAACCTTTCGATTTGACGTCCGAATGTCAATCTCAAGTCCAAAAAGTCTTATACATAGCTAAGGGACTGAGTGCTCATCTGTATAAATGCCTGATAGAATGCAAGGTAGTTTTTTTCAATTAATCCTCTGCACTATGATGTCAAAATGGCAAGGTTTTCAGCAGCAAATATTTCCCATAATGCAGTTTGATATTTAACCAAATATACCTTGTAACATTTTTCAGTATGTTTGGTCAAGAATGAGCCCTGTCAAGCAAGATATAAATAGTTAAATTCATAGTCAAACAAGAGAAAAACAATGTTAGTGGAGAAAATTTTGTTGCACTAACCAAGTGCAGGGGTTAACAGTGATTGAATAACTCACTAGAAATTAACTGATGAAATTTATAATAAAAGTAAGGTAATTGGTTTGGTAAGTATACATGTGCAATTAATTATATGCTTTTAAAATGATTATTCTATTACCAAGTTTGTGATCAAAAGAAACCCACTATTACAACTTTCTTGCAACAAAGTAGAAATTCAATTCATTATGTATAATCTTTCGAATAATACATGAAAACACCTATTTCTATCAAAATGTAATTTAGAAAATTCAGTATTATTAGATGAAAAATGGTAAGGAATGGTTAAACCTGAACAAGATACAAGAGAACAAGGCAAAAGGCATTCTTTCAAGCGGGGTAACACACAACAAACCAATATATTCTAGATGAAAAAATGCACACTACATAATCAAAAAAGGGGATGGCAGCTCTTACTTGTTCCAGTGATGTTTGGTTTTATACAGAGCAGGGAATGTAATAGGTAAAATAACCTCAACACTATCACAAATGAAACTCAAGATGTAATCATTATTCCAGAAGTACAGTGCTCGTTCGGCCACCTGAAACATTAATTCAACATGATTATTGACAGGAATAAAAGTTGCATCCATCGCACACTCAGAAACACCCAGTTAATCAGAAACATGATTCAAAAAGTAAACTTACCAGCTGCTTAAGAGCTAGAGTTACTTACTTGAGATCAAATTATCTATACAGAAATTGGAGGCAACTGTTTGCAGAATACATTAACCTCATTGTATCACCAGATATAAAACTGGCATTTTTATGGATTTTATACAGCAGAAAATGCAGGATGCCAACATTTCTATAAAAGGAATGAAAGTACTTTAACTTTTGCTTTGTAGGAAAAATATTTTTCCAAGTTCAACCAAAATATTTGAAAATATTATTTTATTGAAAACTGCATCTCGCAGTAATTTTTGGTGTTGAAAAACTTGTAGTTCTCAGAAGTTAATTTAGAACTGTGAAAGGTATGTCACAGTGATCCAGTTTGGACACCTTTGGGCAATGATGTATACATCCACAAGTTACATGATTCTCAGTGAAGAGTATGTGAAATATGACCTGGGAAGGAATTTTTCAGTAGGTTTGGCCCAGAATGAAAATTAGGTCACGTAGACACTTTGGTTTGCCACAAATCTTTGAATGATGATCCATACATACTTCAAATCTATCAAATTCATGAACAGTAACTGAAATACTGCTTGGAAATAAACTTGAGACACACACACAAAGAAATGCACAAACAAGCTGAAACATTTATACTACCAATTCAAACTTGTTTGTGAGAAGGAATAATCAAAACATATCAACTGAAAAAGTGTGAGATAACACAGATCAATCGAGGCAGCAACACGACCCGAATATTGACCTATTCCCAGCGTGATTTGGACCCATCTTTCCCCATTCCAATCCCCCAAAACACATTTCCTCTATCTAGCCCTTCAAGGTCTAGGGATTTTCATTCATTTTCATTTGACACACTTTGACAGTTTACATCCTGCGGTTTTGCAGTTGTTTCTCAGCAAGTCTTGGTTGCCTATATAGTAGAGACAGCCAAGACTTGCATTGAAAAAACTGCCAAAGTTCATAGAACAGAACTTGTAGCTTACCCAAAGACTGAATGTTGAGGCACCTGTTCTGTTGCAGTAAAAGTGATTACAGTTGGAATTAGGCCTGTAAGGGCCAGTCTATTTTTTTGAATTGAAACACACTCAAAATACAAATAATTATCTGTGCATAGGGGGAAATCACATAGCCCTTGATTTTAAAGCACAGAGGATATTACACAGAGAAAAGTGATCAGACTGTGTTGTTTAAATGTCCATACAAACTGAAACAAGAGGCCCCATGGGACCTAAGGTGTTCACCTGACAATCGTTGTTTAAAGGATTTAATTAGCATCTATAGCTAGTTAACACTATAGAGGAATGAAGTTATTTAATTATTTATAACTCTGTTGACCATGTACTGGGATGCTACCACAGAAATAATGCCCCGATTTCCAGGAATGCAAAACTTGGGAGTCCAAATATCAACCTAGGAACTTAACTTGAACAAACTTGAGTCTAAGCCCTTCCCTTCCACCACCAGCATGCTGTATACCAAATGTGAAAGCAGTCCGACTGGGGGATCTAAAGGTTTTTAAAGAAATTTCCTCATACTGCACTAAGCTGAAATTTGGGCTACCATAGGGGGCCCAAATATTAACCCAGGGACCCGATTTGAACAAACTTGAATCTGACCCACCTAGAGATGATGTATACCACATATGAAAGGATTCTAACCGGTGAATCTGAAGAAGAATATTTTCAAAGAAAAAAGATGTTGCATACCAAATATGAAAGCATTCTGAGTGGTGGATCTGAAGAAGATGATTTTTAGAGATCATTCCCCATATTGCCCTAAGTTAAAAATCTGGGCTCTTCATTTTAACACACTTGTATCTGACCCCCATATGCTGTATACTAAATATCAAAAGATTCTGATCAGTGGTTGTGGAGAAAATTTTTTTTTAAATTTTGGCATATATGTAGACTCAGCATTTTTTTGATCCCAGATAGAACACCCTGGCACAACAGATGGCAATTTTTTTTACCATTCAATTCTACTGGTCCTAAGGATGCTTCATACCGAATAACAGTTCTCTGTTCTGTGTGGTTTTGGAAATATGAACATTTTAACATATTTCTATTTTCAGCGCCTGAGGTTCCCACAGGGACACAGAAAAAAATCTTTTTGCATGAATCAAGTACTTATGACTCAATAATACCACATATCAAATTTGGTTCAAATCAGACTATCGGTTCCAAAAATAGAAATTTCGGGCAGGACCAAAAATCCTGCCCCTCCCATTACAAAGGCAAATATTGATCAACGAACTTCGTTTGAACAAACTTGATTCTACACCTCAAAAGGAAGCTCCATACCAAATATCAAGTCAGTGTACCCACTGGTTCATGAGATTTTTAAAGAATTTTGGTGGATTTTCCCCCACCCCCCTCGCTATGAGGTTGGGCAAGTTGATTTAAAACAAGAGGCCCCACGGGGCCTGAAGTGCTCACCTTGAACAGAACATGATATAAACAGAGTCCAAGAATGAGTCTACATTAAGCAATCCATCTTCATAGGATGCATTGTCAATCCTTGAGCCCCTCAGGAGTGACAAAAATAGTCCGAGCATCATGCCTTTTCTTCAGTTGATCATAATGTAAAATGTGGAGCTCCCCATGAAGCCCCTTGATACAACCTATGTGGATTAATCTTAGTAACACACCTCTTGAGGTTACTGAATACAAAATTTCTAATTCTTCAGCTACCTGGCCAATTCTGGCTCCCATTGGGAGCCCAAATATTAACCCAGATGTTAGAAATCAAATAAGAAAGCATTCTGACTAGTGGATCTGAAGAAGAAATTTCCTCATATTGCACTTAGTTAAAATTCAGGGTACCATAGGGAGCCCAAATATTAAGCCATGGAACCAATTTGAACAAACTTGAATCTGACTCCCTAGAGATGTTGCAAACCAAATATGAAAGAATTCTGACATGTGAATCTGAAGAAGATTTTTGAAGAAATTTAAATTTTATAGTAAATTTCCTTTCTTATTATACCTACCACAATTGTTTACTACAGGCTTGCATTACAGTGGAAGTCCCTAACTCGGAAAATATACTCTCTATTTTGATCTTTCCCAAGCGATTTGGGAAAGAAAAGTGGTGCAAACGAACCAAGAAAAAATAAGCCAAAACTGGGTCGAGTGCTACCGGTGCACACCCAGTAGGGGACGCTCTTCTCCTAGTACAGATCCACAGCTTCTGGTACCAGTGCGCAGTCGCATAACTAATGACTCATTCTTTTGAATCCGCCAACATTGGAGTTATGTGATCAGCGGGGAGGAGGGATTCTTATCCGAATAAGAAGATGGGAGGGCCTCCATGTAAACAATTGTGGTAGGTAAAATAAGAAAGGAAAATTACTATATTTAAATTTCTTTACTATATTTAAATTTCTTATCAACCTACCCTACAATTGTTTACTACAGGCTAAATAGACAATAGGAGGAGGGAATCACATAACCAGCCCCCACATAACCCGACTGCACCGGAACTGTGGACAGAAGAAGAGTTCCCCAGGCATATCAAACCATAGCATCTCAAACATTAGTAAAAGACAATGAGAGATGAGGCATAAGGCACTGCGTGATGCACAGAGAGAAATGACAGTAAACAACTGGAACTGACCTTGAAGAAGTCTAATGGCTAGGGTAGACAACAGCTTGAACAGAAGAGGGCCCAAAGAAAAAAGGTCCTCAGACTGCTCCTGCAACTGATGCAGATAGAAGGTGGAGAAAGTAGAAGCATTTCTCCAGTAGGCTGCCTGCATAACATCCGACAACTTGACAGAGTTAGCATAAGCCCAGGAGGTAGACAAGACACGCACCTCGTGGGTAGAAATACGATTGGTAATACAATCGTCAGTCACTAGATGAGCATAAGCTGCGCGAATAGCAAGACAAATCCATCGAGAAATGGATTGAGGAGAGATCTTCTGTCAACCAGGAATAAGAGACAGAATCGTTTCCTGCCGTTCCTAATGAACTTCGTCCGGCTGAGATAAATGCGAAGTGCATGAACCGGACAGAGCAAAAAACGAGTACCCTCATCAGAAGGAAGAGCCCTGATACAGATAGGCGGTGGGGTTGTTTCGGGTATCTGATTCTTGGCCAGAAAGGAGCAATCAGTGGTAAAAGTAACACTGCTGGAGGAGCTCCTGAAAAATCAACCAAGAGGGTGTGAAGCTCACTAACCCGTCTGGCTGAGGCAAAAGCCGTCTTGTATGTAAGAAAACGCTTATCCACCTGGGATAAAGGTTCGAACAGTGCCTGCCCCCCCCCCCCCCCCCCCCCAGCAAAGCAACACCCAAGAAAGATTCCATCTTGGGGTAAGCTGCAAAATCCTAGGCCTTTTCAAAGAAAAGTGCCAAATAAGCTTGGAGAGGTATGGATTAGTGCCGATACGATGCTTTCCCACATACGAAAAGGTCTCTGAAAGCATGGACCTGTACCTTTTGATGGTAACAGACTGGAGACCCCGAGAATCAAACAGATATACCAGAAACTCGGCAATCTGTGTCATCGAAGGAGTGGCATATTCAACAGAGTGATCAGCACAGCATCGACAGAAGACCTTCCACTTAGCCGCATAGGCTAAACCAGTGGAGTGCCGCCTTGAAGAAGAAATGCACTCCAGTGGTCGTTTAAAAAAAAAAAAAAACCTCTACGGAGGAGACAAAACCTGACAAAAGATATGCGTGAAGGCACAATGAAGTTGGGTCGACGTGAAACCTCCTCGGGTGACCTTGGCAAAGAAGGTCGCGACGTAGAGGGAGACGTGCCAGAACTGCCGCCAACAGAGAGTGGAGCTGATTGATACACACCCGTTGAGGTGACAGTGGAGAGCGATCAGAATGAATCGACAACTGCAGGTTCTGATCTTGGCCAGAACCTGAGGCAGAATCGGATCCAGCGGGAAGGCGTAGCCGACTAGACAGTTCCAATCGAGTGACAGAGCGTGCCCGGCAAAAGCCAGAGGATCTGGACACGAAAGTGGCCACCTGATGGTTCCAACAAGTCGCAAAGAGATCGATGTGGGGACGACCCCGGGGATCGCAAAGCAGCTGGAACACTGCCCTGTGAATCATCCAATCGGTGGAAATGACCCTGCCCCGTCAGAACAGGGAGTCGGCTAGGGCGTTCAAATGACCGGGCATGTGATGAACAACCACTCCGATGTTGACATCCTGAGCTAGCAGTAGAAGATCCCGAGCAATTCGGCCATGGGAACCAAGTGCGTGCCGCCCTGGTTCCAAATATAAGTGACCACTGTCGAATTGTCGGACAACAGAAGGACCTGACGATCCGAAAGGTGGGGTATCCACTGCCGGAAACTCTGAAGAACAGCAAGAAGCTCCTTCTGGTTGATGTGAAGAGCTGCTTGATCTTGGTCCCATACACCGTTAAGGGAAAGACCAAGAGGATCAAACATCGCACCCCATCCAAGATCGCTGGCATCAGCCGGCAGAACACGATCGAACGTGGGCAAGTCCAACAGAACTCCCTCCATAATCCACTGAACATCCGTCCAGAGGAGAAGGTGACGATGAAGAGAGTCTGGTAACTGAATCACCAGATCCAGAGGATCGACATTCGGCCTCCAACAACTGAGCAGAAAGTGTTGGAGAGGTCGGACATGCAGCAGACCAAGAGGAATGAGATCTGTCACCGAACCGCAGAGACTGAGCAGCCGGAGAATACTCCCAAGCTGTCGCGGACGTGGACTGGGATAGAATCAGGGCAAAAGCTGAGAGAATCACAGCCCATGCCCGGGAAACCGCCACCGTATTCAGCCATGTACGGAAGTCCATCCCCAGCTGACAAAAGGACTGAGAAGGGACCAGGTCAGACTTCTTGATGACTCTGAACCCTAGCAGCGTGAGCAAGCTCAACAGTGTATCGACATCGGACTCCAGAAGAGCAGCATTGGAGTGCCTCTGGAGGATATCGTCCAGATATGCCGAAGTGGTCACCCTGGACTGTGTGCGATGGAAGGCTATCACATGCAACATCAGTCGGGTGAAGGCCCAAGGAGCCATGTTGAGGCCGAAAGGCATGGCCTTGAACTGGTAAACTCGCCCCAGAAAAGCGAATCTGAGATACTTTCACGATGTCCGATGAATCGGAACGTGAAAGTATGCATCTCGAGGTCAATGCTGGAAGCTAAATCTACCTGGTGAATGGAGCAGCGAACCGACCTGAAAGTCTCCATGCTGAACTTGGGAGCAATGATAGACTGGTTCATGATACTCAGATCAAAAATTGGTCGGAGTCAGCTGTCCTTCTTTGGCACCAAGAACAGGCGGGAATAAAATCCCACTGAATGAATGGTTTTGATGACCTCAATCGCCCTCTTTGACATGAGATTGTCTATCTCCGTGATCAAAAGTTCCCAACGTGAAACGTCTGAAGGAACTTGTGTTTGGAAGAGGCATTCTGGACAGAGTGGGGTGCCTCCGGAAGGATATTCACAGCCCGGACCGAACAACATCTAACACCCAAGGATAGGATGTGATTGTGGCCCAATGGTCTGCTAACCCTGATATCCTTCCTCAAACCTGGGACGAATCGAAGTGAGGATCTTCGACATCAGTCGGGTGAAGGCCCAAGGAGCCAGGTTGAGGCCGAAAGGCATGGCCTTGAACTGGTAAACTCGCCCCAGAAAAGCGAATCTGAGATACTTTCACGATGTCCGATGAATCGGAACGTGAAAGTATGCATCTCGAGGTCAATGCTGGAAGCTAAATCTACCTGGTGAATGGAGCAGCGAACCGACCTGAAAGTCTCCATGCTGAACTTGGGAGCAATGATAGACTGGTTCATGATACTCAGATCGAAAATTGGTCGGAGTCAGCTGTCCTTCTTTGGCACCAAGAACAGGCGGGAATAAAATCCCACTGAATGAATGGTTTTGATGACCTCAATCGCCCTCTTTGACATGAGATTGTCTATCTCCGTGATCAAAAGTTCCCAACGTGAAACGTCTGAAGGAACTTGTGTTTGGAAGAGGCATTCTGGACAGAGTGGGGTGCCTCCGGAAGGATATTCACAGCCCGGACCGAACAACATCTAACACCCAAGGATAGGATGTGATTGTGGCCCAATGGTCTGCTAACCCTGATATCCTTCCTCAAACCTGGGACGAATCGAAGTGAGGATCTTCATCTCGAGCCCCGGTGAGGGCTGCGAGAGGAGACACCACCTCCTCCACTAGATGAAGTCCTCCCTCTGGTCTGCCGACGCTTACCCTTACCACGTGAGTAAGAAGTAGAAGCGGCAGCAGGAGGATCAGCCCTTGGCTTCGCAAAGGAAGCAAAAGGGCGATTGTTAGGCTTAGAACGGCCCCTGCCTCCAAAAGAAGGCTGATCAAGCTGGCGAAGCAGCAGCTGATCTTTTGAATGATGCAGGACGTCATCCCGGACCGTCGCCACGGAACCATGGAAAAGTCGCAGACCCGCCAAAGCGGATCTGAAGAGCAGCGCGCTGGCCCTCAAGAAGGGAACGGCTTGTTTCCAACACAGCGTCCTGGCGAACTAATTCCAAGTTAGCCTTGTTACAGGCATGCGTGTGAGTAAGATGCATGGGCACCTTGGAAATCACATGCAAAGGAGCCTGTACATCGTCAGATAGGCAGCCAAAGCAGAGACGACGTGATCTGAGAGAGAAAGCATGCCCAGCATCTCTCTCCATAAGCCCAGCAGAGACTCCCGAGTTGCCATAGGAATAACGGCCAACTTGGGCTTGGAAAGCCTGAGGGAGGTGGAGTCCTGATCCAAGACCATCAAAGTCTGGCAGACTGACGGATTGGCAGAATCGTAGGAACGATAATGCACTGGAGGCAAAAAGGTGTCAGCCCTGGTGAAGAACGAAGTCTTCATAGCCTTGGAACTCAGCTTAGAGTCCAAAGCTGTAAACGCTTCAACCACCTGTACCGACTGGCACAGTCGAAGGCGCCCAGAAGCAGGTTGCTCCACAGGCTGGAGGCGCGCAACCAATGATCGCGACCTGGCTGACACCGTTGGCTGGTCTGACAGTTTGAGATCTGGAAGTACCTCAAACACAAAGTCAAGAGCTGCCCCCAAGTCAGAGGACTGTTGGTCCTCAATGTCAGGTATGTCTGACCCATCCTCTGAGTCGGAAGACACATAGCCATCACAGGCAAACCAACCGATGCCTCCCATGGTGTAGGCACACCAGGGGGATCAGAAAGCGGCCTACTTCCAATCTCGGGAGGCGGCGGGGGTGCCTGGAAACCACTAGTAGCCTAACTGGAGGCAACAGGAAGGCTCTTGAAAAGAAGTTGAATGAGCAAGGAGAGGGCCTCCCTAAGCTCACGGCTTGTGGCAGCCGGTTCGACTTGGAAACAAACCGGCAAAGTGGCTTCACTCCTGACCCTCTTAACCAGCGAAGGGCCAAAATCCTCTAGAACACCCGACGCAGGGCGACGAGTGGCAACCGAAACATCTGCAGGCAGATGCTGATAGGGGTATACCAGACCCCCGAGGATTAACAGTGTGGGAACTCAGGAGAGTCGCCGCAGACCTCTGAGGGACAGAAGGTCCAGACTGCACAAGAAGAGTCGGTCCCGCAAAACTGGCCGTCGGACCAGAGTGCTTGGATGGAAACGCAACATGGTGACACCACCAGGAACATCCGAATCCAAAGAGAAGGCTGCTGGCGTCGATGGCTGAGAGACCACAGCAGAGGGTTCGGCTGGTAGCCCCTTCAGACTTCACCGAGTTGAATTCAGGGAAGGCTGAGTCCGATATCCCATGTCTACACTACAAGACATCTCTGCAGACCCCTGCAGGGATAAGCTGAGGCCAGCTGAAACGGTGACTGATGACGTTGCAGAGGGAACAGCAGTAGCAGCAGATACGACGGGAGCTGTTGAAACCTGTGGAAAGTGGAGAGAGTAACCGAGCTCGGCTCCAAAGGAGGAGTCACTACTCTAGTGACAGCCTCAGATGTCGACTGGAGAGGGACCACAATCCCGGACCCAGGCATCTCTTCACCAGACAATTCAACAGTTCCCGCAGTATCCACCACAGGAAAAGACTGCACATCCCCCACGGAGGGGGTATAACTCTCACCAGACATGGTCGTGTCGGGAGGCCCCGAACGACAGCATTCCCCTTTCCCCCAGGTGTGGGAAGAACGGCCACAAGAATGCACCACACAGTTCACAGAAGCCCAAAAAGTGGATGATCAAGACCCACAGGGTCGATCGGAAGAACACCCATTACAAGTGGCACAAGAAGCATGGGAATCGTCCACATGCTTGGGCAAAAGGCATTGCCCTCAAGGAACAGCCCTGGGCATAACAGAGGTAAGAGCAGTAAAAGAAAAGGTGAATTCAACAGATGCAGAAAGTAGAACACCTCCAACTACGAGAGAAAGGTTGCTGAAAAAAAGCACCGGCGGGAACTTAACTGAACCCAGATGGCCTACAGGAACCCAAAAAACAGAATTTCTGCCCTCAACAGAGGAGAAATCCGGTCCATACCCCCCCCCCCCCCCCCCCCCCCCCCGCCCCCCCCCCCCCCCCCACTGACACCTAACTCCAACAATAATAATAATATCCAAAAGGTTAACATAAATTTATCAACCAAACAATTATATGTCCGAACCACACGGTACACGAAAGTCGTGCGCGAACATGGAGAACCTACAAAATTAATAACGAGAATATATAAAACACAGTGCTGTTATTATACGATACTCAGATCCATAATTCTAGTCACAGGTAACCATTATCAACGAGTTGAATTATCAATGTTTCGTATTGCAAATGGCTGCACGTCTTTCCAGGACGGCAGAAGAAAAAAGAATGAGTCATTAGTTACACGACTGCGTACTGGAACCGGAAGCCGTGGATCTGTACTAGGAGAAGAGCATCCCCTACTGGGTTGCGCCAGTAGCACTCGACCCAGTTTTGACTTATTTTCTCTTGGTGTTTTGCACCACCTTTCTTTCCCAAATCGCTTGGGAAAGATCAAAATAGAGAGTATATTTTCCGAGTTAGGGACTTCCACTGTAGTGCAAGCATGTAGTAAACAACTGTAGGGTTGGTTGATGAGAAATTCCCTCATATTGCACTAAGTTAAATTCCCTCATATCGCACTAAGTTAAATTTCAGGTTCCCATTGGGAGCCCAAATATTAACCCAGCTCTCGATTTGAACAAAGTTGAATCTGACCTCCCTAGAGATGTTGTATACCAAATATGAAAGCATTCTGGGTGTTGGATCTGAAGAAGAAATTTCTTCATATTGCACTAAATTAAAATGTAGGCTACCATAGCGAGTGCAAATATATACCTAGGGACCCGATTTGAACAAACGTGAATCTGCCGCCCCCCCTAGAGATGTTGTATACCAAATATAAAAGCATTCTGACTGGTGGATCTGAAGAAGATTTTTAGAAATTATCCCCCACATTGAACTAAGTTAAAATTTGGGCTTCCATAGGAAGCCCAAATATTAACCTAGGGACTTGGTTTGAACAATCTTGAATCTGACCCTCATAACAATGATGTATACCAAACATTAAAAGATTCTGACTGGTGGTTCTGAAGAAGATTTTTAAAGAATATTCCCCATATTGCCCTAAGTTAAACATTCAGGCTTCTGTATTGAGCTCAAATAAGAACCAATGGGCTTTATTTTAATAAACATGTATCTGACCCCCCTATGAATGCTGTATACCAAGTATCAAAAGATTCTGACCACTGGTTCTGGAGAAAAGATTTTAAAACGTTTTGCAAATATGCTGACACAAGCATTTTTTCGATGCTCTCCACAGAACACCCTAACATAACCGATGGCAATTTTTTTACAATTCAATTCTACTGGTCCGAAGGATGCTTCATACAAAATAACTTCTCTCTGTTCGATGTGGTTTGGAAAATTTGGGCATTTGAAAATATTTTTATTTTTAGCTTCTGGGATTCCCATGGGGATGCAGGAATTTTTTTGTACGAGTCAAGTACTTATGACCCAATAATACCACATATCAAATTTGGTTCAAATCGGACCATCAGTTCAGAAAATAGAAATTTTGGGCAGCTATCTTACCCCTCCCATTACAAAGCCAAATATTGCTTCACGAACTTCGTTTGAACAAACTTGATTCTACATCTCAAAAGGAAACTTCACAACAAATATCAAGTCATTATACCCACGGTTCATGAGAAGATTTTAAAAATATTTTGGAGCATTTTCTCCTATGGGGCTGGGCATGTTGAGTTGAACAAAACTGCAATACCCCTTTGGGACCATCACTCACACAATCTTTCACTTGAATTGGCCCAGTGGTTTTGGAGGAAAAGACCAAAACATGGTGTTGACGGACGACGGATGGACGGATAATGGATGGATGGATGACGGACAGGTAGCGATGAGATTAGCTCAGCTTGACTTTGTCAAGGTGAGCTAAAAACCATTAGGCTTTACTGTTTCATTTGAAAGAAGCAATCTCTTGTACAGTATTCCTGACAGAAATAAAAAATTCTCTCAATATTTCAGAGTAATCTATAATGGACATTGTCATACTCAAAAAAATGACACATGCAAACTTGTAACAAGCATGCAGACAAAATCCAGCAAGAGCACCATAAGACGATTTACAGTAATGCATAAAATGGGAAAATGCTATGGAATATCAGTCCCCAATACCACCAAACATCTGTGTTACAAATTACAGTGTGAAAAAAACATATTCAAGATTCAGATACATTGGAGTTGTATAATGTTATTAGAAAGGCAGTTAAAATTTGATAATGATTTGATGAACAGCTTTCCAGATACCTTGATGACAAATGGACAAAGTTTTAGGAAATTTGAAAAAGATGAAACAGAAGGATAAAAAAAAGATCTTGTAAAGTTCATTTCGAAACCCAGTTGAGGTATTGTCAACAAGTTCTAAACGTGAAATTTGAAAATGATTCAGAAAATAGTTTGGATTTTAAGCAATCTGGACAGGGTTTCAGCCCATATTTTGGGATCACAGAGGAATTTCCAGCACTGACCAGCAGTATTCCCCCTTCCCCCACCAATTCCAGAATATGGGACCACAAAATTCAAGGGTTTTCAAGGAGCCACAGGAATCCTGCCAGTACGAGAAGTGGTGATCTAGTTTTTCAGTCTGGGACTGCCATTTGGTGTTCTCAGATACTGCGGGTAAATGACGTGCATACTCACCCATATATGTGTTTCCACGGCGTGCACATTCTGTTTTACTGCATCCAGCCACTGGCTGTACTCCTCTCTCAATGTACAGTTGTTTTGTAATTTGTTGTAATTTGTCATGTTTTATACTTTCTTGAGAGCGGTTCAGTGGTTACGTCATTGAACTTCAAACCTAGAGGTCCATGGTTTGATCCCTGCCGGTGGAACTGCGTAGTGTGCTTGGGTAAGGTACTTAATCCCAATTGGGGGCATGGTGGCATTGTGTACCACAGCGTACTGCACGTCAACAGTGGAGCTGTCTTCAACCAATGCTAACCCTGCTTGTGTGGAGTTAGTATGTTGGGGAGTCTGACAGTTGCTTGCCATTGCCCGGTGATTCCCTCTGGGCTTCCTTCACCCATAAAACTGTCCGACACAGGGTGACCCTGGCCATAGAAAGTGTTGTTAAACTCCAATAAATAAATAAAAAATAAAAGGCCACCCGGCCACACGTCCCCTGAAAAAGTGTGCAATTTCATGTATTTGAAGAAAATTTAATTTTTCGATATCGAAAAAGGGACAGAACTCTGACAAACAATGTTGGATCAAACCTTGATTTGAACTTGACCTGTGGTTTATGTTGATACACCTATATACCAAATTTTAACTCAAGTTATCACCGGAAAACCCGAAAAAAACGAATTTTCAAAGTCAAAAAAGGGTCATAATTCTGGAAAAATTGTCGAACCATACCCCGATTCGAACTTGACCTGTATTTTATGTTGATACACCTACATATTTAATTTCATTTGATTTGGACAACTATAACTGAAGTTATCATCGGAAAACCCCCAAAAATGAATTTTTGAAGTAGAAAAAGGGGCAAAACTCGGGCAAAAATTGTTGGGCCGCACCCCAATTTGAACCTGACCTGTATTTTATATTGATACACCGACATACCAAATTTCATTTGATTCAGCCAACTGTAACTAAAGTTATCATCAGGAAACAAAAGTGGGACAGACGAAAGCACGGACACCAGCTATTTTAATAGTCTACCCCCCCAAAAAAATTTCGGGGGACAATTATACTTTCTTACAGTATGTCATACATTTTTTGCTTGTGTATTTAATCGGACCAGTTTCGTCAAAATAAATGGTCACAGTAATAAACCTATCACAGGGTCTCGGCAGAAGAAGTCTTTGGAATTTGTTTCATTTGTCAGCTGTCATTTTGGAAGATCATTCCAAATAATTATGAGTAAACCACCAAGTGAGGAGGTTTACATATATTCTTGACCTGTGCAATTCAGTGCAATTTGATGTTGTATATTATACCAGTGAAATGAAACATATGCATTTCATGGTGGATAGTTTGCTCACAAATGAAATCTAACAATTTTGAATGAATAAATTAAATAAATTTCTTCAAAATACAATGGCTCTAAGAGACTAATATACGTTGTGAGACAAAGTGGGAAATGTTAATTTCATTTTAGCAAAACATTAAGGCAACAATCTTGTTCCCTGGAAGGGGGTAATTGGCTAAGTATCTGGCTTTTGAGGGGATGTAAGCGGCATTTCACCTTCTGATGTTAGCAAAAGATTGAGAAGTTTACTTTCGTCATTTCGGGTATGGCGTTAAGTTGTCAATATTAGCCAAGCTGTGATCAAATGCAGTGGAAAGACAGATGAAAAATGTTTAGTCATAACAATCACCTACACTGGGAACTACCTCAAATTCAGGAAACAAAATACTATAATCTTTTATTTTCTCATGCTGGAATTTTGCTCTAATTTCCTAACCTGGAGATGGGCTGTTCGCAGATTTTGATGAATAAGTGATATTGTAGGCCCTCAAATTTGGGTGTGAAAATTAAGCACCCAAATACACATCTGACCAATAAATTATTAAGTCAAATCAGAAGCATATTTATCAAACAAGTGAAAAGTTGGCACAGTCAACAGATGCTCTGTGAAATGCAAATTGATGGAAAGAATATGATTTTTTTCAAATGCAGAACTGTGAAATGGTTTAAGCCAATTAAAAAAAAAATACAAAAACGTGCGCAAGGAAAAGGGTATTTATTTATTTATTGGTGTTTTTGGTCACATATTTCTGCACAATAGCCAATCATGACTATGACAGTTTTACAGGTGGAGAAAGCCGGAGTACAAGGACAGAACCACCAAACAACTGTCAGCTCCCCAACATACTAACTCCACACAAGCAGGGTTAGCATTGGTTGAAGACAGGTGCACCATGGACGTGCAGTACGCCTTAGTACATAACGTCACTGTGCACCATGTGGGCTATGGGAGAAAAGTGACTTGCCCAAGAATACAATGCGGTTGCCAAAGGTTGGATTCAAACTGAGGACCTCTCTGCTTGCAGCCTGCACTCTACCAACTGAGCCACCGTGCCCCCTAAGAATGAGGGTAACAGTTCACAGTAAACCTGTATTGAAAGCCCCTTGGGAAGGAGATTGAACTGACCTTTGAAGACAGGTCACTGCTTAATTAGGGTGAATGTACAAGCCGTTTTGATTATACATGCCCAGTGCATTCAATAATATACCAAAAGAAATGCTTTATCACTTTACCATTTTGAAACAATTCAAGGGGCATAACTCTGGAATGGTAAATGCCATAATGGTGAATATTGAACTTGACATACATTTCATGGTAGGTAATAATGTAGCAAAATTATAAGGTCGTACATCATAGCTAACTAGAGTTATCAACCAGAAACCTTTGATTTTACCATTATGCGACTTTTCTAGGAGCATAACTCTGGAACAGTAAATGCCATAACAATGAAAATCAAACGTGACCTGCATTTCATGGTGGGTAGTAAAGTTGCAAAATTATAAGGTCGTACATCAAAGCAAACTAGAGTTATCATCCGGAAACCATTTGTTTTGGATGGAGAGACGGACAAAGAGGCGACTGACTATATGTTCCCCTGACATTTTTTGGGGCGCATAAAAATTCTAGAGTTTAAATTTTTTGTATAACTTAATGACCCCACATTGTACTGAGCATATTGAGCATGTTCCAATGAATAGTCATAGGATCTGTTTTTTCGGCCAAAATTAAAGAAATATTAAAATCTGAATAGCGACTTCTGTGAATAGAGCCGTCTAGTTATGCTTGTTACAGAGGTAAAGTGTTAGAGTAAATATCTTGGACATCCAGAAATTTACATGCTGAAAGTTATGAATTTTCTGTCTGCAGCTCCCTGTTACTGCAATAAATATTAATGTTGTATTCAAATACAGGTTTTATCATGTAAGCCAAGAGGAGTGAATGCTGATACACAAAATTCACAAGTACTTTTCCTGAAATCATTGCCTAACAGAGGCTAGTGTGCTTTTATATATCATGTCTAAATTGTCTTGACAACAGATTTTCTACTATATCTATAATTCACTGCTCAATCGTATGCTAGTCATCTTCCAATACATACCTGAAAATGAGGACTTGAAACACATTTAGCTAATTGCTTAAAAAGAGGAACCATGACTTTTTGAAACTCAGCCGGTTCTATCACATCTAAAATTTCTTCCAGTTCATTTAGGAACATGACCTGCAAGGAAAATTGTAGGAACAGATTACATTTTCTGGGTCTTCCAAAAATGTTTTTTATTTCACCACTTTTCTTTAGTTTTTATATTTTGCAGTAAACTATAGTTTTGTACCATTGTCATAAAAGATAAGTTCATCGTGAACTCAATACGTACTGGAGTAAACTGATCCTTGACCCGCAGTGAAGTGCAATGATTCTGTGAACTTCAATCTCCTGCATTCTAATTTAAGAAGCTGCAGAACATTCCATTAAAAACAAGAGGCCCCAGGGGGCCTGAGGGTGCTCACCTGACATGGTAGTCTAAATATCAAACCAGGGACTTGACTTGAATAAGCTGCATACACCCCTCCTAGATGAAGTGATTGTGCCCACACAATACACAGGATTTTCCTTCTATTTTCAGTTCCTGCACTTTTACATCCCAAAATTGAGATAAAAGCATAAAAAACAGATTTTTTTTGTTTTTGTTTGGAAATTTTCGAAGTCCCCAACAAAATATTTTCAGCCTAAATTTTTTTTTTTCTTCTTAAAACTGACCAAAATGCATAAAAACCTAAAAAATTAATTTCCAGATTTTGGTCCAAAATTTCCAAGTCCCTGCTGGACCCCAACTTTTCAGAGAGAAAACAAAAAAATTTTTTGTCTTGAAATTGACCAAAATGCATAAAAACAAAAAACTAATTTCCGGGTTTTGGTCCAAAATTTTCGAAGTCCCACCTGGACCCCAAATTTTCAGTGTAAAAAAAAAAAAAAATTTGTCTTAAAATTGACCGAAACGCATATAAAAACAAAAAATTCATTTCTGGATTTAGGTCCAAAAGTTAAAAAATTTATAGTAATTTATATATTTCTTATACTTACCAATGACCCAGACTTAGCTGGTGCTAACTCTTAAATATCTAGGGCCAAACACAAATTTTACCTCCCCAATCCCCAAAATTTGCATCAAAAACCGAAAATTACATGTCCTATATGGTCCTCCATACTTTTACTCCACTGCGTATGCGCAGTGTCAAGGAGGTCTCGAAATTGGCGCAATTATCATTCTTACAACCAGTGCCTGGTAAGCGTTATGTACTCAGCAGGGAGGTATGAGTTCCCACCCCCGTCTGGGTCATTGGTAAGTATAAAAAATATATAAATTACTATAAATTTTTTAACATTTTTATACTGTACCAATGACCCAGACATAGCTGAATAGTAAAAAGGTTGGAGGGCCTAGGACATACGGAAAATCCAATAGACTCAACTACATATAACAGAATCATACCCTCGAGGAGAAGAGAAATAGGCTTTACATGTTTCTTTCTTATTTGCATCAAAACGAGAAAGACAAACACCATTCTGTAATTGAGCACAATAACATCAATGATCTCTATTAACCTCCAGTATAACCCATTATGCTAATATTTTTAAAGGAAAGCCAATAAATAAAGGAAGTCCAGAGAAATGAGACTCTTTATACTCATTCAAAGTGTCTGTGGATTGTATATTAACGCCCGTATGACACGTGACATATACAAATGCTTCACACCGAGCTACACTTAAAAATATTACAAGGATGAGTAAACATTAGCTTTACTCTTTAAAATCATCCCGGTACCAACTCGGAATTACTGACTCCAGGAGAGGTATACCCTTGCATTACACTATAAAGCAGGTGACCTAAGGGAACACCCGCCCCCCCCCCCCCCCTGCCCTGGATCAAATACCCCAGAGCGAAGAGGGCAGCAGGACAGAGTCACTGCCGGAACAGAAAGCCTGCATAACTATAGTTACAACTGTTTAGTGGACAACATTCTGAGCAACAGATAACGGACCTAAACAATGCAGATCTCCAGAAATGGACTCAATATTTCTAAGATACAAATACATGAAAGAGGAAGGCTGAGACAAATATTCAGCCCTCATTAGATTTGTAATAGCAACACTATTAGCATAAGCCCATGATGTAGAAAGAACAGATACTTCATGAGCTGAAATCTTAAGCACAGACTGCTGAGTTGAAGATATATATCGTAAGCAGCATGGATAGTTAATTGAATCCATCGACCTCTCTCGCTCGCAGCCCGGATGGACCTGGACGAGCTAGGAACCGGACTAATAGGCTTCCTCCATACCATCCTCGTATCCGTCGTCACTGGGTGTGCACATTGTATTTTTATTGTGCTCGCAACACCCAAATCTCCTTCCTGGACCGCAACGGACGAACCCGGCTGCTGAGCCATTCGATGAATGGTCACTACACCAGGCGAGCTAGCGGACGCCAACGCCGTCAATCCTACTTGGGACCTCTTAGGCAATTGACGTATCTGCATGAGCACTTTTACCGCTAGCTCTTCATTTGACTGTGACGACGGAAGCACACTTTTTGAAGACATCACGGAACATCACCCTGATCAGGTTCCTCAATGAGGCCTGTGGAGCTGCGGTCCAACATAATTATCCGCTGGAAGCTCCAGGGACGTTCATTCCTGCATTTATATAATATGCAAACGTCCCAACTGGAAAGGCCTCATGTCCATGGCTAGCAGATGGAGTGACCTGGTCGACGAAGCAGGAGCACCAGGGACGTTCATTCCTGCATTTATATAATATGCGAACATCCCTTGGAAATCTGTGGTCACATAGCCAAGGTGCGGTCGTGTGTGTTGACATGAGGGTGCGGAAGCCAATATAACAGCCGCGTCGGACTGTCTATGCGACAGAGCGTCCCGAGCAGGAGGAGTGGACGTAAGCTCCGACTAACGAACAAACATACAACAACATCGCGGCACAGATGTTGATGTAAGAGAGAGGGGGCCTCTCTCGCTCGCAGTCTGGGTGGACCTGGACGAGCTAGCTACCAGACTGACAGGCTTCCTCCGTACTATCCTCGGATCCGTCGTTGCTGGGTGTGCACATTCATGTTTTATAAAGTGCTCGCATCACCCAAACTGCTTCCTTGGACCGCAACGGATGAACCCGGCTGCCGAGCCATTTGATGAATGGTCGCTACACCGGGCAGACTAGCGGACGATCAATGCCTTCGATCCTACTAGGGAACTCTTCGGCAATTGTTGTATTACCTGAGTACTTAGCCACCAGCCCTAATATTGCAACAATGGAGACACACTTGTTGAAGACATCATGGAAACATCACCCTGTTCTTGTTCTTCTGAAAAAGAGACTGATAAAGTACAGTGACCCTGCAGAGAGAGGACCGGAATGGACCCCTCACCGCTAACAAAATACTGTGACACACGTCTCCAACGTTGTCATTCCAATCAACACACACAGAGCAAGAATTAGTGCGAATACATTGACTACAAGAAACACAATAGACCTGAGAATTAGAGGAAGATTTCCTCGCATTACAATTTGAACAATATTTTTTCATCAAGAAAAAATATACAGTCATAGTACTCGCACTAACCCTTGAAACAAAGATACATAATATAATATAATCCATTAAAACATTTCGAAAGAAAATAATTAAAAAAAAAAAATTTTTGAAAAAATTTTCAGAAGAGCCCAAGTTCCCAATGGGAACAATGAGCCCAAATGGATCCCAAAAAAGCCCAAGTGTGGACAAAAATTTTAAAACCATTTCAAACAAGAGGCCCCAGGGGGCCTGAGGGCACTCACCTGACATGGTAGCCTAAATATCAACCCAGAGAATTGATTTCAACAAGTTGCATCTGCTCCTCCTAAGAAAAGCTTATACCAAATAAGATATTTCCCACAGGGAGCCCATATATGAACCCAGGGACTTGGCTTTAACAAACCTGAATCTCACACCCCTAAGGATTCTGCACACCAAATATCAAAACATTCCGACTGCTGGATCTGAAGAAGATTTTTAAAGAAAATTCCTCATTTTGAAACAAGTTACAATTCAAGCTCCCACAATCAGCCCAAATATGGACCTAGGGACATGGCTTGAACAAACTTGAATCTTACCCCCCTAAGGATGCTGCATAAAAAATATCAAAAGCATTCATCCGCTGGATCTGAAGAAGATTTTTAAAGAAAATTCCTCATTTTGAACTAAGTTGTCATTCAGGCTCCCATAGTGAGCCCAAATATGAACCAAGGGACTTGGCTTGAACAAACTTGAATCTCAGCCCCCTAAGGTTGCTCCATGCCAAATATCAAAACATTCCAACTGCTGAATCTGAAGAAGAAGATTTTAAAAGAAAAATTCCTCATATTAATAATAATAATAATAACTGATTTTGTAAAAGCGTAAAACCACGAAGAGTGCCCTAAAACGCTTCACAGAAATAAAATACACTTTTCTGAAAATAAAGAGTAACATGTGTCACTTTCCTCTAGGGAGGTTCAGGAGAATGCTTCAGTAAATAGGAAAGTTTTAAGATTTCTTTTGAAGATGTTGATAGTTTCTGCATTTCTGACACTAATAGGCAACGCATTCCACAAACTTGGACCCACGATGGAGAACACACGATCATTACCCAGATTAGATCTGCTAAAAGGTATGACTAGTTGAATTTGATCTTTAGATCTCAGACTGTGTGATGGAGTATAAACAGTGATGAGCTCTTGCAGGTAAACTGGAGCCAGTTTGTGGATACATTTGAATACTAAGATCAATATTTTGAAATTAATTCTCTGTTTAACTGGAAGCCAATGTAATTGTCTTAAAACAGGTGTTATGTGTTCAGAGCATTTGGTACCAGTAATTATCCTAGCAGCAATATTCTGAACTTTTTGAAGCTTCTGAATCAAATACTGCGGCAGCCCCACTAACACTGAATTACAATAGTCTAGTTGTGAGGTGATGAAAGAATGCACAAGTTTTTCAAGTGCTGACTGGTTAAGATAAGTTCTCAGTCTTCCAATATTCCGAAGCTGCCAGTAACATTTTCGACATATTTTATTTATATGGATGTCTAGCTTTAAATTTGGGTCCATAATCAGTCCAATATTCCTGGCCGATTCAACACTTTTCATGGTGATGTTGTTGCCAACCTGAATTGATGTAACAGTGGGTGTAAGCATGCGAACCCCAGATATCACTAAGAATTCTGTTTTAGAGTCATACATTTTCAGTTTAAAATCTATCATCCATTCCCGCACCAGATTTATGCAAGTTTCCATGTTGCTGACTGCATTGATTGAGTCACTTTCAAGAGATGAATTAAATGCAATGTACAGCTGGGTATCATCAGCATACAGATGATATGATATGCCATGCCATGCCTTTTAAGAAGACGACCCAGAGAAGAAGTGTACAGAGTAAACAAAAGTGGACCAAGAACTGAGCCCTGAGGAACACCACACTTTAACATCTTGCTTTCTGAACCAGTCTTGTCGATATATATTTGTTGACTTCGACCTTCTAGATATGATGCAAACCATGATAAGACAGTTCCACATATGCCATGCTGTGTCAATGTCTGCAAAAGAATATCATGGTCGACTGTGTCGAATGCTGCTGACAAATCCAAGAAACAAGCAGAACAGCCTTACCGTCAGACACTGATTTAACAATGTCGTTGTTGACTCGCAGTAAAGCTGTCTCTGTACTGTGATTGGCTCTGTATGCAGACTGGAAAGGCTCTAAAAGAGCATTTTCATGCATATGTTTTTTGAGTTGTGAAGCAACAACCTTTTCCAACAATTTAGACAGGAAGGAGAGGTTCGATACTGGTCGATAATTCTTCAGGTTGTCAGGATCAAGAGATGGCTTCTTGATGAGTGGAGTAACAAGTGCTTTTTTCAGTGGGCATGGAACAAATCCCTCATGAAGGGTGCAGATATAATAGATGATATGGCTGGCAGAAGATGATCAATTGTCTCTTTCAGAAGGAATGTTGGAATTTCATCTAGATCAATGGATTTATTGGATGATGACAAAATCATTTTTCGAATATCTTCTTCCAAGACAGTGTGAAAACTGGAAAAATCTCTTTTTATGTAATTATAAGTTGATCAAAACTCTGGTGGTTCACGTGATGGTATACTATCCAGGATTAATTGAATTTTGGTTATGAAAAAATCACTGAATTTTTCCAGAATTTCATTGGTATTTAGATGATCTGGGAGAATGACTTTTATTGACTAAGTTATAATTTGGACTTGGCTTTAAGACACTTGAATCCCTCCCTCCCCCCCCCCCCCCCCCCCCCCCCCCCCAAGGATGCTACTCACCACATATCAAACCATTCCGACTGCTGGATCTGAAGAAGAAGATTTTTCAAGAAAATTGCTCATTTCGAACAAAGTTACAATTCAAGCTACCACAGTGAGCCCAAATATGGACCTAGGGACATGGCTTGAACAAACTTGAATCTCACTCCCCTAAGGATGCTGCATACCCAATATCAAAACAGTCCGACTGCTGGATCTGAAGAAGATTTTTAAAGAAAGTTTCTCATTTTGAACTAAGTTATAATTTAGGCTCCCACAGTGAACCCAAATATGAACCCAGGGACTTGGCTTGAACAAAATTGAATCTCACCCCCCTAAGCATGGTGCATACCCAATCAAAAGATTCTGCCTGCTGGATCTTTAGAAGAAGATTTTCAAAGAAATTTGCCTGAAATGCACTAAGTTCAAATTTGGGCTCCTATACTGAGCCCAAATATGAACCCAGGGGGCCGATTTGAACAAACTTGAATCAAATCCACCCCACAATGTTGCATACCAAATATCACAAGATTCTGCCTGTTGGATCTGGAGAAGATTTTTGAAGAAATTTGCCTGAAATGCACCAAGTTCGAATTTGGGCTTCTATAGTGAGCCCAAATATGAATCCAGGTGGCCGATTTGAACAAACTTGAATCAGATCCACCCCCACAATGTTGCATACCAAATATCAAAAGATTCTGCCTGCAGGATCTGGAGAAGAAGATTTTTGAAGAAATTTGCCTGAAATGCACTAAGTTCGAATTCGAGCTTCAATAGTGAGCCCAAATATGAATCTAGGGAGCCGATTTGAACAAAATTGAATCAGATCCACCCCACAACGTTGCATACCAAATATCAAAAGATTCTGCCTGCTGGATCTGGAGAGGAAGATTTTTTAAGAAATTTGCCTGAAATGCAGTAAGTTCAAATTTGGGCTCCTATACTGAGCCCAAATATAAACCCAGGGAGCCTATTTGAACAAACTTGAATTAGATTCACCCCACAATGTTGCATACCAAATATCAAAAGATTCTGACTGCTGAATCTGGAGAAGAAGATTTATTAATGTTTTTCCCACTGCCTACGGTGTTAAAAAGTGCTGACTCAGCACTTTTTCAAAGTCCTGAAACTGTACCCTATGATAAAACCGATGGCAATTTTTTTTTACCAATTCTTTCTGTTGGTCCTAAGGAAGCTTCACACCAAATAAAAATTCTCGGTGCTGTGCAGTTTGGGAGATATGGGCGTTTTAATTTTTTTCTATTTTTAGCTCCTGCGGTTCCCATGGGGCTATGGGGAAAAAAAAATCAGCATAAATTAGGTACTTATGACCCAATAAGCCCTCACATATAATTTGGTTCAAATCAGCCTCTCAGTTCGGAAAATAGAAATTTTGGGCGGAGCCAAAAATTTTGCCCCTCCCATAACGACGCCAAGTATAGCCCCACAAACTTCTCTTGAACAAATCTTGAGTCTACACCTCAAAAGGAAGCTGCACACCAAATATCAAGTCTCTGCTACTGCTGGTTCATGAGAAGAAGATTTTTTAAGATTTCAGCACACTTTTTGGGTGTGGCCCTACCCACGGGCGAGACAACTTGATTTGAACAAAATCAAATTGTGATGTCATAACAAACTATTATCTCAAATATCAATTAAATTGGTTCAGCGGTTTGGGAGGAGACGACGCAAACACCATGTTCACGGACGACGACGGACGGTGAGTGATCACTGTAGCTCTCCTGACTGAAAGTCAGGTGAGCTAAAAATTAATGTAACACTTACAGACAATATTAATGTATCTTGCTATGAACTGAACTAAGCAGAGGACAAGTAATCACTATCAGAAGCAACCGTTGTCAACATAAACACAAGAGTGAGTCTACATTAAGCAAGCCATCTCCATAGGCTACACTGTCAATCCTTGAGTCCCTCAGGAGTGATAAAAATAATCTGGGCATCATGCCTTTTCTTCAGTTGTTCATAAGTAAAATGTAGAGCTCCCCTATGAAGCCCCTTGATACAACCTATGTGGATTAATCTTAGTACCTCTAGAGGGTACTGAATACAAAATTTTTAATTCTTCAGCAAAATGGCCAATTCCGGCTCCCATAGAGAGCCCAAATATTAACCCAGGCTCTTGATTTGAACACAGTTAAATCTGACTTCCCTAGAGATGTTGTGTACCGAATATGAAAGCATTCTGACTGTTGGATCTGAAGAAGAGAAATTGTAAAGAAATCTCTTCGAATTGCACTAAGTTCAAATTTGGGCTACCATAGCGAGCCCATATATTAACCTATGGATCCGATTTGAACAAACTTGAATCTGACCCCCCTAGAGATGTTGTATACCAAATGTGAAAGCATTCTGACAAGTGAATCTGAAGAGGAAGATATTTGAAGAAATTCCCTCATATTGTACTGAGTTAAATTTCCTGTTCCCATATGGAGCCCAAATATTAACCTAGGCACTCGAATTGATAAATCTGGAATCTGAGATGTTGTATACCAAATATTAAAAGATTCTGACTGGTGGTTCTGAAGAAGATTTTTAAAGAATATTCCCCATATTACCCTATGTTAAAACTTCGGGCTCCTGTAGAGAGCCCAAATATGAACCAATGAGCTTTATTTCAACAAACTTTTATCTGACCCCCCCCCCCCCCCCCCCCCCCCCCCCCCCCCCTATGAATGCTGTATACCAAATATCAAAAGATTCTGATGATTGGTTCTGGAGAAAAGATTTTTTAAAATTTTTGCAAATATGCTGACTCCGCATTTTTTCGATGCTCATTACAGAACACCCTAACATAACCGATGGCAATTTTTTTTTACCATTCAATTCTACTGGTCATAAGGATACTTCATACCAAATAAAAGCTCTCTGTTCCGTGGGGTATGGGAAATATGGGCGTTTGAAAATATTTCTATTTTTAGCTCCCAGGGTTCCCATAGGAATGCAGGAATTTTTTTTTTTGCATGAGTCAAGTACTTATGACTCAATACTACCACAAACCAAATTTGGTTCATACCGGACCATCGGTTCAGAAAATAGAAATTTTGGGCGGGGCTAAAAATCTTACCCCTCCTATTACAAAGCCAAATATTACTTCACGAACTTTGTTTGAACAAACTTGATTCTGCATCTCATATGGAAGCTCCATAGCAAATATCAAGTCATTGTACACACTGGTTCTTGAGAAGATTTTTAAAATATTTTGGAGCATTTTTCCCCACTCCCTCCCTATGGGGCTGGGCATGCTCATGTGAACAAAAATGAAATGCCCCTTTGGGACCATCACTCACACAAACTTTCACTTGAATTGGCCCAGAGTCTTTGGAGGAGAAGACCAAAACATGGTGTTGACGGACGGGAAGCGATGAGATTAGCTCAGCTTCACTTTGTCAAGATGATCTAAAAAAGTGTACAAAAACCAGAAACATGACTCCAGGCACTGATAAACATGGCCTGAAATCAGTTACCAATTTAAACACTATCTGATGCAAAACAGAGACTTCCAGAGAAGAAACTGCAGAACATCAGATAGTAGATGCAGACCAAAATGCCTAAACACCCAAGGGTGAGGACGTAAACATGGGGAAAAAACAGAATATTATTCTGTTACCAAGCCAAAACTCCCAAGAAATTTTAGTAATCAACATTACAAAAAAATATGCCAAAAGCATGGGAGAATAGCTAGGGATGGGGGATGGAGGGGGGGGGGGGGGATAAAGGAAAGGGAGAAAGGTAACACTGAACAACAATGGTACATTCATAGCAAGAATGACAAAATAAGGGCTATGCCTCGAAAATAGGCAACATGAAATAATTTCGTAAAAAAATTATAAGTTACAGCCCTGAACATTTCCTGACACTGTTTCTTCCTCTCATCCTTCTATTTCCTCCTTAAATCCACCATTTCTCTCATAATTATGTGTCTGGCATCATTAAAACTGAGATTTACAAGCACAAATAACAGTGAAGTGTAACTATATTGAGGGCCAAACAAAGAATGATAATTGTGCCAATTTCGAGACCTCCTTGACACTGCGCATGCGCAGTGGAGTAAAAGTATGGAGGACCATATAGGACATGTAATTTTCGGTTTTTGATGCAAATTTTGGGGATTGGGGGGTAAAATTTGTGTTTAGCCCTAGATATTTTAGAGTTAGCACCAGCTAAGTCTGGGTCATTGGTACAGTATAAAAATTTTTGTAAGTCCGGACCGGGACCCAAATTTTCAGCCTAAATATGAACCCAGGGACTTGGCTTGAACAAACTTGAATCTCACCCCCTAAGCATGCTGCATACCAAATATCAAAAGATTCTTATTGGTAGATCTGAAGAAGATTTTTAAAGAATATTCCTCATACTGCACTAATTTGAACATTTGGGCTCCCATAGGGAACCCAAATATGGACCGAGGGATTTGATTTCAACAAATATGTGAATCAATGTTCCAAAGATGTTATATGTAAAATATGAAAGCTTTTGGAGCAGTGGTTTGGGAGCAAACGATTCTTTAATTTTTTCCCATTGCCCACAGTGTTAAAAAAATGCTGACTCAGCATTTTTTCAAAGTCATGAAACAGTACCTTATGACAAAACTGATGGCAATTTTTTTTTACCATTCCTTTCTGTTGGTCCCAAGGAAGCCTCACACCAAATAAAAATTCTCAATGCCGCAGTTTTGGAGATATGGACGTTTTCAGTTTTTTTCTATTTTTGGCTCCTGAGGTTTCCACGGAGCTGCAGGAAAAAAATTTTTGGCATAAATCAAGTACTTATAACCAAATAATACCTCATATTAAATTTGGTTCAAATTGGCCTCTCGGTTCAGAAATTCTGGGCGGGGCAAAAATTCGTGCCTCTCTCAGAACAAAGGCAAATATTGCCCGTCAAACTTCTCTTGAACAAACTTGAGTCTACACCTCAAATGGAAACTGCATACCAAATATCAAGTCTCTGCTATGGCTGGTTCACGAGAAAAAGATTTTTAAAAATTTTGTGCATTTTGGGCACAACCTCCTCCACAATATGAGCAAAACCCAATTTGAAGATAAACCCAAATGCCCCTATATAACCGCTACTCATGTGAATTTTCATTAAACTGCAGCCAGTGGCTTGGGAGAAAATTACCCAAACATCACCATCACGACGTACGACGGATGAGAGACGACGGACGAGAGACGACGGACAAAAAGTGATCAGAATAGCTCACCCTGACTTTCAGTCAGGTGAGCTAATAACCTGGTAAAAATTGTCACAGATCAATAACTCAGATGTATGCACTTGTTCACTTGTAAGTGATCTTGTTTGAGAAATTTCATCAAAATCAAAAGTACAAGGAGTTGTGCAAACAAGAATCTCATATTTATTTATTGGTATTTGAGACCACATATTTCTGCACAATATTGTGACCTCAACATGGATATAAAGTCAAGTTCAGCCAATTGTTTATACCCATGTTGCCCATTTTAAAAGAACTACCGCCCCAGGCATTTGTGACTTGGTCCTATTTTACCACAGTAAACAAGCACCACCTCACTTTCCGGTGTTTCCATGGGGGACAGAATCTTGTGTAGAAATCTATAAAAAATCTTCTGGGTTCAAGGGGAGATGGAAGTTGATGAAATCATCGTAGAATGAAAAGTTGGGAATATGTTCATGTTCACTTGTTAGTGGTCATGTTTGAGAAGTTTCACTGAAATCGGTTCATGAAAGTAGGAGTTGCGCACACAACAATTTCTGATGTACATATGTATATACGTATGCATGTACAGTCATATGGATGGATGATGTACCAAAGATGACAAAATAACCCCGCTTCTTCAAAGCAGGAGTATAAGTGAATGTTTTTAGAAAAGCAAAATCTTCATTTTTATATTATTGGTTGTTTTGTCAGGTGTGTACATTATTATATGCTAAACAATAGATTTTGTTGGAAAAATTGCAAAAAGATAGAAATCGTATCCCCCCACTGTGAAGAAAAAGAAATTTTCACTTTCACAGTATCAATCAAAATGGCGGCTTCCAAAGCATCACTTCAAGGTGAATACGAGTCAAATTATCACTGGAAATGATCAAGTTGTTCTAATGAAAGTGTCAATGACACTGTAGCTTAACTTGTGTGTTGTATTTGATGAAAAGGATAATGTTCAATGTTTATGAAAGGATTATGAAATAAGACAAGAATTGTGATAATTGGGAATATGTTCATTTCTGTTCCCTGTATGCTATGTTTTTGATAAAAATAATATGAGGTGTACACTGTACTAAAGAGCTGGGGGGAGGGGGGGGGGGTGGTGGGTTAATATGACCTCACAGTTAATGTATGTGGCTCTCACAGTTAACGTATATCAACAAAAGTTACCAAGTTACAGTGACATTATTCCAAAATGAGTCATCCTATCAAGTTACAATGAAATCTCTTCACAAATATGACCTGTAGACTATGCTAAAGGTTTTTGGGCTTTGGGCTCAGGCAGCCATCATGGTTGCATGATCGCAACCAAAAGGGGACATTCTCATCTGGGCATCATCTGGAGTGATCCTACGAAGTTACAATGAAATCCCTTCGTAAATATGACCTGTAGACTATGCTCAAGGTTTTCGCGATTCGGGCCCCTGAAACCGTCACAGTTGACCAATCACGACCAAAAGGGGATGTCATCATCTAGGCATTATATGGAGTCAAACTAACAGGTTACAATGAAATCCTTCCATAAATATGACCTATAGACTATGCTAAAGGTTTTGGGCTCAGGCAGCCATCAAGGCTGAATGATCGCGACCTAAAGGGGATGTTCTCATCTAGACATTATTTGGAGTCATCCTACCAAGCTACAATGAAATCCCTTCATAAATATCACCTGTAGACTGTGCTAAAGGTTTTCGGGCTTCATGCCCCTGTAGCCGTAACAGCTGCCTAATGGTGTCCAAAAGGGGCTGTTCTCATCTAGACATTATATGAAGTCAACCTACCAGGTTACAATGAAATCCCTTCATAAATATGAACTGAAGACTGTGCTAAAGGTTTTCAGGCTTTGGGCTCGGGCAGCCATCATGGTTGAATGAGTGCAACCAAAAGTGGACATTCTCATCTGGGCATCATCTGGAGTGAACTTCTACGAAGTTACAATGAAATCCCTTCATAAATATGACCTGTAGACTGTGCTCAAGATTTTCGGGCACCTGTAGCCATCACAGCTGACCAATCACGACCAAAAGGGGGTGTCATCATCTAGGCATTGTATGGAGTCAACCTAACAAGTTACAATGAAATCCTTCCATAAATACGACCTACAGACTATGCTAAATGTTTTTGGGCTCGGGCAGCCATCAAGGCTGAATGATCACGACCAAAAGAGGACATTCTCATCAAGACATTATTTGGAGTCATCCTACCAAGCTACAATGAAATCCCTTCATAATTATGACCTGCAGACTGTTCTAAAGGTTTTCAGGCTTCGGGGCCCTGTAGGTGTCACAGTTGCCCAATCGTGTCCAAAAGGGGACATTCTCATCTAGACATTATATGAAGTCAAACCTACCAAGTTACAATAAAATCCCTTCATAAATATGACCAGTAGACTGTGCTAAAGGTATTCGGGCATCGGGCAGCCATAACGGTTGAATGGTCACAACCAAAAGGGGACATTCTCATCTGGGCATCATCTGGAGTGATCCTATGAAGTTACAATGAAATCCCTTCATAAATATGACCTGTAGACTGTGCTCATGATTTTTGGGCTTTGGGCACCTGTAGCCATCACAGCTGACCAATCACAACCAAACGGGGATATCATCATCTAGGCATTATATGGAGTCAACCTAACAAGTTACAATGAAATCCTTCCATAAATACGACCTATAGACTATGCTGAAGGTCTTTGGGGTCGGGCAGCCATAAAGGCTGAATGATCGCGACCAAAAGGGGATGTTCTCAACTAGACATTATTTAGAGTCATCCTACCAAGCTACAATGAAATGCCTTCATAATTTTGACCTGTAGACTGTTCTAAAGGTTTTCGGGCTTCGGGCCCCTGTAGCCGTCACAGTTGCCCAATCGTGTCCAAAAGGGGACGTTCTCATCTAGACATTATATGAAGTCAACCTACCAAGCAGCCATGACAAGTTCTGATGAAAAAATATCTTGAAAATACTTAGTGGGTTAAGAGTTAACCCTCTGCACATCGATGTCAAAATATCAATTCAAGCTGCAATTTTTCCCTTTGCTGCTGTGCAATTTTTGAATTCCCTGTGCTAAGCCATATATTGGGAAAAATAGAAGAAAAGCTAAAAATTGAAAAAGTCACAAACATAAAAGAATTTGTAATTTTAAGCCTTCCAGAACATAATTTAACATTTTTGAAGTCTGATGTTTAGTTCCAATACCTAATGTTGGTGTGGTATAACCCAAAACATGAGTAATGACATAGTCCAGGGCCACTTGGACAGGTTATAGGGACTAAAATCCGATTCATTAGAATCGCTAGTCACTTGAATTATCTAAATCGCCCGCATCACTATCATTGTCAGCAAATAATTCCACAACTTCATTGGTTGTAAGAATTTTTTAGACATGTTTACATTTCAAGAACAACAGGAACTGTAACTCTAACTGGAAACTTGACATGCGATTGACTCAGGTATTTCCATAAAAGGACGGAAAACACTAGAAAAAATCTTTGACATCAGATTGTCTTGTCTCTCATATTTGTAACAATGTGCATTGTATTGAGAATAACACTGCAGTATATCCATTTTATGTATGTAATAATAACTCAGCACCGAGGTGCAGCACACGGCATCAAAGTTTGAGTCCGTATTCAGCATGCACCTATTGCACTGAAAAGGGTAATACAACAGACCATTTTAGCAAAGTGCCATCTTACATCCGGGACTTGAAATGCCTGTTCAAACCGGCTTTGTTTATCAACACTGCATACATTTGTATTGCATCGTTGCTCGGCACTGAATGGTTGATCGGCACTGAAAGCTTTATCTTTTGTCTCCGTTTTATCAAATAAAATTCAGCAATTTACCTTCTTTGCTTTCCTTTTCATCCCTAAAGAGAACAAAGGTTGTGTGTTCGAAATTTGTGTATTTTGGGATGTTGTATTTCCATATTTATCATTTTTGTGTAACAATCCTTTATGTTCTTTCTGCAGTTCGTCAAAACTCTCAACTTCAAGTCAACATCAACATTATTTTATCAACAAATTACCGAATAATCGATCCATTTTCACTGTTGATCTTCACCTTTAATGTTGATTCTTGATAATTTTTACGTTAAATTAACCATGCTATCTACATGAAATATGTCTGTCACATTTTGTTTTTACACACTGTTTTTACTTATTTTTGTCAGTTTTTAGTGTGCGTGTGTGTTTGTGGGTTTTGTTTTCTAAAGGAGTAAAAATATTTTTTCCAAGCTGTTTTGAGTAATTATTCTGTCCACAAATTAATTTTTCCAACAGTTTTTCCTTCAGTCAGAGCTCAGTGGACTCAAATATACTGTACAGCACACGTGGGTGCAATTTTAATAACAAACCTGATTTCCTGGTTTAGAAGAACATATCAAGTCCCAGATGTAAGATGGCGCTATGCTAAAATGGTCTATTCGGTGACCTCTGTCAAACAATTGATTAACTTCCAAGTTGCATTACTACTATGGGAAAAATTTACTTCCTAAAATTCTGATATTTTGACATCAGTGTGCAAAGGGTTTATTCAGTTAGATGTACCTTCTCTTGTTCTGCAGTTTAACAGTAGTTACTTATTGGCCATCTTTACACCACAGAAAATCTGAATTTTTTTAAGCACTGGAAACTTTGTTTATTCAGCCCTCGAAATTAGCGGTTTTTGGCCACCGCACTACACTGCCACGGCAAAACCAGTTCGATACAGCACTGTGACGGCATTTATTCTGGTTGTAAGTGGTTTGGTATCAGAGACACACTGACACAGCGGTGAGCCCATAAGTGTCAACATGTGCACCAAAATTGTTGACCATTTTATTTTTACAAGAGTTTGTTAATACTGTCGTCAAAAAGAATGATCGTTTACAACAATTAAGTCACCAGATTGTTGTATACCAACATGTTTTTAGGCGATTATGTTCACAAAAGCTGCTGAATTTAATCAACAACTGGCTTGAATAAATGCAACTCACCAGCATTCAAATTGAAAAGATTACTCCAATTGATCTCAACTGTGCTGTAAACATGTCACACCACGATGACATCTCATAATCTGACAGTGCTATTTTAAACTCAGTTCAGTTGTGCATAATGATTGGTCGTGACAATGCCATTCCGTTTGCTATATTTAGCTATGGGGAATAATCCAAATTTGGAATCTTTGTGAACATTTGAAAGGCAATATTCAACTCCGAACACGTGCTTTCTTCAATGATTATTACTCTTGCTTTTCTACTGCTATCAATATTGAATAATATTCTTATGAAACAAAAACTATGGCTGAGGGGCATTTAACACACACTGTTACCAACCACATGTACCAGTATGCACACTTTCAATTCTGCGAGTCATTCATGACATTGTAGTAGTAAGCGAGTGAACAGGTTGCTGCATAGTACTGTTACACTGTGAAATTAATACCAACTTGTGACAAGTTGTCACAAATTGATTTTGATCACCCACACATTTTATATTTTGCATAATTCTCTGGCACATGCATTCTGTCAATACCAATTACATGTATGTTGCACACACAACAACTGCATTCATGTATAGTTTACTGGGTGTATTTTAATTATTTTGATCAGTATTCTTTCGCAGTTTAACTCTTGGACAAAACTATTAACAGGCTTGGTATCGTGGAGAATATGTCAAAAGGTTTACTAGAATTTGAATCTCAACTTTCTGGCCACGGCACTGGATTGCTGTAGCCAAATCAATCTACTGTGGCATTACCACAGCATTGCTGATTGCCATGACTAAATTTCTGGGGAAGCTTATTGGAGTTTAAGATCACTTTCAGCACCTATGGCTATATCATGACATGACCACAAGATGAGTATAAAGTCAAGTTCATCCAATCATTGAAATCAGGTTGCCCACTTGACAGGACATGAACCCCAATGTACTGATTACCGTGCCTTTCCTTTTCAACCAGTGAAGCAAAATTTGTCTACCACAAAAAACAGGAACTGCTTCATTTCTAGGGGTTCCCACAAGGAGCACTATGATTTATTTATTCATCGGTGCTTAAGGTCACATACTTATGAACAATGGTTGATTGTGACAGCAACGTGAATATAAAGTAAAGTCCAACCAATTGTTTATACCCATGTTGACCACTAAGATGTATTAAACACTAATAATGTTATACAGTCTAGTAATATTATGACAACCACCAAACAGGTGTGCAAAATGGGTATTTGAAATTCAACCCTGGGCATTATTTATGTTATTTGGGTTACTTACAGATAACTGCATGAATTTAACAAAATTTTGTTTGCTTACACCATTTTACTCAACTCTAGTGATTCAAATAATCATACCACATGTGCTGAAACACGCATATGAACAACTTTAGAAAAATCAACTAAAAAATTCTCTTGAATATTTTTTCAAATGCAACATTTCTCCATAACCTGAACAATATCAGTGAAAAAAGTTGCAGGTCATCAACAAATTTCTGTCCCCATCCTTAATGAAAATTATGGGTAGTTTCTGTAAGATTTTTAAGCCGGGAAGTATTCCACAGGGATTCTTTTGGGTGTCAATAGGGGTCAAATACAGGACCCTTTCTTAGTGGCATTTAGAAATAAAAATTTCCCAATTCTCAAGCTCAACACCAAATTTCCCCATCTAAGTCCCCAGTTCCCACGTGAACAAACATTTAATGGACATTTGGTGTTCTGAACTGGGCAGTCATAATGCCTCAGAAAACCATCGGTTTTCTGAGGCCTTATGACCACCTAGTTTAGGACACCAATTGTGCATTAAATTTAGACTGCTTACCTAACAAAGCTTAGAAAGCATCTGAATAAGTTCTTTTACAGTATAAGAAACAGTTTAAGAGATCAGAGATTGAGGTGAATATGATTCCATGTGACTGTTGTAAAACTTACTTGCAGTATACATGCAGTTGCTTAGATATCAGTCTTAATGTTCTCTGTTCAATTCAATGAAAAATTTTGTAGTCTTTATGTGTTTCTTCCCCTCCAAAACAAATTCCCAATTTTAGCCCCAATGACACAAGCTTTCCCAATGGCAAGGGCTATGGACCCTTTCCCAAAGACGGCAGAAAAAGCCTTGTTTAAGAGGTAGTGTGAAGGAATGAAACTATCCAGACAAAACAGAATGGAATTTTTAAATTTTTCAAGTGATAATCCAACTTCTTTATGTTGAGCTTCACTGGAACAAGTTTAACCTTTTACCTAACAAATCAGTCGGATCGACCCACGTAAATTGAGTATTTTTCAAAAATTTAAAAAAAAACCATATCATGACCCCTCACTGGAACAATCTGGATTAGTTGAAATTTTGAGAAAAATATGAAGAAAAAAATAAATAAAATGACAAATTTTGATAAAGTTGTGCATTGGGTGAAGTGTTAATACAACTATTCCAGTGGGATCACACGACAAGGTAAGGTATGCTTGAATGAAAGTGCTGATGACACTGCAGCTCAACTTGACAAAGAAGGGACTGAACTGAATAGAAAGTTCCAGTAATGCAAAGTTTGTTTGTTTGTTGGTGGTTAACGTCACATATTTATGCACCATGGCTAATCGTGACACAACATGGGGATGAAGTCAAGCTTAGTCAATCGTTGATCTACATGTTGCCCAGTTTAGAGGACTTTCACCCCAAGCATTGGTGACTGGGTCCTATTTTACTAGTAAAGCGGAACTGGTTTACCACAGTAAACAAGTGCTGCTTACTTCCTGGGGTTCCCACGGGGAAATGCAAAGTCATTCACTCAAGTTTCTTGAGAAAATAATCTATCCCAATAGCTCATACCTGACATTGTCAGGTTGAGCCATGTTTTTTTAATGAAATTCGGAAAAATCTGATAGCTCCCATTCAGACATTACCCAAAAGTCATCTGAAACTGATCAGGTGAGAGATGCGGCCTGTAGGGTGTGCTGATGGCATTGTTGACAATTTATATGCCACATTTTTTTTCAATGAAATTCAGAAAAATTTGATAGCTCCCATTTAGACGTCACACCAAAGCTACATATGACATTTGATAAAGATTGGGTCAGAAATGTGGCCTGTGCCAATTGAACTGTTGACAATTTATATGCCAAATCTAAGATGGCCGATGGCAGCCATGTTTTTGGAACGAAATTCAAAAAAACATAGGCCGATGAAATCATCAGATGTGTACCCATACGTGCAACTAGTAGAAAGCTGTATGACGGAAGGCCACCACGGATGCCGACATTATGTACACCATACAAGGGATGGGTACATGTAGAAATGGATTGGAGGAGTGTCTAATTTGATGGATAAAGGGTTAATATCTCCGGATCAAATTATCAGATTTACATAAAAAAAAACTATACAGCACAGCACATCAGTAACCTGAATAAATATATAAAGTAACATGACAATCGGATTGATATTTTTTGAGTTATCTCATGCCAAAGGGATTGGAGGAATTTTCAATTTGAAGGATAAAGGGTTAATATCTCCGGATCAAATTATCAGATTAACACCAAAAACTATACAGCTCAGCACATCAGTAACCTGAACACAATTATAAAGTAACTTGACAATCCAAGCAATATTTTTTAAGTTATCAAATGCCAAAGGGATTGGAGGAGTTTTCAATTTGAAGGATAAAGGGTGAATATCTCAGGATTAAAATAACAGATTTACACCAAAAACTATACAGCTCGGTACATCAGTAACCTGAACACAAATATAAAGTAACTTGACAATCCAAGCAATATTTTTCAAGTTATCGAATGCCAAAGGGATTGGAGGAATTTTCAATTTGAAGGATAAAGGGTTAATATCTCAGGATGAAATTATCAGATTTAACCAAAAACTATACAGCTCAGCACATCAGTAACCTGAACACAAATATAAAAGTAACTTAACAATCCAAGCAATATTTTTCAAGTTATCGAATGCCAAAGGGATTGGAGGAATTTTCAATTTGAAGGATAAGGGGTTAATATCTCAGGATCAAAATAACAGATTTACACCAAAAACTATAGAGCTCAGCACATCAGTAACCCGAACACAAATATAAAGTAACTTGACAATCCAAGTAATATTTTTCAAGTTATCGAATGCCAAAGGGATCGGCGCAATTTTCAATTTGAAGGAGAAAGGGTTAATATCTCGGTATCAAATCATCAGATTTACACCAAAAACTATACAGCTCGGCACATCAGTAACCTAAACACAAATATAAAGTAACTAGACAATCCAAGCAATATTTTTCAAGTTATCGAATGCTAAAGGGATTGGAGGAATTTTCAATTTGAAGGATAAAGGGTTAAGGGGTCGTCCAACCTAACTTTGGTCAATTTTTTGACATTTTTCCCAATGCCTCAGAAACAGATATGAGAAGTAAGGAAAGGCAAATTATATATCAAAATAATGAGTAAAGTGCATAGAAAAGGTACATATAATTTTTTTCAGGAAAAAAAGTGAATTTTATGATTTTGAACAAGATTAATTTGCCAACGGCATAAGTAACAAACCGGTAAAACCACAAAATAATCAGTAATTCGAAAGCCTTGTCCTCAATATAATGATAACATACTACAGACTCGGAGAAAGCATTTTTTTGACACACACTCTGGTGGGTTTTGATGTTTGAATGTAATAACACCAACACAAATTTTGGATGTTCCGGATGTGGCCATGTTTCAATGCTGTTTATTCCGGTCATGTGATTACGATGTGGTTCTTGCAGAAATACTCAATTTGGGAAATCGTAAGAATGCAAGGACGTGATCACGCCCTTTATTTGTTCGAGACAATGTATGAGCGGATTTGCAAACAGGTGACAGCAAATACTTGAGCTGTTAATGGCATAACTGCAAAATATGGTTCGAAATTCCCTCTCGTGTTTACGGGCCGTCTGAACTTTTTTGTTGGCAAAAAATCTGAATTATTGCAAACTAGAAAGACAACATGAACCACTTGTAAAAAAATAACCGAGTGTATAAAATCGGGACGATACACATAAAATAAGGCAATATTCATGACAAAGTAAGCAGAATGCTTCAGAAATCACTTTTTCACGAAGTATATTCCAAGTGACCTGGAACTATACTGAGCGTGTTGATTTCCCCCAGATGTTGTGAAGTTATTTACTTCCTAGTAACCATGGAATTTGAGGCAGTGTGTTTGATGTCTGCAAAGGACCGATTGAAGATGGGTTAAAAATTATGCATTCGTGCTTTTAAATAAGGTGCGCTTGGACGATGCTGAGAATTTAGTTTTTTCTTGCAACCAACCATACTAACACAAGCGTCGATCAGTGTCTTTTGTGATCGTTTTACACTGACAAATGTGACAAATCTCCTTCACCGGAAACCATCCCCCAATTTGCATATCACAATAAACATAACCGCTGTCACTGAGTGTAAGCGTGGCCGTGTGGTCAAAACCGAAACGAATTATCGAATGCACGGTCAATATTAGCTGCAATTGGCTTTTAAACAAATGAAATACACAAAATATTCGCAATTTCTTCATTATTCATGCCAAGTTACTATTAACCAGACAACATGCGTTCAGTTTCGTTTGTCGGCATCAAACTGTTATTGTTTGTGGTAATTAAATAGTACGAGAAGGCGAAGGAAGCCAAATATTTTCCATCATCTATTAATTAATTCAAACTGATAATTTCTTTTATTTTACTGAAATTATGAACTGATAAGGTGGGTATGTTGTGATTATTATGCCCCAGACCTGGAAGTTGGAAAATCAAAGGTGCATCTAGTGCCGTGCAGTGGTGACCACTGTCCTTTTAATCTTAGTCTTACCCATTCATCATTACATGTACCAACATTCTCCCTTGTATCTCAACCACTGCTACTCCAATTTGAAGGATATTTGGTGTTGTGATCGAGAATCATGGGGAAACAATGCCTGTGTAGCTGCTGCAGCATGTGTTTCTTCCCATATTTTTTCAGAGTTGTGGTACTTTTTCACTCTTTTGAGTTGGAAAATTTTGTTTATAACCAGTTGATTTGTTACAATTTGTTGCAAAGTGCCTGCTAATACCCTCAATTGTATTGCTACAAAATTTTCTGGTGAAGATTTTGTTCCTATTACTTATCAAGCAACAACCTAATGAATATTCTGTATAAAGCCACCAATCTGATGTTTGACACTTTTATTGGAGCTGTTTTGAAGGCTTATGGAACTCAAAATGTTGATTATGGCAGGACTTTTCTATTCACCCATTAATCGATAAATTAAGTGTTATAGTTGGAAGTAAGAAGCATGAAAGGTCCAGAACTAAAAGTCTAAAAAGAATGTTTTGCAATGTAACATGATTTTTGCAGATACACTTATTTGGAGGGTTACCTGTCTGATAGTGTTTGAAACATGTGTAGCCAGGATCTTCAAAAAGAAAAAAGAGTTTGAGAAAAAAGGCATATGCCTTGAGTGCCAGAGGTCCCCCTCCCCCCCCCCCCCCCCCCCCCCCCCTCTGGGAAATTTTTTGTGTCAAATGGAGCTCACTTGTCACCTTTCGGGAATTGCTTTGTGTACTGCGTTCTTGAAAAAAATATGTGAGACCCTCTGGATGTGCCCTTCTGATCTCAATGTGCCAATAAGCCTCCTTGGGGAAAGTACATGCAATAATGGTTATGTAAGGTTGATTTGATGTGTTTTGAATAACAGTGTACTTTCAAGTACATTAGATGGTTTATTGCAGTGACAGGTTACAGTTACCCTTATTTCTTCCCCAACAGATATCATGAGTGTATTGGTGTCCAAGAGTAAACAAAGCTATTATACTTATTGATAAACCAGACAAATTTAACAATTTAATCACTATCAAATTGATGCATGGGATAAAAGGGGTTACAGTGCAAGGGGTTTGTAAATGTATTTATTCAACTACAATGTATGACTTTGCAGTGCATTCTACACAGGAGAATATCAAAGTTTCTTTCCAAACTACCACAGTAACACATACATCTTTATATTGGGAGACACTCTTTTGTCCTTCCATACTTCTTCTGCTGGACTCCTTCAAGCTGACCTTTGTTGAACTCCCCAAATCAAAACATAAACAAAAGAAAATGTCTGCCTTCAATCAGTGAGCACTCCACTTGTAACATTTGGTCTCAATCTTTATTACTTTCATGAATTAGGAAAAGATTTCTTCCAGTATGTACTTCAATGTTTATAGAATGCAGCTGTTATTTTATTTTGAGGTATTTTATTGTAAAAATTTTGTTCTCTTACTTATGCCATAGCAGACTTTCAGGTGTTGCTATTTACACATGGCAGCAGTTCCATGGCAAATTTCAGTTTCAACATGTTCTATGTTTCATTCCAAGCATTTTGGTATATAATTTATTGGGGTTATTCATTTTGGGCCTTTTTCAGACTTGAAAGAAAATTGCATGAAATTTTACCAAAGTTAGGTTGGACGTCCCCTTAATATCTCAGAATCAAATTATCCGATTTACAACAAAAACTATACAGCTTGGCACATTAGTAACCTGAACACAAATATAAAGTAACTTAACAATCCAAGCAATATTTTTCAAGTTATCGAATGCCAAAGGGATTGGAGGAATTTTCAATTTGAAGGATAAAGGGTTAATATCTCAGGATTAAATTATCAGATTTACACCAAAAACTATACAGCTTGGCACATCAGTAACCTGAACACAAATATAAAGTAACTTGACAATCCAAGCACTATTTTTCAAGTTATCGAATGCCAAAGGGATTGGAGGAATTTTCAATTTGAAGGATAAAGGGTTAATATATGGGATGAAATCATCAGATTTACACCAAAGACTATACAGCTCGGCAAATCAGTAACCTGAACACAAATATAAAGTAACTAGACAATCCAAGCAATATTTTTCGAGTTATCGAATGCCAAAGGGATTGGAGGAATTTTCAATTTGAACGATAAAGGATTAATATCTCAGGATCAAATTATCCGATTTACACCAAAAACTATACAGCTCGGCACATCAGTAACCTGAACTCAAATATAAAGTAACTTGACGATGCAAGCAATATTTTTCAAGTTATCGAATGCCAAAGAAATGGATACGGACGCTGGACGGATGGACGGACAAAGGATGGACGAACGAGGGATGGTCACCCCGGATGCCGGCATTATGTGTACCATACATAGTATGGGTACACATAAAAATAGCTCCCATCTAGACATTGCCCTATAGCCACGTATGAAATTTGGAACTGACCGGGTGAGAGCTAAGGCTTGTAGGGTGTACTAAAGGCATTGTGGATGGACAGAGGTAAGTACAGACAGATGTGCAGACGGATGGCATATAGCAACTCATCCCAATAGCTCATACTTGACGTTGTCATGTTGAGCTAAACAAAAGTGTCAATGACAGTGTAGCTTAACTTGACAAACTTGAGCTTGGTCAGTTTTTGGTGAAATGGCAAAATTGAAGACCACTGGTACCAATGTTATTTGGTGAAACTGTTAAACTTCAACATAACAACATCAGAGCAATCCATGCATTTTTAAATGTAAACTGTAAGACTGGTTAAAGGAAGAATGTTGATACACAAATCCAGCAAGTTTAAAGGTCATTGTAAACGGCAACTTTTTTCACAGAAATGAATGCTAATCGATAGCCCTTATCTCGAGGTCTCATCTAATGAGCATACCAAGTTAAAAATAACCAAGTTAAAAAACAATCCTATGATAAATGTGCCCAGTAGGCCATGTCAAAGAAGAATGCTAATGCACAAGTGCACTAAATTCAAAGGTTGTTGCTCAACAGTTTTTGATGGAACTGAAAAAAGAAAATCGATAACTCTGATCTTTGTCACCCTGAATAAGCAAACCAAGTTTCAAAACAACCTGCTAATGAATGAGCCCTCTGAAACGTGCAAAAGGAAGATGTTAATGCACAAATGTACCTAGAGGTCACCCCGAACATGCATACCAAGTTTCAAAACAATCTATTCATAAATGTACCACAGAGTGTGCCAAATGAATATGTTGATACACAAATGCATCAAGTTCACGGTTTTGTTTTGATGAACTTGAACCAAGTTTCAAAGCAATCCATTCATAAATGTGCCCTGCTGGGTGTGCCAAAGGAAAATATTGATGCATAACTGCACTAAGTTCATCAAAGGTCATTGCCAAAGGCAACCTTTTTGACAGAAATGTAAGAAAATCAATAGCTCCCATCTAGATGTAACCCCAAACAAGCATACCAGGTTTCAAAGCGATCCGATCATAAAGGTGCCCAGTAGAGTGTGCCAAATTGAAACATTGATGCCGAACTAAACTAAGTTTAAAGGTAGTTGCCAACGGCACCATTTTTTGACGGAAATGGAAGAAAATCAATAGCAGCCATCTAAGAGGTCACCCCAAACAAGCGTAATAAGTTTCAAAGCGATCTGATCATAAATTTGATCTGAGCGGTGTGCCAAAGGATATTGTGGGCGTACGTATGTAAGTACGTACATATGTACCCTGACAGACGATAAGTGATGGTAATAGCTCAGCTTGACTTCGTCAAGTTGAGCTAAAAATCACAGAGTTTGTCAGTGAAAAGCAATCTCTATGGATCAAGATGATACTTCCCAACACAAATTGATTTTCACTGGCACACTGACGTGTGAGCATGTCGTAGGTCAAGACGTAATCTAATAACTGACATTTTCAATTAAACAGAGTTTCAAGAGATGTGGGGAAAAATATCAATGTTTCTGGAATGAGCATTAAGCTCACAGATAAGACAAGAACAATCAGGAAGTTCCAAGACAAGGAGACTCCAAAAAGAGATGCATATGTTGAGAAATCAAAAATATTGGCATCTTTTCTCTCCCACAGGAACAAACCACGGTCTGCTCCAACAGCCTGCTGGTTCTTGTTTGCCCTGTTGTGTCCAATGTAAACTGTAAAGATCTGAGTTCTGTACTTTATTATATGACTATGTAATTCAACTGCAAAATATCACTACTGTTTGATGATCTTTTCCTGGTCCCCAGAATCTGATTCCGTATCATTATAGTATGACAGACTATATACGAGTGCGTTCAAATTCGCATAATTAGCTGTTTCAGTCAGAGAGAGTACTTTACTCTGAGCTGGAAAGGATGCGCTCAAACGGCGGTCTGGTTTTTTTTTTTTTATCATTTTCATGATATTTTTTATCATATTCATGGAAATCACGGAATCTCCAGAAGTGTGCACCTGTTACAAAATTAAGTGCAAACAAAAATAGTTCTTTTTTACTTCAATCCAATTTACCAAAAAAGGTTGGGGGAATTGTTAATGCTAGGGTTGGCATGCGATGTTGAACTAATAGTCATATAATAAACCTTTTATCGATACAGTGAAGTGATCTGGACCATTGCATCACGTCTCGTTGAGGTCTGATCACCAAATCAAACTCACTGTCTGCGACAACCCGTTTGAACTGGCAATCTGTACTCCTCAACTCGTGATACTACGGCCCAAATCACTTCACTGTAGCGATAATATGTATATATTCAAAACATGTATCAGGAAGAAATGATAACAAGAGGCCCCAGGGGGCCTGCGGGCACTCACCTGACATGGTAGTCTAAATATCAAACCAGGGACTTGACTTGAATAAGCTGCATACGCCCCTCCTAAGAAAAGCATATACCAACTAGATGAAGCGATTGTGCCCACACAATACACAGGATTTTCCTTCTATTTTCAGTTCCTGCACTTTTACGTCCCAAAATTGAGATAAACGCATAAAAAACAGATTTTTTTTCCGAAACAAAATATTTTCAGCCTAAATTTTTTTTTTCTTCTTAAAACGCATAAAAAACCAAAAAACTAATTTCTGGATTTTGGTCCAAAATTTTCCAAGTCCCACCCGGCCCCCAAATTTTCAGTGTAAAAAAAATTTTTTTTGTCTTAAAATTGACCGAAACGCATAAAAAACAACAAAAATTTCCGGATTTTAGTCCAAAATTTTCAAAGTCCCACCCGGACCCCAAATTTTCAGTGTAAAAAAAAAATTTTTTTTGTCTTAAAATTAACCGAAATGCATAAAAAAACAACAACAAAAAATTTCCGGATTTTGGTCCAAAATTTCTGGATTTTGGTCCAAAATTTCTAAGTCCACAACGGGACCCCCAAATTTTCAGCCTAAATATGAACCCAGGGCCTTGGCTTGAACAAACTTGAATCTCACCCCCCTAAGGATGCTGCATACCAAATATCAAAAGATTCTTTTTGGTAGATCTGAAGAAGATTTTTAAAAAATACTCCTCATACTGCACTAATTTAAACATTTGGGCTCCCATAGAGAGCCCAAATATGGACCCAGGGAATTGATTTCAATAAACATGTGAAACAATCTTCCAAAGATGTTATATGTGAAATTTGAAAGCTTTTGGAGCAGTGGTTTGGAGAAAAGTAGTCTTACATGTTTTTCCCATTACCCACAGTGTTAAAAAATGCTGACTCAGCACTTTTTCAAAGTCCCCAAAAAAGTACCCCATGATAAAACCGAGGCAATTTTTTTTTACCATTCCATTCTGTTGGTCCTAAGGAAGCTTCACAACAAATTAGAATTCTCAGTGCCGTGTAGTTTTGGAGATATGAGTGTTTTAATTTTTTTTATTTTTAGCTCCTGTGGTTGCCATGCGGCGACGTGAAAAATGTTTTTTGCATAAATGAAGTACTTATGACCCAATAAGCCCTCATATCATATTTGGTCCAAATTTGCCTGTACTTATGACCCAATAAGCCCTCATATCATATTTGGTCCAAATTTGCCTCTCGGTTTGGAAAATAGAAATTCTGGGAGGGGCAAATATTTTTGCCCCTCCCATTACGATGCCAAATATTGCCCCACAAACTTCTCTTGAACAAATTTGAGTCTACACCTCAAAAGGAAGCTGCACACCAAATATCATGGTTCATGAGAAGAAGATTTTTTAAGATTTCAGCACACTTTTTGGGTGTGGCCCTACCAATGGTCGAGGCAACTTGATTTGAACAAAATCAAATTGCGATGTCATAACAAACTATTATCTCAAATATCAATCAAATTGGTTCAGCGGTTTGGGAGGAGAAGACGCAAACACCATGTTCATGGACGACGGACATTGAGTGATCACAATAGCTCTCCTGACTGAAAGTCAGGTGAGCTAAAAACCCTTCAAAGCACAATTCCACCTTTGGCATCGTTTTTAGACAGAACTGGGGTCCCAAATGCAGTCAACATTCAGCCTGCCAGACAAGAAAAACTTGAATTTACCTGTCAGTTATTTATTGGTGTTTAAGGTCACTTTCAGTATACGAAGGCAAGTTTAGTCAACAGTTTATACCTATGCGGCACAGTAGAGAACTTCCACCCCTGCCATTGGTATCAGGTCCTATTTTACCAGTAAAGACCTTGTTTACTGCAGTAGACAAGCACTGCTCCTCTTCCTGGGATTCCCACAGAGAATTTACCTCCATTGTGGTTTCCAAAAAAAGTCTTGACTAATTGCATAAACAGCTTAGACTTTACTAAATGTTACTACCGAGTCACAAGTGTCAATGGACTGGTGCAAAGATAATTGTGCTGGAATGTGCAGACCTTTAACTTTTAACCTGCTTGGTATTTTCAAGATATTTGTCATCACATCTAGTCATGGATTGCAATACAATTTGATCAAAAATTCATTTAAATTTAACTCAAGGAATCATTATATTCAGTTTACAGGGTGGGGAATTTGATTAAATGTGCCCAAATTATACTTATTTCAGTAGCAAGAGAAATCCCCCCCCCCCCCCTCCCTGTCATACATGCATGCAAGGGGTTAAGGGTACGCATTTAATACTTACTTCTTTTGGACTATGAACTTTAGGCCAAAATTTTAATAGTCCCATTATGACCTGAAAAGAAATGAAATGAAAAATACATCAAACATGGAATCAGGTTATGATTGTTTATTCTACAAATAGGGTTCCCATACCTACCAAGACAAAAAATTCCAGACTTTTTCCAGACCCTCCTCTTTTTTTTCCATTCCATTCGCAGTCATTGCAGTTTTCTTTAACCTTTAGCATGACCAGATAAATCAAAAATATATCTTACAAAACACTTTGTACATGCAATCTGTTAGAGTTTAACCCCACTACCAGTTCTCAAGAGTTTTATCACCAATGATCACAACAAAAAAACAAAACTGTTAAAATTCTTAGTAACAAGTTAACTGTTGGCTGTGCTGCGTTTTTTTTTTTTTTTTGAGCATTTTTGATCCAAAATAGTATGTTTTCTAGGGGCCATATGACTTGTTAATGCCACTTCCCCTGTATTTGAGACTTCAATAGACTTGTCACAGACAAGACATTTTGCCTCTTTGTTTTGAATTTTGTGTCCTGCTAATCCAGTGTGTGTATTTGGGATTTTCCAGCCACATTTCTGAAAACAAACATTTCCTCATTTCCTTTCACTTTGTTTACGGTATTACACAATGTCTCAACTTAGCAGAACAAACTTTCAAGTTTGTGTGTTGTTTTTCTTAACATTAACAACGAAAACATGTTATGACTGGAACAGCCATTTTGATCACGTAAATAAACGGATCAATGAATGGTTGTTAATGTTCATGGCAGATCGGTTATTTCCGTGTTGGGTTACAAAGGCCTAAATTTTACGAGTTTCAAAATTTGATTCAAAACAAAATAAAAACTAAAAAAAATAGGCCGATGAAATCGTCAGATGTGTACCCATACGCGCAACTAGTAGAAAGCTGTATGATGGAGGGCCATCACGGATGCCGACATTATGTACACCATACATGGTATGGGTACAAATAGAAATGGATTGGAGGAGTGTCTAATTTGATGGATAAAGGGTTAATATCTCCGGATCAAATTATCAGATTTACATAAAAAACTATAGAGCACAGCACATCAGTAACCTGAACATATATATGAAGTAAAATGACAATCGGATTGATATTTTTTAAGTTATCTCATGCCAAAGGGATTGGAGGAATTTTCAATTTGAAGGATAAAGGGTTAATATCTCAGGAATTATCAGATTTACACCAAAAACTATGCAGCTTGGCACATCAGTAACCTGAACACAAATATAAAGTAACTTGACAATCCAAGCAATATTTTTCAAGTTATCGAATGCCAAAGGGATTGGAGGAATTTTCAATTTGAAGGATAAAGGGTTAATATCTCAGGATCAAAATAACAGATTTACACCAAAAACTATACAGCTCGGCACATCAGTAACCTGAATACAAATATAAAGTAACTTGACAATCCAAGCAATATTTTTCAAGTTATCAAATGCCAAAGGGATTGGAGGAATTTTCAATTTGAAGGATAAAGGGTTAATATCTCAGGATCAAATTATCAGATGTACACCAAAAACTATATAGCTCGGCACATCAGTAACCTGAACACAAATATAAAGTAACCTGACAATCCAAGCAATATTTTTCAAGTTATCGAATGCCAAAGGGATTGGAGGAATTTTCAATTTGAAGGTTAAAGGGTTAATATCTCAGGATCAAACTATCAGATTTACACCAACAACTATACACCTTGGCTCATCAGTAACCTGAACACAAATATAAAGTAACTTGACAATTCAAGCAATATTTTTCAAGTTATCGAATGCCAAAGGGATTGGAGGAATTTCCAATTTGATGGATAAAGGGTTAATATCTCCAGATCAAAATTACAGATTTACACCAAAAACTATACAGCTCAGCACATCAGTAACCTGAACACAAATATAAAGTAACTTGACAATCCAAGCAATATTTTTCAAGTTATCGAATGTCAAAGGGATTGGAGGAATTTTCAATTTGAAGGATAACGAGTTAATATCTCAGGATCAAATTATCAGATTTATACCAAAAACTATACAGCTTGGCACATCAGTAACCTGAACACAAATATAAAGTAACTTGACAATCCCAGCAATATTTTTCAAGTTATCGAATGACAAAGAAATGGATACAGATGCCGGATGGACAGACCGACGGATGGACGGATGGACAGACCGACCGACAGACGGACAAACAAAAAAAAACTATACAGCTCGGCACGTCAGTAACCTGAACACAAATATAAAGTAACTTGACAATCCAAGGAATATTTTTCAAGTTATCGATTGACAAAGAAATGGATACGGATGCCGGACGGCCAGACGGATGGACGGACAAAATAACTATACAGCTCGGCACATCAGTAACCTGAACACAAATATAAAGTAACTTGACAATCCAAGCAATATTTTTCAAGTTATAGAATGCCAAAGGGATTGGAGGAATTTTTCAATTTGAAGGATAAAGGGTTAATATCTCAGGATCAAATTATCAGATGTACACCAAAAACTATACAGCTCAGCACATCAGTAACCTGAACACAAATATAAAGTAACTTGACAAGCCAAGCAATATTTTTCAAGTTATCGAATGACAAAGAAATGGATACGGATGCTGGATGGACAGACCGACGGACGGACGGACAAACAGACTGACAAACAAAAAAAACTATACAGCTCAGCACATCAGTAACCTGAACACAAATATAAAGTAACTTGACAATCCAAGCAATATTTTTCAAGTTATCGAATGCCAAAGGGATTGGAGGAATTTTCAATTTGAAGGATAAAGGGTTAATATCTCGGGATCAAATCATCAGATTTACACCAAAAACTATACAGCTCAGCAAATCAGTAACCTGAACACAAATATAAAGTAACAATATAAAGTAACTAGACAATCCAACCAATATTTTTCATGTTATCGAATGCCAAAGGGATTGGAGGAATTTTCAATTTGAAGGATAAAGGGTTAATATCTCAGGATCAAATTATCAGATTTACACCAAAAACTATAAAGCTCGGCACATCAGTAACCTGAACACAAATATAAAGTAACTTGCCAATCCAAGCAATATTTTTCAAGTTATCGAATGCCAAAGGGATTGGAAAAATTTTCAATTTGAAGGATAAAGGGTTAATATCTCAGGATCAAATTATCAGATTTACACTAAAAACTATACAGCTCGGCACATCAGTAACCTGAACACAAATATAAAGTAACTTGACAATCCAAGCAATATTTTTCAAGTTATCGAATGCCAAAGAAATGGATATGGACGCCGGACGGACAGACAGACAGACAGATGGACGGACAAAGGATGGACGAACGACGGAGAGCCACCCCGGATGATGGCATTATGTGTACCCTACATAGTATGGGTACACATAATAAAAAGAAATTTTGTAAAATATTTTAATTTTAAGCGAAAGTGATTCTGAATATACTTCATTAAATTTCCATACTTTTTCCATACCATTTATATAAAAACATAATTTTCCATACCTTTTCCAGGCCTAGAAAATGTTTTTGAAAAATTCCATACTTTTTCCAGACTACCAGACTCGCATACGAACCCTGTACAAACTCTTCAGCAGTCCATGAAATTTGCCATTGTAATCAATACTCCCATTGGAGTTTGGTTTTGCTACAGTAGTGTGTGTTGCCAGAAATTTAGAAATGCATTTGATATGAACTCTATTCCCATGCTGAGTGTTGTATGAATAAACACTGAACAAAACTGCCCGATACAGTGACGGTTGGTCTAATTATAATAGGTTTCTGCTCTAGCAATTCAGTTCTGTGAATCAGAAGACATTTTCCAATTTATCACAGTTACAGTGAAAAATTTAATGAACCACTGATAATTCCTATCCTATTACTTTGAAAACCAAATCCTTTTTCTCGTCCTTTGTAAACAGTATGTCTCAAGGAGCCTCAATCAATCATCAGAGAAAAGTTCTTAAAAGAAGATTTAAGGTCACATTAGGTATCTGTCGCCTGTTAACACTACAGAGCACAAACATGAACCCAGGCATCTGATTTGAACAAGCTTAAATCTACCCACCCCCTAAGAATGCTGAATACTAAATATTAAAAGAGTCAGAATGGTGGATACGAATAAGATTTTTAAAGAACAATCCTCAGACTGCACAAAGTTAAAATTCAGGATCGCATAAAAACCCAAATATGGACCAAGGGATTTGATTTGAATAAATTTGAATCTGCCACTCCAGAGAATGCTGTCTACCAAATATCAAAAGAAGCTGTTTGTGGATCTGAAGATTTAGAGAAGTTTCCTCATGAAGCACTAAGTTGAAACTTGGGACCATTGGAAGCCCAAATATAAACCCAGGGAAGAGAAGAGATTTGAACAATACTGAATCTGACCTCCCTAATGATGCTATATACAACATATCAAAAGGATCCCAAATATGAAGCCAGGAACTTAATTTGAACAACCTTGCATCTGGCCCCCATAAAGATGCTGTGTGTCAAATATCAAGAGATTCTGGCTGGTGCACTAAAGAAGAATTTTGAAGAATTTTTCTCATATTGCACTGAAGATGAAATTCTGGCTCAAAAGGAAGGCCAAATTTTAACCCAGGGTCTTGATTTGCACATATTTGAATCTCAACACCCATCCACCCCACCCCCAAGGATGAACAGGGAATAACTCGAGAACAGAGAATACAAATATGACTGAATGAAAACTTAACCTGTATTTTATCATTCCTACTTGCCAGGATAAATCAATGAAAAATATTACAAATACATGGGTTTGGGGGGTGCTACTGTTTATTAATGAAATCGCGCATCTAAAAAAATTATAATTTGGGTGTGCATTTACTTTGCTTCTTTAACATGAAAGAGTTAAGGTGTTAGAATATCGACTGAACAGAATCTGACAAGCAAAATCAAACTTTCCCTTGTATATTGTGGTCTAATAAGAAATTTCTTCACTTTGTTATTGTGCTAAAAAACTTTGAAAGCCGAAAACATGTGACTGAAGAAGTGTACTCTGAAGACGCGATTGTTCCATGACCTACATAACTTAATCAACCCCCAATGAAAAGCTAGACACACTATAAATAATAGCCTCATTGAATATTAAATGCCACATGTGACGAAATGGTGCAATTTGTTTGGTCAGTATGTGCACTACGTAATGCGAGTTGTAAAACCTCATTCAGTAATAAATATCATTATGTGACATTTTTGTTTTACAAGAACGTGTTAAAAATGTATGAACTTTTGCAGATGTACTTCTACTGCCAGCATTAATTAAAATGACACAACAGCTTGCAGGTATACTGTTCACACCTCATTTGTGTATTTTAATTAGTTTAGTGGAATCTCGAATATTTGCCTGGTAATTTAATATATTTTCTTTAAAATTTTTAGAGAAGCGCAAAAAAAGAGAGCTTCCTGTTTCCAATTTAGAAGCGCGAGAGTGATAGCCCTACTCAAATTGACAGCACTGTGGCCTTTTCATGATTTGTAAATTATTCCCTCCAGAAATTCCAATTGCAAGGAATTGGAAAACATTGAACGGTATATATTTATCTTAAAAGTGAATAGAAGAAAGATAATCAACATGCCGTGTGCATGTGATTTTCAAATGGCAAGGCCTGATATCAACTTATGGAAAACAAACTTTCATTTGATAATTCACGACTAGTCGACTGCTGGTTTTATTGTCGACTAGTGCCAAAATTTAACAGACAATGACAAGTTGTTTCAACACTAAGGAGAGGCATTGTTGAGGCACCATGACAATCCTACGCATACCCCCAGAGGCTTCATTTTAACATACTTGTAAACCAACCTCACTAAGATGGTATATATCAATGATGGAAGCATTTGGAGAAAGTGACTTTTTAATGTTGTCTCCATTACCAAGCTAAAATGGACGAACAAACACTCGATTGGTCTGTGACCTTGAGCTTGGAGCTATGACCTTATTTATTTATATTTATTTATTGGTGTTTAAGGTCACATATTTCTACACAATGGCTAATCATGACACCAACATAGAGATAAAGCCAAGTTTAGTCAATCATTATATACCCATGTTGCCCATTTTAGAGGATTTCCATGCCAAGCAATGGCGACTGGGTCCTATTTTACCAGTAAAACAGAGCTTGTTTTCCACAGTAAACAAGCACTGCTTCACTTCCCAGGATTCAGGGAGCTACGACCTTATATCATTGTCAGAAACACTCTTGAACCATAAGCAAGGCTGGTTTGTTCAATAATTGTTTATGAACCAGACAAAATCGGAATAGGCAAACAAACATCCAAATGGTCTGTGACCTTGATCTTTGTGCTATGACCTTCAGTTAAAAACAACCTTGAGTCATAAATGAAACCACTGTGTGAAGTATGAACAAGATTAGCCTGGTGAATATTTATTTATGGACCAGACAAAGTTTGAATTGGCAAATGGTTGGACGAACAGACATAGTGGGTACTATATGCTATAGAATTTTTAATTTTTGAAGAGTTAAAAGAACGGCAGGCTGGATACTGTGCTGAATGAATTGTGAACAGATGAATGCATGTGCCATGGCCAACAGATTACCTTTAGTTTATCAAGTTGAGCTAAAAATTAATATGCCTCAGCTTGATCATCGAGCCAATGGTTTAAGAGAGTACTCAGAAAACAACCTCGAAGACAAATGACTGACAGAGTAAGCTACCAACCAGAATATTGATACGTAATTATTTTCATAAAGATATGTAAACACTGCAATGCTCGGGAAAAGCCTGGAAATTTGGTGTAGTCTGCGGCCTCCCAGAAGGGAATCAGTTGGAGTCAAAAAAATTATGTGTCTTGACATCTGCAGCAATCCCTGTATTGTCGGGACCAAGGCTGGAAGGCCCTACCATCAGCCCCGTGATTGTTTTCCTGAGGCTAACAGCAGGCCCGAGAAAATACATTTTACAATTAAGTTTAAGGAAAACAGGTCACAATGCCTCTAAACAGGAAACAGAGTCCAGAGTCCATTCTACAATGCCTAATGGTAGGCCTCAACAGCTTGAAGGCACTCTCCCATAAATGTTAACAAGGCAAAGTCATGTGAACAAATTTTAACAACAAACAAGAAGAATGTTACTAAGGTAACACATGCCCCCCCCTTCCCCTCCCCCCACCCCTGTGACCTTAACCTTGCAGATGCGACAGAAACTATTATACACGACACACTTTCTGCCTGTCCTTAACATTTGTAAAAAGCTTAACAATTGTACTATGATTTGTTTCCGAGTTATGGCCGAGACACGAATATTGACCGATTTTTTTAGTGTGACCTTGAAATGTGACCTTGACCTTGAAGGTACGAACCCGGCTATGGTGTGTGACACATCCTCCCATGGTCCTTTATAATTGTGTGAAGTTTGATGACTGTGGCCCTAACAGTTTTTGAGTTATTGGCTCGGACACACACACACGTACACTTCAATCACTATATGCCACCCAACTTAAGTCGGGGGGCATAAAAATAATAGCACTCAACCAGTTCAGATCATTATTTTCAAAATTCTACTTTCATTTAGCGTTCACTAATGAATAAAATAAACGAAAAGGATTTAAACAATATATTTATTTAGTTGAAATATCAATTCGTTTTCACACTGAATTCTTCAATTGATGTGTAACCCACTGCAGCTTAGCAGAAAAATACAGTTTAAAGATAGGTTACAATTAGCAGACAATAATTCACTTGGCATCCTTGAGATGCCAAAAATTTACAATTTACACAACAGACGTATTTTCTAATAGCCGCTAACACTGCTCATTAATCTTTTGTGCTGATTCATAGTTAAGAAGTCTATTCCCAGAAAGTTCAGAAAGGAATTATAACACGTGAAAAATAAACAATGCTCTACAATCAGAAATATGTCAGCTACAAAAGGCCTGAAACATCTCCTTTCTGAAATCGGTAAATGTAACAAACATCACAATCAGAGATAAAAAAAAACATTATACTGAATTTCCTGAGGCATAAAAAAAAGGAACTACAATTCTTTGCATATTCTTGAGAATAAGTTGGTACAGCAAGTCTCTTTTCTCTTTCTTTCAAATTCTGTATGGAAAGCTGGGGAATCACTTGGCAAGCTCTGTTACATAAAGTTCATGGAGCTGGTGTCCTCTTCCAAAGACTTTATAGAACCACAGAAGCTTATTTCCACTCTGCTTGTGCATCTGCAGATTGTCCATTGGGATTCGTTGTCCAATGATGTTTAGACACAACAGACTTGAACTGGTAGCTCCAAAATCCTGAACTTGTTACTGTGATGACGGATACAGAAGCCACCCCTTCTGAATTTTGTACATTGCAAATGCAAGATGACAAACAGAAATAGATGCAGAATCAATACTTGTTCCTGTTGCTAGCATGGTTTGACGTGTGTGACAGCTTGTGGGGAATGTAACTTTGTGAAGTTGTGGCCGACGATTCTCAGGATTCTGAATGATGTTGATTTCTGAACCTTAACTATCCTTCAAACTCAAGTCATTTTGGCGGCCATCTCCAGATTTTTTCCAGACAAAAACCTTGATATTATAGCTGTCAAAGTTCTTCTGAAAACCTGCTATAAGTTGGATATCCTCCGTGTTTGACGGCATGTGTGGTCTATATTGATTGTTTACATTTCTCCTGGAATCGGCTGCAATTTTGGCGGCCTTCTGCCGAGTCGTTGGGGTCCATGACCTCGTGTCTTGATGAGCCTCAGTTGTATTTTTGACATACATCTTTTTCATAAGTCTCACAGAAGTTAATAAAACTTGTAACTAAAAAGGCCCTTTCCGATTTTCACTCAATTTGGTTGCCATCTTGAACGCAATCTTGTCTATAACATTTTCTCCCAAGTGGATTTTGTATATGTTCAGAAATGTCCCTCTTTGGAATGATACTAAATCCAGCTTACTACCATTTCTTTCTGGGTCAAAAGCCTTATTGACTGCAGTATTTTGAGTTATTACATAGATTGCAACACCATGGAAAAAATGAAAGTGTCAATGACACTGTAGCTTAACTTGTGTGTTGTGTTTCATAAAAAGGATAATGTTCAATGTTTATGAAAGGATTATGAAATAAGACAAGAATTGTGATAATTGGGAATATGTTCATTTGTTCCCTGTACGCTATGTTTTTGATAAAAATAATATGAGGTGTACACTGTACTGAAGAGCTGAGGGTGGGTTAATATGACCTCACAGTTTATGTATGTGGCCCTAACAGTTAATGTATATCAACGAAAGTTACCAAGTTGCAGTGAAATTATTCCAAAACAAGTCATCCTATCAAGTTACATTGAAATGATCAAATCCCTTCATAAATATGGCCTGCAGACTGTGCTAAAGGTTTTAGGGCTTCAGGCCCCTGTAGCCGTCAGTTTCCCAATTGCATCCAAAGGGGACGTTCTCATCTAGACATTATATGAAGTCAACCTACCAAGTTACAATGAAATCCCTTCATAAATATGACCTGTAGACTGTGCTAAAGATTTTTGGGCTTTGGGCTCGGGCAGCCATCATGGTTGAATGATCACAACCAAAAGGGGACATTCTCATCTGGGCATCATCTGGAGTGATCCTACGAAGTTACAATGAAATCCCTTCATAAATATGACCTGTAGACTGTGCTCAAGGTTTTCAGGCTTTGGGCCCCTGAAGCCGTCACAGTTGACCAATCATGACCAAAAGGGGATGTCATCATCTAGGCATTATATGGAGTCAAACTAACATGTTACAATGAAATCCTTCCATAAATATGACCAAAAGACTATGCTAAAGGTTTTGGGATTGGGCAGCCATCAAGGCTGAATGATTGCAACCAAAAGGGGACGTTCTCATCTAGACATTATTTGGAGTCATCCTACCAAGCAACAATGAAATCCCTTCATAATTATGACCTGTAGACTGTTCTAAAGGTTTTCGGGCTTCGGGCCCCTGTAGCCGTCACAGTTGCCCAATCGTGTCCAATAGGGGACGTTCTCATCTAGACATTATATGAAGTCAACCTACCAAGTTACAATGAAATCCCTTCATAAATATGACCTGTAGATTGTGCTAAAGGTTTTCGGGCTTCGGGCTCGGGCAGCCATAATGGTTGAATGATCGCAACCAAAAGGGGAAATCTCCTCTGGGAATCATCTGGAGTGATCCTACGAAGTTACAATGAAATCCCTTCATATATATGACCTGTAGACTGTGCTCAAGGTTTTCGAGCTTCGGGCACCTGCAGCAATCACAGTTGACCAATCATGACCAAAAGGGGATGTCATCATCTAGGCATTATATGAAGTCAACCTAACAGGTTACAATGAAATCCTTCCATAAATATGACTTTTTGCCTATGCTAAAAGTTTTTGGGCTCGGGCACCCATCAAGGCTGAATAATCGCGATCAAAATGGGACGTTCTCATCTAGACATTATTTGGAGTCATCTTACCAAGTTACAATGAAATCCCTTCATAAATATGACATGTAAACTGTGCTAAAGGTTTTCGGGCTTCGGGCCCCTGTAGCCATCACAGTTGCCCAACCACATCCAAAAGGGGACTTTCTCATCTAGACATTAATGTGAAGTCAACCCACCAAGTTACAATGAAATTCCTCAGTAAATATGACCTGTAGACTGTGCATCATAAGGAGTCATTCTACCAAGTTACAATGGAATCCCCCCCATATTAAACATGACCTGCAGACTGTGTGCTAAAAGTTTTTGGGTTTTGGGCTTGGGCAGCCATCACGGTTGACAGGTCATGCCCAAAAGGAGACATTCTCATCTAGGCATTATACACATCCTGCCAAGTTACAATGAAATCCCTTCATTAATACGACCTGTAGACTGTGTTAATGGTTTTCGGGTTTTGGGCTCGGGCAGCCATACCGGTTGACTGATCGCGACCAAAAGGGGACATTCTCATCTAGACATGACCCCAAACCTGCATATGAAATTTCGTGACGATCAGACAAGAACTGCGGGGTGTAGCCTGTGCTAAAGGAAAATGTGAACAGACTCACAGACTAACAGACTTCCGCACGCGTGATGGCAATAGTTTATCTTGACTTTGTCAAGTTAAGCTAACAAGAAATGGTAGATGCTTCAATAAATAAAATATACTGGGTAGGATTGTGCTTCTCTTCCAGTACCCAATAGACAAATACAGAAATCATAAGAAGGTGTATTTAGTGCCTCTCAGATTAGAATAAGGAAGCTTTTAAGTGATTTCTTGCAAAAAATCTCCAGCATATACTGAAAGTGCAATGGAAAACATGGACATGGCCAATGATGAAATATTTTTCAATTTTTCTCAGCAGATACAGTTGATGTTTGTTGAGAAAGGCCAACAAAAAATGAATTTCAAAGCATATATTCAATGGGAAATATTAAAAACTTACGTGTTCTTGACAGTTCTTCACTCCTTCTAGTGTGTTTACAGTGATTGACAATGAGCAATGTTTTTCACATTAGTTTAGTCCTCAACATTAGATTAAGGCTCAAAATAAATTGTTGTCTTGCAGTCATTTCACATTATTTCACATCATTGTCTTCCAAGTAAAATGAACTTATTATTCATGATGCCATTTTTCGAAAAAGTGCATTATTGAGCTTCTGCATCAGTGCATAGTTCATAAAAATTCAAATTGAAAGTCCTACTCCAAGTCCTATAGAACAGTTTCACAATAATAACATGCAGTCATTCCAAACACTTTGGAATTTGGTGATCTAGAAACTCCTAAAGTGATGTCGACACAAAGCAAGTCATTTTGTATTTTGGTGATCTAGAAACTTGTAACGTGAGTGAAATCAATCATTCAAAATGACCTCATTGTGGAATGTTTTCACATCTCGCTACAGGATGGAGTGCGTGTTGCATTTGACTCTTGACAATGAATGTTCTTTCGATGTTCTATCTTTCCATAGTCACGGAGTTTTTGTGATTTCTGTTCAAAACTTTCAGCACCTTTGCTGCATCAGGTTTTATCACAAACATCAAAAGAAACATTCTAATATTACAACAATATCTTCTGCTGATATACAAAATCATAATCAAAACATTGATAGAATAGCAGACTACAATAACTGAATACTGTGACCGACAACAATAACTGTGATAGTGTATACAAACTGCTTCTTTTCCGATATTTTGACTAACTACAGCATATGCGCATTTTGGCAGTAGTTTCAGTGACGTACCTGGGAAAATGTCACATGATAAAAAAAAAAATGCTTTCTTTTCTTATCATCCCAGTATCTGTGGCAACAAATTTAAAACCCAATTAATCTTTACTCGTAACCAAAACAATATTCAATAACAAATATTCTCCAAGTTGGCAAGTCTGATGAATTAAGCTAAAATATTTCTTGAAATTATGGCAGAGAAAAGATTGGTGACTTTCCAACATTCAGCAATTAGATATGCCCTTTACCCCAAAGTAACAAGACGAGATGTGATTTGTTCAGTTTAAGCTTCATTTTGTACACCATTGTGTAAATCCTGCAACTTATATTGACATCTCTCACTAGTCTCATGCTATAGATCTTGTGACAAACACTCTATTAGAATGCTTAGCCTAAACTGAGTGTGTCCCTTTACAGGCCCACTAAGCAGGATAGAGTTCTGTGACTGCATCAACTCTGATACTGCTACTGCTTTCAGTCAACTCCTAAATTTTACCAAAAAGAAGATCAGTGACAAGGCTTGAAGGTGAATTAAGGGTGAAGTCACTTCTCCCTCTCCAGACTTCAGGGAAAATTCTCATAAAATAGAGAGAACTGCACGATAAATGGAGACAAATGAGCAAGTTTTTTTTTTCATAATACACTTTTTTGAGAATCAAATTTCATGACTTTTCCATGACCTTTTCCAAAACTTCCCACCTAATTTTCATGACCTATTCCACATGACCACCACACTCTCTTTTTTTGTGACTTTTAAGCATGATTTTTCATAGGGAAATGGCATACAGCATCGTTACCACGACAAATTTCCATGACTTTTCCAAACGACAATGAAAATAAAGTGTCAATGACACTGTAGCTTAACCTGACTGTGTGTTGTGTTTGATGAAAAGGATAATGTTTAATGTTCATGAAAGGCTTATGAAATAAGACAAGAATTGTGATAATTGGGAACATGTTAATTTCTGTTCCCTGTATGCTATGTTTTCAATAAAAACAAGAGTGCACGTATCGCTGAAGCAATACAATGTCCCCTACCAGACTAATGAGCATTAATAATTATACAAATGTTATAACCTATATGTGATCAGCATGAATTCCGTTGAAGCATTTCCAAAAAAAAGGTCCAGAAAACTGATATTTTGGCGCTTTTCCATATTTCCAAGGGCCATAACTCACACAAGAATAATGCAATCAGCATGAAACTCAAACTTGAACTGTAAGTCATTGTTCTATAGTAGATTACCAAGAATGAAATCATTCGGTTGAAGCATTTCCAAAAAAAGTTTGGAAAACTAAAGTATGACTGACAGAGTGACTGACAGACTGACGGATGGACAGAGTGCAAATGAAACTTGATCTGTAAGTCATCGTTCTATAGTAGGTTACCAAAAATGAAATCATTCCATTGAAGCATTTCCAAAAAAAGTCCGGAAAACTAAAGTTTGACCGACAGACTGACGGATGAATGGACAGAGTGTAAATGAAACTTGATCTGTAAGTCATCGTTCTATAGTAGGTTACCAAAAATGAAATCATTCCGTTGAAGCGTTTCCCCAAAACAGTTCGGAAAACTGATATTTTTGCGCTTTTCCATATTTCCAAGGGCCATAACTCACACAAGAATAATGCAATCAGCATGAAACTCAAACTTGATCTGTAAGTCATCGTTCTATAGTAGTTTACCAAAAATGAAATCATTCCGTTGAAGCGTTTCAAAAAAAACTCCGGAAAACTGATATTTTGGCGCTTTTCCATATTTCCAAGGGCCATAACTCACTCAAGAATAATGCAATTAGCATGAAACTCAAACTTGATCTGTAAGTCATCGTTCTATAGTAGGTTACCAAAAATGAAATCATTCCGTTGAAGCGTTTTTAAAAAAAAACTCCGGAAAACTGATATTTTGGCGCTTTTCCATATTTCCAAGGGCCGTAACTCACACAAGAATAAGGCAATCAGCATGAAACTCAAACTTGATCTGTAAGTCATCGTTCCATAGTAGTTTACCAAAAATGATATCATTCCGTTGAAGAGTTTCAAAAAAAAAGTCCGGAAAACTGATATTTTGGTGCTTTTTCCCATATTTCCAAGGGCCGTAACTCACACAAGAATAATGCAATCAGCATGAAACTCAAACTCGATCTGTAAGTCATCGTTCTATAGTAGTTTACCAAAAATGAAATCATTCCGTTGAAGCGTTTACAAAAAAACTCCGGAAAACTAAAGTGTGACTGACTGACAGACTGACGGATGGACGGAGTGGAAACCTATAGCCCCCTCCGGCGATGCCGGTAGGGGACTAATAATTTGAGGTATAGACTGTACTAAAGAATTGAGGGGTGGGTTAATGTGGCCTGCACAGTTAGTGTATGTGCCCTCACAGTTAATGAATGTCAACAAAAGTTACCAAGTTACAGTAAAATTATTCCAAAACAAGTCATCCTATCAAGTTACAATGAAATCCCTTCATAAATACGGCCTGTAGATTGTGTTAAAGGTTTTTGGGCTTTGGGCCTGTGTAGGAATTACTGTTGACCGATCGCAACCAAAAGGTTGACGTCCTCATCTAGACATCATACAGAGTCATCCTACCAAGTTACAATGAAATCCCTCCATATTAAATATGACCTGTAGATTGTGCTGAAAGTTTTTAGGTTTCAGGCTTGGGCAGCCATTACGGTTGACAGATAATGACCAAAAGGGGACATTCTTATCTAGATGTTATACAGAGTCATCCTACCAAGTTACCATGAAATCCCTTCATAAATACGACCTGTGGACTGTGCTAAATGTTTTCGGGTTTTGGGCTCGGGCAGCCATCATGGTTGACCGATTGCGACCAAAAGGGGATGCCCTCATCTAGACATTATACCGAGTCATCCTCCCAAGTTACAATGAAATCCCTTCATAAATGCGACCTATAGACTGTGCTCAAGGTTTTCGGGTTTTGGGCTCGGGCAGCTATCATGGCTGAATGATCGCAACCAAATGGGGACATTCTCATCTAGACATTATCTCTGGAGTCATCCTACCAAGTTACGATGAAATTCCTTCATAAATATGACCTGCAGACTGTGCTGAAGGTTTTTGGGCTTCAGGCCCCTGTAGCCATTACAGTTGACCAATCGTGACCAAAAGGGGACGTTCTCATCTAGACATTATATGAAGTCAAGTTACAATGAAATCCCTCCATATTAAATATCTGTAGACTCGGGCTTGGGCAGCTGTCATGGTTGACAGATCATGAATAAAAGGGGATGTTCTCATCTAGATATTATACAGAGTCGTCCTACCTAGTTACCATGAAATTCCTTCATAAATACAACCTGTAGACTGTGCTAAAGGTTTTCGGGTTTTGGGCTCAAGCAGCCATCACGGTTGACCGATCGCGACCAAAAGGGGACGTTCTCATCTAGACATTACCTCAAACCTGCATATGAAATTTCCTGACGATCGGACAAGAACTACGGGGTGTAGCATGTGCTAAATGAAAATGAGAACAGATTCACAGACTTCCGCATGCGTGATGGCAATAGCTTATCTTGACTTTGTCAATTTAAGCTAAAAACCCCATTTTTCAAAACTTTAAGGCCTGGAAAAAATATTTTCATTTTCCAGGACTTTTCCAGGATTCCATGCCCCGTACGAACCCCTGATGAGTGCTCCATTTTGGAGTTCATTTCATATGTAAAATATTTACTGTAGTTGGGCAAAAAACATGCTCATGTTTATACATGTAATTGAATTATACAGACATTTTTGCAAATTAGAGACCAACCTTCAATTTAAACCACTTAAATTATATTTGGTTCTTTAAAATTAGAGTCTTCAGAGCAAATTAGAGAACTAATAGATTGGACACCTATAATATCAACAGCAAATCAGAATTAAACTTGGGAGTTTTTCGTTGGATGTGTTTTTTTTTTTCACATGATTGCCCCCCTAAAGGATCTGGAGTATAAAGATGTTATTTACAGTATTTAAAAGAACATTCAAATATAAAATCACATCCTAGCTTTGTAAGGCAACCTACAGGTAGGATCTGAATTACTTACAGCTCCTTTTTTGAAAGCTGGATTTATTTTATTTTAGTTACTGTGAAAATTAGTCACAGTATCATCAATACTTCAGATAAAACATCCTTTAAGTAGAAATTTTTTTTTGTAAACGCTGCCCTAATTTCAAGAAACAATGTGATTTTCACATGGTGCATCAATGTTGCTTTTCAGTGAAGATATAGCTAGGTTTGGAGATCCAGGAAACTTCATCCAAAATGAAGCTTACGATGACTGATCCTTTTTGGAATAAGATTGTTGAGCTCATTCCAATGCAGAGGCATAAGTTATATTTTTTAAGAAAAAGTGATATTTTACAGTTTTTAAGAATAGTTTCTTCAAGTATTGTCTACATTAGGTAAAATGTTAACGTTCAAGGAAATTTGTATGACAAGTGATTTAGAGGAATGAGAAAGCCCCACATTTAAATTTTAAGCATGCTGTTTAAAGTTTTACACCCAAATACCAGCCAGCTAATAGACTTGGTTACAAAAAAATATGTAATTTCAGATCAAACCCAAAAAACATTGATGTCAAAATACACAATTTCAATGCATCAATTTTCCAATAATGCAACTAGAAATTAAACCAATTCATAATTGTTTGACAGAGCTCAATGAGTAGTCAAACAAGATTGAACTGGTTAAATACCTAGCTACATTTTGTGAAATAGCTCTGTTAGACAAGAATAGTTTCTGTATTTATCATATCTAACACTGGCCCAGACATGCTGGTATTCTCTTTGACAGAATACAGGCCAAATGCTTTATTTAGAACCACACCACCCCCCCCCCCCCCCCCACACATCTCCCAAAAATTAAGCCAAAGTAACCAAAAAACTCGAGTCCTGTATAGGACTCCATACATTGAGTCTGCATATGTGCAAAGCCAAGGAAATGTCCTCCATTCTGGCCAATAACCATTCTTTTGTGATGCCTGGTGAGTGTAAACAGTTCTCTTGTGGGGAGGTGTGGGTGAATAACTCATGGAAGGGCACTTCCTGTCTGGACCACTAGTTGCTATGATATTATTTATCCATCATTACCATTGACCCAGACATGCTGAATAGATACAAGGATGGAAAGTCAAGACAGGACTGAATGAAAAACAGTACTGATAACAAGTAGGCTATTACTTACTCCCAAGAAGGAATCCCAAACAGAATCGCAGGGCTGACATATAGATTTATTTACATCTGAGAATGATAAAAATCGCTGTTGGATGAAATACCAATGAAGGATACAAGAATCCTATACTGGAGTGAGACTAAATACCTCTTTTAAGACCATAGCATAGTCTAGAAGTATCAAACTGCCTCACAGTCACTGTTAGCGCTGGAATAAAATAGAGTGAGAAGGCTCTTATGAGGCGAGCTCTGGCCAAGGGAAGATGGACAGGATTTAGACAATTCTGAAACTCTATTCACAGATATGGAAATATGGTTGATGGGGTTATATTCGACTTCTGTTTGTTGACGATAAACACCAGTGACTACAAGGGAGTTAGCAGCTTCTGATCATCCTTAAACAGCATTTCCTTGTAAAAATGTCTTTGCAAAATACCGTCCAGGCACGCATTATTTATTTATTTATTGATGTTTAAGGTCACATATTTATGCACAATGGCTAATCATGACCGTGACAGTTTTACGGGTGGAGGAAGCCGGAGTACCCGGAGAGAACCACAGAGCAACGACGAGCAGCTGCCAGCTCCCCAACATCGTAACTCCGCACTGTAGCACAGGCAGGGTTAGATTGGTTGAAGACAAGCATACCATCGACGTGCAGTACGCCTTAGTACACGGCGTCATCGTGCCCCCACGCGGGCAATGGAGATGAAGTGTCTTGCCCAAGGACACAACGCGGTTACCGCAGGTGGGATTCGAACCGAGGACCTCTCGGCTTGCAGCCTGCACCTCAACCTACTGAGCCACCGCGCTCCCCCCAGGCACGCATACATCAAAACCGATGCATAAGCTCAAAAATATGATCTGACAAAGTTCATGATCCGAGTGAAAGCCCAGGGTGCAAGCTTTAGGCCAAAGCTCATCACTCATAATTGATAAACCTTGTCGTCCAAGGCAAACCTCAAGTATTTCCTGAACGAAGGGTGAATCATTACGTGAAAGTACGTATCTTTGATGTCAATGCTTGCTGAAAAGTTGTTGTCTCATTTGCTGTTCCTCACAGACAGAATGGTTTTCATGAAAAATTGCAGAGCGAGAATGAGCTTGTTGATCTAGCTCAGATCTATCACCGGTCTGAAGGAACCGTCTGGCTTCAGCACCAGGAACATTCTTTAAATAGAAACCTAGCAGGGTATTTTTGTTTTTAAAAATCTGATGAGCATTTTTTATCGCTGTCCTGGATAATTGATCAGCAGTGGGGACAAACTGATTAGCCGTTATAAAGAGACTAATAAATTTCAGAAAAACGCACCTTTTCATACTAACAGTTTTTATCATTAACAAGAACCCAAATCTGATGAATTTGAACTAAAATCAAACATTTCAAACCGAATGAGAGTTCAACTTCAATTTCAACCAGTTCAGGCTTGGATGATCAATGTCAAGGTCACTGTCCTGAAGGAGGATGGGGGAGTGGGAGGGCATGGGACATGTAGCTGCAAATCTTTTAAATGCATCAGTCTGATATTATTTAAAGCTTTCAGGCATCCACACGGTGGTACATTCTGGGACATGGTCCCTTTTCCAGCGCAAGGGAAAAAGATAACTTTTTCTCAATTATAACTTCAAGTTCAAGCCCCTACCCCCAATTTCTATCACGTACTGACTGGTCACTCATGTCTGAGCTCATACTCTTGCATGAGCCGATCCCTATTTACAAATACGAGTTATCAAGCAGCCCCTCTGAGTCTAAGCCCACCCTCCTACTTTTCAGTTTTAGAATAAGGACTATTTTAGTCAGAGATACTGGTAATTATGACGAAAATATATAAGTAGTCATCTGATGATCGCAGCAACTAACCTTGCAAGATTCATATAAAGCATGAGTACCCTGGTCCTGGGTGTTGAAAATAAAAAAAATAAATACATCAGTGAGTGATCGACACATGCTCCTGCAGTTCATGATTCAACTTCCACTTGGCAATTTTCAAATTGATTCAGCCAAACAAAAAAGGTCGTGGAAGATGATTTTAGAGAATGACTGGTGCACATCAAGGAGCTCATTTAGAGGCACTGACATCTTAGAAAACACTAGTGGAATTTTGTCAACTGATTGGTAAACACTCGTAAAAATGGTTGTTCAATTTATCATTACACATGACCAACAGTTTTAATTGGTGTCCTGTTACACTGCTTATCTGTAGTTTTACTGCTATTGAGTTTAAATGTTGGATGAGTGCATGAAGTATCAGAAAAAAACATTGAATCCCACCAAGCGAATAAAGTTGCGGTGATTGGATCACACCTGGGAGATCTTGCTTCACAAACACCGATGCGAAACCGAACAAAAAGATATCATGCCTGGAGAACAAATATTGTTGACTACCTCTATTGCCTTCTTCGGGAGCAGGGGTTGATTTAATTTTTAAAAATTGAATAGCAGTTTTCTAACTTGGATAAATCTGGATTAGTATTTCCCATCATTTACATGATTTTTCATTTGAAATTGATTAGCTATAGTTGAAAAATGATTTGAAAACTGCTATGCGATTCCAGTTAAATCGAACCCTGTTCGAGAGCTTCCAGAAGATGGCTCCTTCTTGTGAGGTTGGCAGGAAAATTTCTGAACATGGGAGTTGACATAGGTTTTCTTCTTAAGGAAAGAACTAACTAACCCACTTGAATAACTTTTAGAACCCAAGGATCTCTTGAAATTTTCTTCCAATTTTACCAGAAGTGAGATAACCTTTTGTCGTCCGGAAAACAACAGAGGTTTGGAGTTTCATCTTAGCAGCGAATTTTAAGAGAGCAGGAAAACACTATTTACAGATGGGAAAATGAAAAGAATGGTTACTGATGGGAATGGAGGACATTTTCTTGGCTCTGAGCATGCAGAGATGCAATGTATGGCGGCCTATACATGACTCTAGTTTTTCTGTTACTTTGGCTTAAATTTTTTTTTTTGGGCTGGGGGGGGGGGGGGGGGGGGGGGCTGCATTCTGTCAAATAGAATGCCTCTCTGGGTCAGCGGTAATGGTAGATAAGTATTGACACTTGAATTTTTTGTATTTTATCATCAATGTGCAGAGGTTAAAGACCTGTTGTAAGTTCCTGTACAGAATTATTACATTATGTAATGTTTAGTTCCATTTAATTATTTTTAAGCTTATCAAGGTACAATTTTTTTCAGAAAAAAAAGTAATATTTTTATCAACGCCTAGTATGAGTCCCTAAAGAAGGCGTATGTAGAATCAATTTTCTATACTTTGCTTTATACTTGTGTAGAAGTTGCAATATGGCCATAGATGCTGGAAGTGCCCTTAAACACCACATAAACACAGAGGTGTTATTCTGTTTGAAAGAACTCTCTTCCCAACAGTGCAATATAACAGCAGAACATTCAATTTTCAACACTTCAGAGACTAATTCCACCTTTGACAAAGTTTATGGCCTCAGATTAGGTACTCAAAAATGCAATTATGAAGAGAATCAATCTTGTTACCAACTGTCACTGTGGACTGTGGTTTCCAGACAAGTCTTGGCTGTGTGTACAGGCAGCCAAATTTGACCAGAAATCACTGCTGAACTCAAGACTGTGATGCAGTGGAAATTTGCAAAAATGGTCCAGGCATTTACGGGTTATGAAACTTCATGTGCTAATTAACAGTTTTCATTAGAAACTTCCAACTCTTATCTTGCGTTAGACAAGTTTACTCTGCTTTAAACTGCCAACAACAGCAAATTTCTAAACAGAAAAAGAAATAATCCCTTAACAGCTTAACCACAGTACTAGGATATTGTGATTGGTTCTTCTCAGATTTTTTTTTATATATACAGACATTCACTAATCACCTAATTCAGATTGTATTATGAATGAATTTATTAAGTGAATGAAATTACTGGAGAAAAAATTCTGATGCAAACAGGTAAAATATCCTACATTACAACACCACTGCACACTTAAAAAGGAACACAACTTCTTGATAAAGATGAATCAACAGAACTGAAACACCCAGTGAAACAAAACACAAGAAAAAAAAAAACAAAACAAAAACTTAAAACTCTAACAGATTTCAACACAATAAAAATGAAACCTATCAATAAAAACTCACTAGTTCTGCCATACTTCGACCATTCTAAAATATAAAGAGAAATAAGGTTTGTTCACATAATGGCAAAAAGTACTTGGCTTGTAATTTTGTCTCTTTTGTTTATATATAAAGAATCCAGATTAGTCCAATGAAGTAATTTCAAACTTCTCAAAAAAAGAAATTGAAATGATACCGCCGAAGAAAAGAGTACTAAAAGTTGTGGAGGTTTCCTGGAAAAACTTTTAAAAAAAAGATCTGAAAAAAAGATTCACAGAAAATTGTCCCCAAGCAGTCAGGCTGTTCTAAATTATTCAAAAAAATTTCCTTCATTCATGTGCCAGTTAGTGGTTGAGCCAGTAACAAATTCATAGTAGCTTACAGATAACTGAACTTTTCAATACTTGTTGACGGAGATGCAAGATATTGTAAATCTGGTAAAATGATGATTCTTGATGAAATACATGTTACCAGTAATGGTTACTTTAATTAAAATTGATATTCTGTATTTTGCCCTGGGAAAACATTTTTTGTCTAATTTACTGAAGAGTAAAAAAGGGGCTCCTTAAAATGGTATGATGAAAAACTAAAGGTGGGACTGTCCCAGATGGGACTGTCCACCCCCCCCCCCCACCCCTACCCCCACCACTATGATTGGCATACCGCAATTGTTCTACAAGATTCAGGCCAAAATTCAAGCCAATGCAGGAAATTATTCCAAGATGAAAAGCAGCATAACTCTGGCAAAAAAACCTCAATCGAAACTATAATCGAAGGTGCACAGGTTCCCATGGTAATGTTGGGAGGTTATGAAATTTTTCCACGGTTTCTACTTGTTTTTTTTAAAACAAGAGGCCTTAATCACTCACCTGCCAAAGTGATTAAAAGGAGTATTTGGGGTCACATTCAGTTAGACATGGTTTAATCAACACTACAAAGGAATGAAGTCATGAAAGGCAAATTCACAAAATAAATAAATGAAAGAATTCTGACTGGCGGATCTGAATAAGAAGGTTTTTAAAGAAATTCCCTCATACTGCACTAAGTTAAAATTCAGGCTCCCACAGGTGGCCCAAATTAATAACCCAGGGCTCGATTTGAACAATTTGGAATCTGACCCTCCTAGAGATGTTGTATGCCAACTATGAAAGGATTCTGACTGGTGGATCTGAAGAAGATTTTTAAAGAAATTTTCTCATATTGCACTAAGTTAAAGAAGCCCAAATATCAACCCAGGGATCCCATTTCAACAAACTTGACTCCGACCCCTCTAGAGATGTTGTAAACCAAATATCAGACGATTCTAATTGATGATTCCGGAGAAGATTTTTTACAGAAATTTCCTCATATTGCACTAAGTTAAAATTTGGGTATGTAGCCTGAGGGTGCTCATCTGACATGGTAGCCTAAATTTCAACCCAGGGAATTGATTCAAAAAAGTTGCATCTGCCCCTCCTAAGAAAAGCTTATACCAAATATCAAAAGATTCTGACAGGTTGACCTGAAGAAACATGATTTTTAAAGAATATTCCTCATACTGAACTAAGCTATAATTCGGCCCAAATATGAACCTAAGGACGACTTGGATTGAACAAACTTGAATTCCCCCCCCCCCCCACCCTTAGGTTCATATTTGGGATCCCCCCCCCCCCCCATAGGGAGCCAAAAATATGAACCTAAGGACTTGGATTTAACAAACTTGAATCCCTCCCCCCCCCCCCCCCCCCCCCCCCCCCCCCCCCAGGATGCTGCGTACCAAATATCAAAAGATTCTGATTGGTGGATCGGAAGAAGATTTTTAAAGAATATTTCCCATACTGCACTAATCTGAACTTTTGGGCTCCCATAGTGCTCAAATATGGACCCAGAGATTTGATTTCAACAAACATGTGAATGAATCTTCCAAAGATGTTATATGTGAAATATGAAAGCCTTTTGAACAGTGGTATGGGAGAAGATTCTTTAATGTTTTTCCCATTATTCAGTGTTAAAAAATGATGACTCAGCATTTTTTCAAAATCCTGGAAAAGTACCCTGTGATAAAACCGATGGCAAATTTTTTTTGGACCATTCCTTTCAGCTGTTCCTAAGGAAGCTTCACACAAAATAAAAATTTGCAGTGCCGTGTAGTTTTGAAGATAGGGGAGTTTTAATTTTTTTCTTTTTTTAGCTCCTGCGGAACCCATGGGGTGACGGGAATGAAAGTGTCAATGACACTGTAGCTCAACTTGTTTAAGACATGTACATGTATAGAATGTGACTCAGCAATGACAAACATCTAGGTAATGACCTGATAACAAAGGTACATGTAAAGTATTGTAACGGTCTGTACAGAAATGCTGACCGTAGCCTGTAACAAATATATAGGTAAAGTATTGTAAAAGTGGGGTGACAGATGCTAAACTAGAAAAGAAACATTTGAGTCCCAGAGTGAGTTTCACTGAACCCAAAAATATTTGTTCTCATAGCACAGTGATAACAAAGGCACCCCAAAACACTCGTTCCTGTCACAAGGTAATAACAAAGGTACCCCAAGAAGTTTCGTGAAGATCAGTTCATAAATACAGACTCCAGCTCGAGCTGTATTGACATGTGCACTTACTGTGTATAAGTAGCACTGAATAAATCAAAGTTCATCTAATTTGCATAATTTCTGCACGAGAAAAAAACCCATATTATATGTGATGTATTCCATGTTACTAAACATTCCTACAAAAATTTATTCAAATCAGAACTTTCATACAGAAGTTCTATACAAAAAACTGATTGCACTAATTTGGGTACAAAATGGCTGCTGCGGCCATCTTGAATTTTGGACTGCACCCAAAAACACTCGTTCTTGTCCCACGGTGATAACAAAGGTACCCAAGAAGTTTTGTAAAGATCAGTTGATAAATACAGCCTCTAGCCTGAGCCGGAAAGAAGTTGTGTACAAAAAACTGATTGGACATAATTTCGGTGCAAAATGGCCACTGGCAGCCATCTCGATTTTTTGACCACACCAGAAACACTTGTTCTCGTCCAAAGGTGATAACAATGGTACCCAAGAAGTTTCGTGAAGATCGGTTCATAAATACAGACTCTAGCCTGAGCCGTATTGACATGTGCACTTACTGTGTATTAGAAGCACTGAATAAATCAAAGTTCATCTAATTTGCATAATTTTTGCACAAGAAAAAAACCCGTATTATATGTGATGTATTCCATGTTACTAAACATTTATACAAAAATTTATTCAAACCAGAATTTTCATACAGAAGTTCTTTACAACAAGAAAAATGTTACTAAGGTAACACATACCCCCTGTGACCTTCACCTTGCAGATGTGAGGGAAACTATTATACGCGACACCTTCTGACTGCAGGGTATTTGATGACTGGATTCGCATCGCAAAATGCTATACAAAAATGTCCAAATGCTAACTATTTTTCCTTCATACTGGCCTTATATTCACTATTCATCATCTTTTTTTGAAACCAAGAAGGAAACTGCTAATCAAATTTTTAAAAACAAAAAATACCCTGGACTGTCCTTAACATTTGTAAATAGTTTAACAATTGTACTATGATTCGTTTCTGAGTTATGGCAGAGGCACAAATATTGGCAGATTTTTAGTGTGACCTTGAAATGTGACCTTGACCTTGAAGGTACGGACCCGGCTATGGTGTGTGACACATCCTCCCATGGTCCATTATAATTGTGTGAAGTTTGATGACTGTGGCCCTAATCGTGTTCAGTGTGACCTTGAAATGTGACCTTGACCTTACAGACCTGGCTGTGGTGTGTGACACATCCACCCGTTGTCCTTTATAATTGAGCGATGTTAGATGATTGTAGCCCTAATAGTTTTGGAGTTATGTTTGAGACACGATTTGTGACCCTGAACATATGAGGGTCAATTGTGATCTCCACCTTGCAGATGCGGCAGAAACAATTGTACTATGATTCATTTCTGAGTTATGACCAATTTTCAGTGTGACCTTGAAGGTACGAACTCGGCTATGGTGTGTGACACATTCTCCCATGGTCCTTTATAATTGTGTGAAGTTTGATGACTGTGGCCCTGACCGTTTTCGATTTATTGGCTCGGACACACATTCTCGTCCCACGGTAATAACAAAGGTACCCAAGAAGTTTTGTAAAGATCAGTTCATAAATACGGCCTCTAGCCCGAGCCGTATTGGCATTTGCACTTACAGTGCTGAAAGTAACACTAAATAAATCCAAGTTAGTCTAATTTGCATACTTTACGCACGAGAAAAAACCCCGTATTATATGTAATGTATCCCATGGTACTAAACATTCATACAAAAAATTATTCAAATCAGAGCTTTCATATGGAAGTTCTTTGTGCAAAAATCTGATTGCACCTAATTTTGTACAAAATGGCTGCCAGCGGCCGTCTTGAATTTCGGACCGGACCCAAAACCCCTCGTTCTCGTCTCACAGTGATAACAAAGGTACCCAAGAAGTTTCCTAAAGATCGGTTCATAAATACGTCCTCTAGCCCGAGCCGTGTGTACGGCGCAACGGGCCATGACAATACCTCAAATTTGGCTTCACCAGAGTTGAGCTAAAAATGTTTTTGGCATAAATTAGGTACTTATGACCCAATAAGCCCTCATATCAAATTTGGTTCAAATTGGCCTCTCAGTTTGAAACGAAAATAGGAATTTTGGTACAATTTGGGAGCCAAAATATAAACCCCAGGACTTGGTGTTAACTGACTTAAATCTCACCTCCCTAAGGATACTGTATACCAAAAATATCAAAAGATTCTGACTGGTGGATGTGAAGAAGAAGATTTTTGAAGAATATTCCTCATATTGAACTAAGTTATAATTCGGGCTGGCACAGGGAGCCCAAATAAGAACCCAGGGACTTGGCTTGAAGAAACTTGAAAATCAGCCCCCTAAGGATGCTGCATACCAAATATGTACCAATTCTGATTGGTGGATCTGAAGAAGATGATTTTTAAAGAATATTCCTCATATTGCACTAATTTGAACATTTGAGCTCCCATAGAGAGCCCAAATATGTACCCAGGGAACTGATTTCAACAAATATGTGAATCAATCTTCCAATGATGTTATATGTGAGATATGAAAGCTTTTGGACCAGTGAATTGGGAGAAGATTCTTTAATGTTTTCCCCATTACCCAGTGATAAAAAATGCCGAATCAGCACTTTTTCAAAGCCCGGAAAAAGTAACCTATGATAAAACTGAAAGCAATTTTTTTTATAATTCCATTCCGTTTCATACAGAAGTTCTGTACAAAAGACTGATTGTACTAATTTTGGTACAAAATGGCTGCTGGTGGCCATCTTGAATTTTGGACCACACCCAAAAACACTCGTTCTGATCCCACAGTGATAACAAAGGTACCCAAGAAGTTTCATAAAGATTGGTTCATAAATACGGCCTCTAGCCTGAGCCGTATTGAAGTAGTGTACAAAAAACTGATTAGACCTAATTTCGGTAAAAATGGCCACTGGCAGCCATCTTGAATTTTGGACTGCACTCAGAAACACTCGTTCTCGTCCCAAGGTGATAACAGAGGTACCCAAGAAGTTTCGTGAAGATCGGTTGATAAATACAGCCTCTCGCCCGAGCCGTATTGACATGTGTACTTACTGTGTGCAAGTAGCACTGAAACAAGAGGCCCCACGGGGCCTGAGGGCGCTCACCTGATACTGGCCGAGTCATATCACCAAAATAGCAAGGGATTCTGCCTTGTGGTTATTATCAGTTTTTCAACATAAAAGTGTTTTCTCTACTTAGTAACCCAGAGTGTTCATATGTTAGATCCCCATATTGGGTACTCAATAATTTATCTATTTATTTATTGGAATTTAAGGTCACTTTCTAAGGCTACATCATTACAGAGGCATAATTATAATATCAGGTTTGGTCAATCGTTTATGCCTATTACTGCCCACTTTACAGGGCTTTCAACGCAGGAATTGGTTACTGGGCCCAATTTTATCAATAAACCAGAACTTGAACAAATTTCAATTTGCCGCTTCTAAGAAAACTAAAAATCAAATATCAAAAGATTCTGAGAGGAGTATCAGAAAAAAAAGATTTTTTAAGAATATTTCTCATACTGAATTAAGTTATACATTGGGCTCCCATAGGGAACCCAAAAACAAAAGCTTCTGAAGCAGTGGTTTGGGAGAAGATTATTCAACGTTATTCCCATTACCTACAGTGTTAAAAAATGATGACTCGGCACTTTTAGTCCTGGAAAAGTACTTATGATAAAACCAATGGCATTTTTTTCACCATTCCTTTCTCCCGGCCCTAAGGAAGCTTCACATTGTATAAAAATTCTCAGTGCCATGTAGTTCTGGAAATATGGGCATTCAAAAAAAAAAAAATTTTTCAGCTCCTGTAGTTGCCGTGGGGGACAGGAAAACAATTTATGGCATAAATTAGGTATTTGTGACCCAATAAGCCCTCATATCAAATTTGGTTCAAATCGACCTCTTGGTTTGGAAAATAAAAATTTTGGTATAATTTGGGCTTCTACAGTGAGCCCAAATATGAACCAAGGGACTTGGCTTTAACAAACTTCACTCTCAGCCCCCCCCCCCCCCCCCCCTACGAATGCTGTACATCAAATATCAAAAGATTTTGACTGGTGGATCTGAAAAAAAAATTTTTTTTAAAGAATATTGCTCATATTGAACTAAGTTATAATTTGTGCTCCCACAGGGAGACCAAATATGAGCCGAAGGACTTGACTTGAACAACTTGAATCTCACCTCCCTAAGCATACTGTATACCAAATATCAAAAGATTCTGACCGGTGGATGCGAAGAAGAAGATTTTAAAAGAATATACCTCGTATTGCACTAAGTTACAATTTGGGTTCCCAAAGGGAGTCCAAATATGAACTCAGGGACTTGGCTTGAACAAACATCAATCTCACCCCCCTAAGGATGATGCATAGCAAATATCAAAAGATTCTGATTTGTGGATCCGAAGAAGAAGATTTTTAAAATATATCCCTCATATTGCACTAATTTGAACATTTGGGTTCCCATAGGGAACCCAAATATGGACCGAGGAATTTGATTTCTACAAATATGTGAATCAATGTTCCAAAGATGTTATATGTAAAATATGAAAGCTTTTAGAGCAGTGGTTTGGAAGAAAACAATTCTTTATTTTTTTCCCATTGCCTACTGTGTTAAAAAATACTGACTCAGCACTTTTTCAGAGTCCCGAAAAAGTACCCTATGATAAAACCGATAGCAATTTTTTTTTACCAATCCTTTCTGTTGGTCCCAAGAAAGCTTCACACCAAATAAAAATTCTCACTGCCGTGCAGTTTTTGAGATATAGGCGTTTTAATTTTTTTCTATTTTTAGCTCCTGTGGTTCCCACGGGGCTACAGGAAAAAAAATTTCTGCATAAATTAGGTACTTATGACCCAATAAGCCCTCACATAAAATTTGGTTCAAATTGGCCTCTCGGTTTAAAAAATAGAAATTTGGGGTGGGGCCAAAATTTTTGCTCCTCCCATAACATCGCCAAGTATAGACCTACAAACTTCTCTTGAACAAACTTGAGTCTACACCTCAAAAGGAAGCTGCATACCAAATATCAAGTCTCTGCTATTGCTGGTTCTTGAGAAGAAGATTTTTTAAGAATTGGAGCATTTTTGCCCCACCCCTCTGCTCAATATGAGCCGAAACCTAATTTGCCCAAAAATCAAAATGCCGCTATATAACCCCTACTCACATGAAATTTCATTAACATGCGGCCAGTGGTTTGGAAGAAAAAGACCCAAACACCACCTTCACGCCGGACGACGGACGACGGACGAAAAGTGATCAGAAAAGCTCACCCTGACTTTCAGTCAGGTGAGCTAAAAATCAAAGTTCATCTAATTTGCATAATTTCTGCACGAGAAAAAAACCCGTATTATATGTGATGTATCCCATGGTACTAAACATTAACACACAAAATTATTCAAATCAGCGCTTTTATATGGAAGTTCTGTGCAAAAATCTGATTGCACCTAATTTTGTACAAAATGGCTGCCATCGGCCATCTTGAATTTCAGACCGCACCCAAAAACACTCGTTCTCGTCCCACGGTGATACCAAAGGTACCCAAGAAGTTTCGTAAAGATCGGTTTATAAATACGGCCTCTAGCCCGAGCCGTATTGGCATTTGCACTTGTAGTGCTGAAAGTAAAACACTAAATACATCAAAGTTAGTCTAATTTGCATAATTTACGTACGAGAAAAAAACCCGTATTATATGTGATGTATCCCATGGTACTAAACATTCATACAAAAAATTATTCCAATCAGGGCTTTCACATGGAAGTTCTGTGCAAAAATCTGATTGCACCTAAGTTTGTACAAAATGGCCACCAGCGGCCAACTTGAATTTCGGATCGGACCCCAAAACACTCGTTCTCGTCCCACAGTCATAACAAAGGTACCCAAGAAGTTTCATAAAAATCGGTTCATAAATACGGCCTCTAGCCCGAGCCGTATTGAATTGTTGATGGACAGATGGCCAGATGGCCAGACGGACAGACAGACTATTGGCCATAGCATAAGCTCAAATTTGGCTTCGCCAAAGTTGAGCTAAAAAAGAAGATATGTGACAGCATTTTTGGATCGATGCTGACGTGCCCTGATAATGGTATATAAATATTAATATTAATATTTATATACCATTATGGGGGCACATCAGCATCGATCCAAAAATGCAGTCAGAAATAATTTTTCTCTCCATTTTTCAGCTTGTGTCGAGTACTTATAATACTAATAATAGCAATCGGAAGGATGGGGGTTGGTGCTAAATAAAATAAACCTGCACGATTCATGAGGTTTTATGCATTGGGTGTGTGTGTGTGTGTGGGGAGGGGGGGGGGTGGGTGTGATATAAAATGATTTGTATAATAAAAGCATTTAATTTTTTATTCCCCCCCCCCCAACCCATGTGGAAAGCAGGCACGAACTGTGCAGCTTACAGGTTTATTTTATTTAGCACCAACCCTCGCCCTTCCGATTGCTATTATTTAGAAAGATGGGCGGCACCACGAAAGGGGCCATTAGTTGTGAAAGTTGTTTGTTTGCTTGACTGCTGAAACAGAAATGGGCTCTTCCCCGCCAAGAAGTGCTCGAGGTAAACCAGACTTGCACCAATGATGGTCTGAGAAACAAAGCAAGTGGCAAATTATACTTGCCTGAAGATCCTACCCTATCACTCTCGGGGAGAGGTAGCACCTTTATCGAGAGGACACCCTCTCAAACTAGTCCTCACCCGAGGGAAGATAACTTCAACCAAAACATAAACAAGAACGCCAAAGCCTTCTCCCACAGCCTTTCCTCCTCTGCTGTATCCTGCCATGGTCATGATCTGTGCAAAATTTCAATCCAAAATGTCAGAGAAGGGTCCAAAGGGGCTTGCCTCAAACCATCCATGCGCGCATTCGACGCACGGAACCATTCATCATCAAATTTCCCAAAGATCATGTCACAACCAGCATTCCAAATGTTTCAATACACTGGTGGCTGTTAATAGTCTGTTATTGACTACAGTGCAAGAAGCCGACCAACAAGGGCGCTGTTAACAAAAGAGTGGTGCTGAATAAGAGGCAACAGAAAAAAGATTTAGGTCACATTTTCTCGAACGAAAGAACCGAGTAAGAATCCGATGTTGGAGAGAAATTATCCCATGAAATTCTCAACAAATCTGATTCGCAAATAGCTAGTGAATTACGCGGAATGCATCGCAAATCTCAAATTATGCATCGCAAATAGCGATGCAAATCCGGATAAATCAAGCCCTGCTTGGGCAGCCGTCATGGCTGAATGATCCCGACCAAAAGGGGATGTTCTCATCTAGACATTATCTGGAGTCATGGGGCGCGGTGGCTCAGTTGGTAGAGGTGCAGGCTGCTTCACCCCGACTGCCTACATGGGGGCACAATGACGCTGTGTACTGAGGCGTACTGCTAGTCGATGGTGCACATGTCTTCAACCAATCTAACCCTGCCTGTGCTGCGGTGCAGAGTTCAGAGTTACGATGTTGGAGAGCTGACAGCTGCTCGTCATTGCTCGGTGGTTCTCTCCAGGTACTCCGGCTTCCTCCACCCGTAAAACTGTCACGGTCACGATTAGCCATTGTGCATAAGTATGTGACCTTAAACTCCAATAAATATATCAATATCTGGAGTCATCCTACCAAGTTACAATGAAATTCCTTAATAAATATGACCTGTAGACTGTGCTAAAGGTTTTCAGGCATCAGGCCCCCTGCAGCCATCACAGTTGACCTATCGCGACCAAAAGGGGACGTTCTCATCTAGACATTACATGGAGTCAACCTACCAAGTTACAATGAAATCCCTCAATATATACGACCTGTAGACTGTGCTAAAGCTTTTCTGGCTTTGGGCTCAGGCAGTCGTCACGGTTGACAGATCGCGACCAAATGGGGAAGTTCTCATCAAGACATCATACGGAGTCATCCTACCAAGTTACAACTAGAAAGTCTTTTAGCACACTAAAACATATGTCTCCCCTTCCTTTCTATTTTATGCACTACAAAATGATCTGGTCTGGACAATTACTTCCTATTTAAAGTACATAAATTTGACCTTGAGGTCAAGGCCACATGAGGGTCATGATGACATGTGGTCTCATTGTGATACACCCAAATGTCAATCATCTAAGTCCTAGGTCAAAAAACAAAAAAGTTCTGATCTGGACAATTATTCCCTATTTGAAGTACATAAATTTGACCTTGAGGTCAGAGGTCAAGGTCACATGCAGTTCATCAAGGTAGTGGACATGCGGTTTCATGGTGACACATCCACATGTCCAAAAAAAAAAAATCTGGTCTGGACAATTACTCCCTATTTAAAGTACATAAATTTGACCTTGAGGTCAAGGTCACATGAAGGTCATGATTACATGTGACATGTGGTCTAATTGCGATACATCCACATGTCAAATATCTAAATCCTAGGTCAAAAAACAAAAAAGTTCTGGTCTGGATAATTGTTCCTTATTTGAAGTACATAAATTTGACCTTAAGGTCAGAGGTCAAGGTCACATGAAGGTCATCGAGGTAGACGACATGCGGTCTCATGGTGACACATCCACATGTCAAATAACCAAGTCCTAGGTCAAAAAACAAAAAAATTCTGGTCTGGACAATTACTCCCTATTTGAAGTACATAAATTTGACCTTGAGGTCAAGGTCACATGAAGGTCACAATGGTATGCGACACACCGGCTCATGGTGATACATCCACGTGCCAAATATCTAAGACCTGGCTCAAAAGACAAACAAGTTTTGGTCCGGACCAAGTTTCCTTGAAAAAAGCACAAATCTGACCTTCAGATCAAAGGTCAAGGTCACATGAAGGTCACAATGGTATGCTACACGCCGGCTCATGGTGATACATCCACATGCCAAATATCTAAAGCCTGACTCGAAATACAAAAAAGTTCTGGTCCAGACAGTTTCCCTTAAAAAAGCACATAAATCTGACCTTCAGATCAAAGGTCAAGGTCACTTGAAGGTCACTATGGTACAATGCACACCGTTTCATGGTGATACATCCACATGCCAAGTATCTGAGGTGTAGGTCAAAAGACAAAAAAGTTATGGCCCGGACAAAGTTTGTGTGATTTTACCCTTAAAAAAAAACATAAATCTGACCTTCAGATCAAAGGTCAAGGTCACATGAAGGTCACTATGGTACACTGTACATCGGTTCATGGTGATACATCCACATGCCAAGTATCTAAGGTGTAGGTCAAAAGACAAAAAAGTTATGGCCCGGACAATGTTTGTGTGATGTTTCCCTTAAAACAAGACCAATACCGGGTCTGGACCTGCGTCGCTGCATGCTATTGAATCGGCAAACAGGAAGTGGCTGCATGGCAGATTTGAAAATTGCATACACGATACAACTGATCATTATCAGGCTCTAGATGAAATATAAAATCAATCCCTTGCATAGAAGCCGAGAAAAGTTTGACGAAAAATTTCAATGTTCAGTGGGTACAGTAAAATTTCAAAGTATCGGCAAACAGGAAGTGGCTGCACGGCAGATCTGAAAATTGCTTATACGATACAACTCATCATTATGAAGCAGCAGACCAAATATAAAATCAATCCCTTGCATGGAAGCCGAGAAAACCTTGACGGAAAATTTCAATGTTCAGTGGGTACAGTAAAATTTCAAAATATCGGCAAACAGGAAGTGGCTGCACGGCAGATCTGAAAATTGCTTACACGATACAACTCATCATTATGAAGCAGCAGACCAAATATAAAATCATTCCCTTTCATAGAAGCCAAGAAAACCTTAACGGAAAAAGTGTTTCGGACGGACTGACGGACGGACGGACGGACGGACAGACTGATGGATGGAGTCGAGCGGTTACTAGACCTGCTCTGCCGCTGGCGACGCAGGTAAAAACACATAAATCTGACCTTCAGGTCAAAGTCACATGAAGGTCACTATGGTACACTGCACACTGGCTCATGGTGATACATCCACATGCCAAGTATCTAAGGTGTAGGTCCAAAGACAAAAAACTTATGGCCCGGACAAAGTTTATATGAGAAGAAGAAGAAGAAGAAAGAAGAAGAAGAAGAAGAAGAAGAAGAAGAAGAAGAAGAAAAGAAGAAGAAGAAGAAGAAGAAGAAGAAGAAGAAGAAGAAGAAGAAGAAGAAAAGAAGAAGAAGAAGAAGAAGGAGGAGAATATGACCTAAAACAATATGTCTCCCTTCTGGGAAGGGGAGACAAAATGAAATCCCTACATATTAAATATGATCTGTAGACTGTGCTAAAAGTTTTTGGGTTTCAGGCTTGGGCAGCCATCACGGTTGACAGATCTTGACCAAAAGGGGATGTTCTCATCTCGTTATTATACAGAGGCATCCTACCAAGTTACAATGAAATCCCTTCATTAATACAACCTGTAGACTGTGTTAAAGGTTTTCAGGTTTTGGGCTCGAGCAGCCATCACGATTGACCGATTGCGACCAAAAGGGGACATTCTCATCTAGACATGACCTCAAACTTGCATATTAAATTTTGTGACCATCGGACAAGAACTACAGGTGTAGCCTGTGCTATTGGAAAATGTGAACAGAGTCACAGACTTCCGAATGCGTGATGGCAATAGCTTATCTTGACTTTGTCAAGTTAAGCTAAAAAAATCACTTTGTTTGGGGTAACCCAACCGACCCTAAACAATTATGCCGACCATTAAAATTTTACAAAATAAAAGTCACTCATTTACTTTATTGTAACCTTAATTTTTATCGGACTTCAACTGTGAATTTGAAACCTATTTTGAGGTTCAAGCTTTCAAAAATACATGTAGAAATAAATATTTCGGACAGTATAAATGCGGAGCAAGTGGTAAGTTCCAGTTACAAAAGGAAACTGCATTTGATAAACTGATCATTTTACAGATACAGTGTTTTACCGTTGTTGAACCTGAAGGTCCATGGTTCGTACACCAAGTTGAGAAAAAAATTCCATGACTTTTCCAAAACTTTTCCAAAACTTCTTGAAAAATTTCCAAGACTTTCTCCACCGAAATTTCCTTAACTTTTCAGCAACTATCTTCAAACAGAGCTTAAATTCTGCTAGTTTCTATACTGAATTATCTCTACTGTGGTGCTAAAATTCAACAGAAATTACAAAATGCTGAATTTTACCAACAGAAGGAGAGATGAGAATAGGTGAAATGAACAATAGTGTGACACAAAGGTAAGGGGAGTTATTGGTAGTTGCTCACCAAGGGGGGCATCACATACATGTACATGTACAGCATAAATGTTAAAAGGCTGGTATTTATTTCTAAAACAGTTACATGTACCCCATTCTGTGCTTTACAGTAATGTAACTACATGTATTGTAAGGGTAAGACTCACCTAGAATTACCATGCAACTCCGCTACAGTTCAGCAAATTATCTTTCATGTTACAAGTCCAAAACTCAGAACATAACTGACAGCTGGTGACAACAAATTGTTTGAACATATTTACAATGTAAGAACACAACATAAAAATAAAGATACAATACCATTCCAACCTGGAAAATTCCTAAAGCATTCTCCAGGTTGTTCCTAAACACTATTTGCCAACAAAAATAGAACCCAACTAAAATTAGGCATAAATTTATTTACGTATGCAGTGCAGAGCCAAACTTAGGCTTCCAACACTCTATCAGTTAAAAAACTCATTTGAATACAATCACAGAAAAAATTATATGAACTAAAACAACTGAACAGGTTAACTAACCTACTGTTTTAGTTCATTTAATTTTTCCTTAAGATTATTTTCTACGTCATCCAACAATTCTTTTTTCTCTTTACAACGTCTTCTAAAACTGTTGGACTGAGTAACAAATGCATGGCAGCCAGTTGTTTCAGCCTTTTCAGACAATTTGTCAGCATCAGCTGTCAGTTTTTCTATGTCAATGTTTATTCTTTTCTTTTTGGCTTTCAGTTCCTCAATGGCCTCAATCATAGAGTGACGTTTTCTGTTGATTTTTTCCTCAGACTTCTGTTTTTCTCCTCCTCTAGATATGACATATGTTTGCTATGGGCACTACTTGCATAAACAATTCATTTGTAAGTTTTACATTCTGAACACCACCGAGATGAGTGACTACATCACAAATAAGTCGCTGTGCTGTCAATGATTGTTCTTTTAGATTTTCAACTTCCACCTCCTTGTTAACCGAAAAGCCCCTCTCCACTGCAGCCTGTCCATGTGAGAGAGAGAGAAGAAGCTTAATAATATTCCACAACTTTAAATATGGTGTGCTTCTTAAATGGCTGAACAAAAAGTATCTACCCTGTTAGTGAACTTGTCAAATTTTATAAAATCATCAGAGCCAATCAAAGGTATACTGTCAAGGAACAACGCAAACCGATCAGCTATTATTTCACCTTCACATTCTTGGATATATTCTGAATTTATAAGCACATTCAAAATTTTCTTAAATTTTGTTCTACATGCAGTAGGCTCTCTTGCCATTTTAATGGGATTTTGGCATGCCATGTTTCTGACTAAAGAATATTTCAATGGACACTTTTTCAAAAGTTTTAATAAAATGGCAACCATAAAATCTTTACAGTTATTTCTAAATTCTTGCAATCTGGATTCACAACCCTTTTTATCGACAAGTTTGCTTAAAATTCTATCTGTTGCTATGCCCAAGTCAATTTTATTGTAGGTGACTTGTAACTTCTTATCTTCCACGTTTACATCAGCAAGCTGTTCACAGGTTGTAGCAGCAGATAATGTCTCAGGTTTCAAAAATCTGCACATGATTCCTTTTATAATTTCCAAGAAGTCATCTGCCATGAAACAGAGAAGAGGTGATTCACTCTGATAAAGAGTTAAAATAAGTTTGAAATTGATTTGCCATGCTTTTGAAGAAAGTTAATTTAGCCAAAAAAAATTTGTCACATGTAGCTTCAGCGATGACACTGTACGACTTACAGGTGGGTGCTGAAAATGTGCCTTTTCTTTATTTTATTCACATATAAGCAAATGCCTTACCAAATGTCAAGTGTCCTCTGGCTGACGGGGACATTTTCTAACCACTGGTGCTTTACGAATTTTAAAGGTTGCTTACCACTGCTGGAAATTTTTGTAAAGTCTTCCCTGCGGGCTGGAGAATCTTTAAACAGATAATAAAGGCTGGACAAAACTGATGAAACATTCCATCCTGAACTTTCAGCCCCTGCTTTGAAACTGTTATGCATTGTGTGCAAACCACATGAACCCACATTCAATAATGACGGTCTTGAATAATCATCACTCAGTTTCTTTTTTACTTTATCATAAAACGACCAGTTCACGTTGGGCCCATCCATACTAATTTGTAGTAATTTTTCCACCTTGACATTGTTATCCTCAAATATTTGGCCAAACTCCTGTAACATGTCATCTGCTGTGGCATGTCCAATGAAAACTGATGTCAAATAATGAGTAATTACACAGTTATCTTGAAAAAAGCGAATGTGCACATCCATTTGTTTTTTCAGGGACTTTTTGTTCCAACTCTCATCAAATAAAAGAACAAAATGGCCACAGGCATTAACTGCATTAATCAAATTGTTCTTGAAATATTCTGCTATTCCAAATACGGCTAAGTGAGAAGTCTTTTTCTCCCCACACTGAAATTTGGCTGCGATTTCACTATCTCCAAACATTAAGGCAAACAGCTTCCCCACATCACTGTTGGAGTTATAGGAATTGTGTTGCTATGGTATGCAATGTCAACAGTATTTCAGCTTTTAAAACGTCTCTTTAGATGAACAAACCGTTGAGGATACCGATGCAGCAACAGGCAAATGTCGTGTCACAGGAGCTTGCATTGCAGACGTAGTACTTTTGAAAAAGTCACCAATATTTCCGCAAGCGTTCATTTTCGTAGTAACCAGTTCGCAATGTTTTTTACCCTTGGAATGGCTAACAATAGCCACTTCACCCATATTGCTAATATCAAACTTCCGATCACAAAGATTACATTTTGCTGATAATTTATCATCACCACGTGCTATTCAGTTTCGAAAACGTGCATCAGTTTGCCATTTATCCTTGAAGGAACAATTGCCTGGCATGGTTCAATGAATTTGAATCAACCACGTTTGACACAAATAACATCAAAGGGAAGTAACAAATACAGAACTTTACACAAGTTGCTGCAGGGATTTGGATATGGACAAGCCTTAGAAGCCAAATTCCAACCGAATGAGATTTTTTGGCATAAACGTAATTAACCGTAATTAATTAACATTAGCATTTAAACTATTATAATTTATTTATTAACATGTATGATCTACACTGCATTCTACATAACTGAAAAGTAAAATTTCATGACTTTTCCAAAACTTTTGATCAAAATGACCTTTTTCCGTAACTTTTCCAGGCCTGGAAGTGCAATTTCAAAATTCCATGACTTTTCCAGGATTCCAGACTAGCGTACGAACCCTGAGGTCATGAAACCTATCATGTTCAGTTTCGTGTATTGATACTATAACAGGAGGAGAGATAAGTGCGGGAGCCGGGGTTCGAACGCCGACCTCTAGCACACAAAGCAACCAATTCACCACAAGACTAAGAGATCCGGACCAACCAGGCTGGTTGGTAAATGGTCTTTATACCTCGACCGCTACACTACTCTCCCCTTCTTTTTGAGATTCACCCACAGTGAATCTCACTCCAGATTCCACCTCAGAGCCTTTGAAACATCCACCATGCTTCACCACAGCATCCACAACTGCTGAGGATAGGATAAGCCCCCAAATGTAACAGGAGGAGAAATAAGTACAGGAGCCGAGGTTCAAACCGTCGACCTCTAGCACACAAAATGACTGAGTTACCAAAAGACTAAGAGATCCGGACCAACCAAGCTGGTTGGTAAATGGCCTTTATACCTCAACACTAATGTAGCAGGAGAGATAAGTGTGGGAGCAGGGGTTCAAACCGTCTACCTCTGGCACACAAACTGACCGATTTACCACAAGACTAAGAGATCCGGACCAACCAGCCTGGTCGGTAAATGGCCTTTATAACTCAACCGCTACACTACTGTAACCTTCTTTTGAGATTCACTCACCATGAATCTCACCCCCAGATTCCACCTCAGAGTGGTCGAAACATCCAACATGCTTCACCACAGCGTCCACAATGCCGACAACTGCTGAGGATTGGACAAGCCCCCAAATAAAACAAGAGGAGAGAGAAGTGTGTGAGCCGGGGTTCCAACCGTCGATTTCTAGCACACAAAGCAATTGATTTACCACGAGACTAAGAGATCTGGACCAACCAGGCTAGTTGGTAAATGGCCTTTATACCTCAACCGCTACAGATACTAAAGGCTCCAAATCTTGGCCTGCAGTTTCCAAAATGTTATTAAAGGTTTTCAGGTTTTGGGCTCGGGCAGCCATCATGGTTGACCGATCGCCACCAAAAGGAGACGTTCTCATCTAGACATAACCTCAAACCTGCATATGAAATTTCATGGAAAATGTGAACAGATTCACAGACTCACAGACTTCCGCACGTGTGATGGCAACAGCTTATCTTGACTTTGTCAAGTTAAGCTGAAAATGAAAGTGTCAATGACACTGTAGTTCAACTTGTGTAAGACATGTACATGTATAGTATGTGACATAGCAATGACACACATCTTGGTAATGACCTGATAACAAAGGTACATTATAAAGTATTGTAACGGTCTGTACATAAATACTGACCGTAGCCTGTAACAAATGTACAGATAAAGTATTGCAAAGGTGGGCAACAGTTAGATGCTAAACTAGAAAAGAAATCTTCATAGGGTTAATGTTACAATGGGCATCCTTGTATGGCGCACCATAAGCCAAATGTTAGCAATTGTTTTGGCCTGTTTGATTCAAACCCTTCTAAGGTTGATTCATACTAATTAATAAATATTTGTTGAGTCCATCTTAAAAAATAGGTATCTGAATATTTTATCTTTAGCTCATAGGGTTCCCATGGGTGAGGAGGTTTTATTTTTCTCATTGTAAATAGAAAATCAGGTTGTGCTAATAATGTTTACCCTCCCCAAACAACAACAAATATTAACACAGGAACTTGGCGTCAACACATTTGAATATACACATCCCAGGTATGCTGAATTCAAGAAACATTATTTTGTCTGGTGTTTTTGGAAATGATTTTTAATTATCTCCCTTTTTGAGTCCCAAAGTGGGTCTGACTGAACACAAAAATATTTGTTCTCATTGCACAGTGATAACAAAGGAACCCAATAAATTTATAGCAAACATTACTGACATAAAAAATCTTCTTTACAGGTTCTGTACAAAATATGTAATACACAGAATTCCCATAAATATGCCTGCCAAAAGGCATTTTGAATTTCTGGCTGAGCCCTAAAGCACTCATTACCATCCCATGATGATAACAAACGTAGTCCTAGCAGTTCTGTACAAAAAACTGATTGCACCTACTTTCAGTATAAAATGGCCGTCGGAAGCCATCTTGAATTTCGGACCGCACCCCAAAACACTCGTTCCTGTCCCAAGGTGATAACAAAGGTATCAAAGGTATCCAAGAAGTTTCGTGAAGATCGGTTCATAAATACAGCCTTTAGCCCGAGGCGTATTGACATGTGCACTTACTGTGTATAAGTAGCACTGAATAAATCAAAGTTCATCTAATTTGCATAATTTCTGCATGATAAAAAACTAGAGTGATGTCATGCATGCAGCCCGACTGTCCCAGCAATGGCAATGCTTAGACACAATGGATTTTTAACCACAAACTTTTAAGCAAAAATACAAAAATGCATTTTTGAGGAAAGAAAAAAAAAAGTGCCTACTTGGCACCCTGGGAGGGGGTTACGTGAGTTTAAAAAAAAGTTCTGCATGAAGTGACTGTAAAAAGTTAATAAAAGTGTCAATGACACTGTAGCTCAACTTGTCAAGACAAAGACATGTACATGTATAGTATGTGACACAGCAATGACAAACATCTGGGTAATGACCTGCTATCAAAGGTACATATAAAGTATTGTAACGGTCTGTACATAAATACTGACCATTGCCTGTAACAAATGTATAGGTAAAGTATTGTAAAGGTGGGTGACAGTCAGATGCTAAACTAGAAAAGAAATCTTTGAGTCCCAGAGTGGGTCTGACTGAACCCCAAAATATTTGTTCTCATAGCACAGTGATAACAAAGGCACCCCAAAACACACTCGTTTCTGTCCCAAGGTGAAAACAAAGGTACCCAAGAAGTTTTGTGAAGATCAGTTCATAAATACGAGCTGAAAAGAAGTTGTGACAAAAAACTGACTGGATCTAATTTCGATACAAAATGGCCACTGGCAGCCATCTTGAATTTTGGGCCGCACCCAGAAACACTCATTCTCGTCCCAAGGTGATAACAAAGGTACCCAAGAAGTTTTGTGAAGGTCGGTTCATAAATACAGCCTCCACCCTGAGCCGTATTGACATGTGTGCTTTCATTGTGTAAGTAGAACTGAATAAATCAAAATACATCTGATTTGCACAATTTCTGCACGAAAAAAAACCCCTTACAATATGTGATGTATTCCAGGTTACTAAACATTCATACAAAAATTTATTCAAATCAGAACTTTCATACAGAAGTTCTGTACAAAAGACTGATTGCACTAATTTTGGTACAAAATGGCTGCTGGTGGCCATCTTGAATTTCGGACCACACCCAAAAACACTCGTTCTCATCCCACGGTGATACCAAAGGTACCCAAGAAGTTTCGTATAGATTGGTTCATAAATATGGCCCCTAGTCTAAGCCGTATAGAAGTTGTGTACAAAAAACTGATTAGACCTAATTTTGGTACAAAATGGCCACTGGCAGCCATCTTAAATTTTAGACCGCACTCAGAAACACTCGTTCTTGTCCCAAGGTGATAACAAAGGTACTCAAGACATTTCGTGAAGATCAGTTCATAAATACAGACTCTAGCCCGAGCCGTATTGACATGTGTACTTACTGTGTGTAAGTCGCACTGAAAAAATCAAAGTTCATCTAATTTGCATAATTTCTGCACGAGAAAAAAACCTGTATTATATGTGATGTATCCCATGGTACTAAACATTCACACACAAAATTATTCAAATCAGCGCTTTCATATGGAAGTTCTGTGCAAAAATCTGATTGCACCTAATTTTGTACAAAATGGCTGCCATCGGCCATCTTGAATTTCGGACCGGTCCCAAAAACACTTGTTCTCGTCCCACAGTGATACCAAAGGTACCTAAGAAGTTACGTAAAGATCGGTTCATAAATACAGCCTCTAGCCTGAGCACTTATAGTGCTGAAAGTAACACCAAAAAACATCAAAATTAGTCTAATTTGCACAATTTAAGCACGAGAAAAAAAAACGCATTATATGTGATATATCCCATGGTACTAAACATTCATACAAAAAATTATTCAAATCAGAGCTTTCATATGGAAGTTCTGTACAAAAACCAGATTTTTGCATCGTCGGTACAAAATGGCGGCTGGCAGCCATCTTGAATTTCGGACCGCAGCCAAAAACACTCGTTCTCGTCCCACAGTCATAACAAAGGTACCCGAGAAGTTTTGTAAAGATCGGTTCATAAATACGGCCTCTAGCCCGAGCCGTATCCAATTGTTGAAGTCTGGACAGACAGACAGATGGACAGATGGACGACGGGCCATGACAAAAGCTCAAATTTGGCTTCGCCAAAGTTGAGCTAAAAATGCATATTGGAGGAAAGAAAGAAAACAAGAGGCCCCAGGGGGCCTGAGGGCGCTCACCTGACGTGGTAGTCTAAATATCAAACCAGGGACTTGACTTGAATAAGCTGCATACGCCCTCCTAAGAAAAGCATATACCAACTAGATGAAGCGATTGTGCCCACACAATACACATGATTTTCCTTCTATTTTCAGTTCCTGCACTTTTACGTTCCAAAATTGAGATAAAATTTTTTTGCCTTAAAATTGACAGAAACGCATAAAAAAATTAAAAAAAAAAAAAAAAAAAAAATTACCGATTTTGGTCCAAAATTTCTAAGTCCGCAATGGAACCCCAAATTTTCAGCCTAAATATGAACCTAGGGACTTGGCTTCAACAAACTTGAACCTCCCCCCCCACCCCCCACCTAAGGATGCTGCAAACCAAATATCAAAAGATTCTTATTGTTAGATCTAAAGAAGAAGATTTTTAAAAAATACTCCAAAAAATACTCCTCATACTGCACTAATTTAAACATTTGGGCTCCCATAGCGAGCCCAAATATCGACCCAGGCAATTGATTTCAATAAACTTGTGAAACAATCTTCCAAAGATGTTATATGTGAAATTTCAAAGCTTTTGGAGCAGTGCTTTGGGAGAAAAGTAGTCTTATGTTTTTCCCATTACCCACAATGTTAAAAAATGCTGACTCAGCACTTTTTCAAAGTTCCCAAAAAGTACCCCATGATAAAACCGATGGCAATTTTTTTTTACCATTCCATTCTGTTGGTCCTAAGGAAGCTTCACAAAAAATAAGAATTCTCAGTGCCGTGTAGTTTTGGAGATATGGGCGTTTTAATTTTTTTCTATTTTCAGCTCCTGTGGTTCCCATGGGGCTATGGGAAATAAAAGTTCTGCATAAATTAGGTACTTATGACCCAATAAGCACTCATGTAAAATTTGGTTCAAATCGGCCTTGCGGTTTGGAAAATAGAAATTTGGGGCGGGGCCCCTCCTTTAACATCGTCAAATATAGCCCCTCGAACTTCTCTTGAACAAACTTGAGTCTACACCTCAAAAGGAAGCTGCATACCGTACCAAATATCAAGTCTCTGCTATTGCTGGTTCTTGAGAAGAAGATTTTTAAGAATTGGAGCATTTTTGCCCCATCCCTCTGCTCAATATGAGCTGAAACCTAATTTGACAAAAAATCAAAATGCCCTTATATAACCCCTACTCACATGAAATTTCATTAATATGTGGCCCGTGGTTTGGGAGAAAAAGGCCCAAACACCACCTTCACAACGGACGACGGACGAAGGACGAAAAGTGATCAGAATAGCTCACCCTGACTTTCAGTCAGGTGAGCTAATAAATGCCTAATTGGCGGGGGCAGGGCAGGGCAGGGCAATAACTTCAACAATTTTCACTGGATGATTGTGATCATCAAACTTGACCTAGAGACATGCACTGAAAAGAATTGAAATCCGTTAACTTTTGTTTAAGTTATGGCATAAAGAAAGTTCGGACAGGCAGATGGACTGACGAATGGACGGATGAACTGATGAACGGTCTGACAGATAGATGGATGGAGCAAGCTCTGTGATATATCCCTCCCTTGTGGAAGGGGATAATGAAAGTGTCAATGACACTGTAGCTTAACTTGTCTGTGCTGTGTTTGATGAAAAGGATAATGTTCAATGTTTATGAAAGGATTATGAAATAAGACAAGAATTGTGATAATTGGGAATATGTTCATTTCTGTTCCCTGTATGCTATGTTTTTAATAAAAACAAGTGTTTGACCACCGAGGTGGTATTAGTCCCCTACGGCACTTTTGTGACATAAGGTGTTTTTGTAACAGAAGACACTAGAGTATATAAGCATCTTGGAGTTTGAAAAAAAAATATTGAGCGTGCATAATCCCCTCACAACCCTTTATCCATGTACCATATATGAAAAGCTTTGATTGAACCATGTTGGAGGGAGGGATGGTAACATAAAATAGAGAAAAAAGCTTAAAAAACACAACAAAAATGGCCGCCATTCTGCCATCTTGGATTTTGAAAAATAAATATTGACTGTGCATCATCCCCTCAGAACCATTTATCCATGTACCAAATATGAAAGGTGTAGCTTGAAGCATATTAGAGGGAGAGGTGGTAACATAAAAACAGACACACAGACGGACAGACAGATGTTAGATTTTGAAAAAAAAATATTGAGCGTGCATAATCCCTTCATAACCCCTATATCCATGTACCATATATGAAAAGTGCAGCTTGAACCATGTTGGAGGGAGCAGTGGTAACATAAAATAGAGAAAAAGGCTTAAAAAACACAACAGAAATGGTTGCCATGGCGCCATCTTGAATTTTGGAAAAAAAATATTGAACGTGCAACATCCCACTACAACCCTCTATCCATGTGCCAGATATAAAAAAGTGTAGCTTGAACCATGTTGGAGTGAGGGGTGGTAACATGAAAATAGAGAAAAAAAGCTTAAAAAACACAACAAAAATGGCTGCCATTCCGCCATCTTGAATTTTGAAAAAAAATTTTTGAGTGTGCATTATCCCCTCAGAACCATTTATCCATGTACCAAATATGAAAGGTGTAGCTTAAAGCATGTTGGAGGGAGAGGTGGTAACATAAAACTAGAGTGATGTCACGCATACGGCCCGACTGTCCCAGGAATGGCAATGCTTAGATGCAAAATAGTCGGAGCCATTTTTTGTTAACTGTTTACCTAATGAATCTGCCATATCTGCACTCTTGATATACAAAATTTGTTATACAAATTTTATTTTTTCATTTCTCTACTTCAAAACATACCTCATGACCTATTAATGGAACAAACTTGATGAGCTTGTTCCAATAAGGAATAATAAGCCATGGTCAAAAGTAAATAAAAAATGAAAAATGAAAAAATCTGAGGTTTCAGAAAAATAATTTGAACTGTTGGCTTCAAGTTGTGTAAGGTAAAGGATTAAAGATGCAGTCCATAAAGCAATGTTGGGCTATATGAGTCAATTTTCTTTTTTGCATGTAATAACTCCCAATCCTTCAAAATGCATTTTGGGAATAATTGCCTAAGTGACAATTTGTGTTTGTGTGTGTGGGGTGTGTGTGTGTGTGTGCGTGTGTGTGTGTGGGGTGGGGGGGGGGGGGGGGGGGGGGGGTGTCAGTTGTGGAACCTATATTGAAACCTGGCCTGTATTACTAGCTGGAAAATACACTTAACAACTTAGGTTGAAATCAAATAATCCAAACTGGAGTTATCAGTTGGAAACCAATTGTTTACAGACAGATGGATGGACCGACAGATGGACGGACGAAAGTCATGACTATAGCCCCGACTATAAACAGTCAGGCTAAAAATGCATTTTGCACCAAAGAAAAAATATTGTATGAATGGCCCTGGGTGAGGAGGAGATGGGGTGGGAATGAGGGGTGGGGGAGAGTGGGGGTGTGTTTGGGGAGTCCATTTTTTTTTTCACATGCGGTCAGTCTAAATCCTTCAGAATGCATTTTGAGCTGACGAAAAAAAAATACCTAACTGGCACCGTGGGGATGGGGGTGAGTGATGGTGTTTGTCTGGGTTTTTAATCACAAACATTCACGAAAACTGTAAAAAAGCATTTTTGACAAAAGAAAAAAAAAGTGCCTAATTGGGGCAGAGTTTAAAAAAAGGTTCCGCATGTAGTGACTGTAAATAGTTCAAAATGCATATTCGAGGAAAGAAAGAAAAAATGCCTAATGGGGGGAGGGGGGGGGGGGGGGGTAATTTCTGTCTGGATTTTTAACCACAAACTTTAACCAATACTGTAAAAAGAAGCATTTTTGACAAAAGGACAAAAAGGGTTCTGCATGTAATGACTGTAAATAGTTCAAAATGCATATTGGAAGAAATAAAAAACAAATGCCTAATTGGGGGGGGGGGGGGGGGGGGGGGGCGGTGGTGTTTGGGTTTTTAACCAAAACTGTAAACAAGCATTTTTGACGAAAGAAAAAAAAAGTGCCTAATTAGCCCCTGGGCGGGGAGGGGGGGGGGGGGGGGGTAAGTTTAAAAAAGGTTCCACATGTTGTGACTGTAAATAGTTCAAAATGCATATTGGAGAAAAGAAGAAAAAAAAGCCTAATGGGGGTGGGGGTGGGGGGAGGGGGTTAGGGGGTGATGGTGTTTGTGTGGGTTTTTAACCACAAACTTGGAGTCAACCTATCAAGTTACAATGAAATCCCTCCATAAATATGACCTGTAGACTGCGCTAAAGGTTTTCGGGCTTCGGGCCCCTGTTGCAGTCACAGTTGCCCAAAAGGGGACGTTCTCATGTAGACATTATATGAAGTCAACCTATCAAGTTACAATGAAATCCCTCCATAAATATGACGAGTAGACTGTGCTAAAGGTTTTCGGGCTTTGGGCTCAGGCAGCCATCATGGAGAATGAATGATCGCAACCAAAAGGGGACATTCTCATCTGGGCATCGTGTGGATTGATCCTACAAAGTTACAATGAAATCCCTTCATAAATATGACCAGTAGACTGTGCTGAATGTTTTCGGGCTTCGGGCACCTGTAGCCGTCACAGTTGCCCAATCATGTCCAAAAGGGGACTTTCTCATGTAGAAATTATATGAAGTCAACCTATAAAGTTACAATGAAATCCCTCCATAAATATGACCTGTTTTGGGCTCGGGCAGTCGTGACGGTTGATAGCCCAAATGGGGAAATTCTCATGTAGACTCATATGGAGTCATGGTATCAAGTTACAATGAAATCCGTCCATATTAAACATGACCTGCAGATTGTGCTAATAGTTTTTGGGTTTCGGGCTTGGGCAGCCATCACGGTTGACAGATCGGTTGACAGATCATGCCCAAACGGGGACGTTCTCATCTAGGCATTATACAGAGGCATTCTATGAAGTTGCAATGAAATCCCTTCATAAATACAACCTGTAGACTGTGCTAATGGTTTTCGGGTTTTGGGCTCGGGCAGCCATACCGGTAGACCGATCATGACCAAAAGGGGACATTCTCAATTAGACATGACCTAAAACCTGCATATGAAATTTTGTGATGATCAGACAAGAAATACTGGGTATAGTCTGTACTTAAATGTTGAACAAAAAACTTTAACCACAAACTTTAACCAAAAACTCTAAATGTTAACAGACAGACAGACGGACAGATAGACAGATGGACGGACGGACAAAAGTCATTACTATACCCCTTACTGTAAACAGTCGGGCTAAAAACAGACAGACAGACAGACAGACAAGCAGACAGACAGATGGATGGACGGACGGACGGACAGAGTGCAAACCTATAGTCCCCTTACGGTTCCCGTAGGGGACTAATAATATGAGGTGTACACGGTACTAAAGAGCTGAGGGGTGGGTTAATATGACCTCACAGTTAATGTATGTGGCCCTCACAGTTAATGCATGTCAATGAAAGTTACCAAGTTACAGTGAAATTATTTCAAAATATCAAGTTACACTGAAATCCCTTCATAAATATGGCCTGTAGACTGTGCTAAAGGTTTTCGGGCTTCAGGCCTGTGCAGCCATGATGGTAGACCGATGATTGCAACTAAAAGGGAACGACCTCATCTCGACATTATACTGAGTCATTCTACTAAGTTACAATGAAATCCCTTCACAAATACGATCTGTAGTCTGTACTAAAGTTTTTCGGGTTTTGGGCTCGGGAAGCCATTATGGTTGAATGATCGCGACCAAAAGTGGGCATTGTCATTTGGGCATCATCTGGAGTGATCCTACGAAGTACAATGAAACCCCTTCATATATATGACCTGTAGACTGTGCTCAAGGTTTTGGGGTTTCGGGCCCCTGAAGCAATCACATTTTACCAAATACGACCAAAACGGGATGTAATCATCTAGGCATTATATGGAGTGAACCTAACAAGTTATAATGAAATTCTTCCATAAATATGACCTATAGACTATACTAAAGGTTTTTGGGTTTTGGGCCCGGGCAGCCATCAAAGCTAAATGGTCGCTACCAAAATGGGATGTTCTCATCTGGACATTATTTGGAGTCATCCTACCAAGTTACATTGAAATCCCTTCATAAATATGATCTCTGGACCGTGATTAAGGTTTTCAGGCTTCGGGCCCCTGTAGCCATCACAGTTGCCCAATTGCGTCCAAAAGGAGTTGTTTTCATCTAGACATTATATGAAGTCAACCTACCAAGTTACAATGAAATCCCTTCATAAATATGACCTGTAGACTGTGCTATAGGTTTTCGGGCATTGGGCTCAGGCAGCCATCATGTTTGAATGAGCACAACCAAAAGGGGACATTCTCATCTGGGCATCATCTGGAGTGATCCTACGAAGTTACAATGAAATCCCTTCATAAATATGACCTGTAGACTGTGCTCAAGGTTTTCAGGCTTCGGGTGCCTGTGGCCATCACAGTTGGCCAATCACGACCAAAAGGGGAGGTCATCATCTACGCATTATATGGAGTGAACCTAACAAGTTACAATGAAATCCTTCCATAAATACGATCTATAGACTATGCTAAAGGTTTTAGGGCTCGGCAGCCATCAAGGCTGAATGATCGCGACCAAAAGTGGACGTTCTCATCTAGACTTTATTTGGAGTCATCCTACCAAGCTACAATAAAATCCCTTCATAATTATGGCCTGTAGACTGTTCTACAGGTTTTTGGGCTTTGGGCCCCTGTTGCCATCACAGTTGACAAAAGAAAAAAAAGTGCCTAATTGTAGTGACTGTAAATAGTGCATATTCGAGGAAAGAAAGAAAAAATGCCTATGGGGGGGGGGGGGGGGGGGGGGGGGTAATTTCTGTCTGGATTTTTAACCACAATCTTTAACCAATACTGTAAAAAAAGCATTTTTGACAAAAGGAAAAAAAGGGTTCTGCATGTAATGACTGTAAATAGTTCAAAATGCATATTGGAAGAAATAAAAAACAAATGCCTAATTTGGGGGGGGGGGGGGGGGGAGGAGGGGGGGGCGGTGGTGTTTGGGTTTTTAACCAAATCTGTAAACAAGCATTTTTGACAAAAGAAAAAAAAAGTGCCTAATTGGCCCCTGGCAGGGGGGGGGGGGGGGGAGGAATGGGGGGAGTGGGTAAGTTTAAAAAAGGTTCCACATGTAGTGACTGTAAATAGTTCAAAATGCATATTGGAGAAAAGAAGAAACAAGAGGCCCCAGGGGGGCTGAGGGCGCTCACCTGACATGGTAGCCTAAATATCAACCCAGAGAATTGATTTCCACAAGTTGCATCTGCTCCTCCGAAGAAAAGCTGAAACCAAATATCCAAATATTCTGACCAGTGGATCTAAAAAAAGATTTTTAAAGAATATTCCTCATACTGAACTAAGTCATAATTCGGGCTCCCACAGGGAGCCCATATATGAACCCAGGGACTTGGCTTTAACAAACCTGAATCTCACACCCCTAAGGATTCTGCACACCAAATATCAAAACATTCTGACTGCTGGATCTGAAGAAGATTTTTAAAGAAAATTCCTCATTTTGAACCAAGTTACAATTCAAGCTCCCACAATCAGCCCAAATGTGGACCTAGGGACATGTCTTGAACAAACTTGAATCTTACCCCCCTAAGGATGCTGCATAAAAAATATCAAAAGCATTCATCTGCTGGATCTGAAGATTTTTAAAGAAAATTCCTCATTTTGAACTAAGTTGTCATTCAGGCTCCCATAGTGAGCCCAAATATGAACCAAGGGACTTGGCTTGAACAAACTTGAATCTCAGCCCCCAAGGTTGCTCCATGCCAAATATCAAAACATTCCAACTGCTGAATCTGAAGAAGAAGATTTTTAAAGAAAACTTCCTCATATTGACTAAGTTATAATTTGGGCCCCCACAGGGAGCCCACATATGGACCCATGGACTTGGCTTTAACACACTTGAATCCCCCCCTCCCCCCCCCAAGGATGCTATTCACCACATATCAAACCATTCGGACTGCTGGATCTGAAGAAGATTTTTTAAGAAAATTCCTCATTTCGAACAAAGTTACAATTCAAGCTCCCACAGTGAGCCCAAATATGGACCTAGGGACATGGCTTGAACAAACTTGAATCTCACCCCCCTAAGGATGCTGCATACCAAATATCACTAGATTCTGCCTGCTGGATCTTGAGAAGAAGATTTTCAAAGAAATTTGCCTGAAATGCACTCAGTTCGAATTTGGGCTTCTATCGTGAGCCCAAATATGAATCCAGGTGGCCGATTTGAACAAAATAGAATCAGATCCACCCCACAATGTTGCATACCAAATATCAAAAGATTCTGCCTGCTGGATCTGGAGAAGAAGATTTTTTAAGAAATTTGCCTGAAAAGCACCAAGTTCAAATTTGGGCTCCTATACTGAGCCCAAATATAAACCCAAGGGGCCGATTTGACCAAACTTGAATCAGATCTACCCCACAATGTTGCATACCAAATATCAAAAGATTCTGCCTGCTGGATCTGGAGAAGAAGATTTTCAAAGAAATTTGCCTGAAATGCAGTAAGTTCAAATTTGGGCTCCTGTACTGAGCCCAAATATAAACCCAGGGGGCCGATTTGAACAAACTTGAATCAGATCCACCCCACAATGTTGCATACCAAATATCAAAAGATTCTGCCTGCTGGATCTGGAGAAGAAGATTTTTTAAGAAATTTGCCTGAAATGCACTAAGTTCGAAATCGGGCTCCTATACTGAGCCCAAATATGGACCCAGGGGGCCGATTTGAACAAACTTGAATCAGATCCACCCTCCAATGTTGCATACCAAATATCAAAAGATTCTGCCTGCTGGATCTGGAGAAGAAGATTTTTTAATGTTTTTCCCATTGCCTACAGTGTTAAAAAGTGCTGACTCAGCACTTTTTCAAAGTCCCGAAACTGTACCCTATGATAAAACCGATGACAATTTTTTTTTACTAATTCTTTCTGTTGGTCCTAAGGAAGCTTCACACCAAATAAAAATTCTCGGTGCCGTGCAGTTTTGGAGATATGGGCGTTTTAATTTTTTTCTATTTTTAGCTCCTGCGGTTCCCATGGGGCTACAGGAAAAAAACAAGAGGCCCCACGTGGCCTTAATCGCTCACCTGACAAAGTGACTCTAAGAAGTATTTTAGGTCACCTTCACCATGTCATGCCTCATCAACATTAACTGGTTGAGTGATAGATTTTGTTTGAAGTTCAACATTTGTTACCTAAAATTAGTTTTATTTAAAATCATTGGTGTGTGGCCAATCTCCAATGATTTTTAATAAAGCAAATTTATCTCTGCAGACAAACTGGTTTAGCATGAAGCACAAACAAGGAATGTGAAGAGATAGCCTTGGACATCTCTCCCCAACTGTGGATATCTTCCATGTGCTACATGTATATATTTGCATGCAAGAAAACAAAAATTTTCACAAATTTTATTTTTTTTTATCATCATTGGAACAAGCTCAAACAGCTTATTCCAATAGGGGTATGGGAAGATCAGGTATATTTTTGAGACAGAAATGTGAATATATAAATAATGGTGTTTTTTTGTGAATGATGCTGGAGAATTTTGCGTAAAGATATGGTAAATGGTTTGTTCTAGATACAGAATGATGCAAAAGTATTTAAATTTGATTAGGCAAGTTGTTCCTATAATGCATTTAAAAATTGAAGTAACTGTTTTTTTGCTGACGAACTTTTAGATGTGTGTGTCTGTGTTTGTGTGTGTGTGTTTGTGTGTGTGTGTTTGTGGGGGGGGGGGGGGGGGGGGGGGGGGGGGGTAAGAGTGTTCTTGCAAACAAAATTCCTGAATAAATGGAAAATTTTATTTTTTGTGTGAAAGACATAGTGCGTGAATGTTGATTGGAACAAGCTTAGAGAGCTCATTTTAATGTGAAGTCATAAAGCTGTGTTTTACGTACGAAATTCTGGAATAACTAAAAAAATTGCTTTTTTGACTCAAAAAGCATGGTGTGCGACCTCTCATTGGAATGAGCTCAAAAAGCTCATTCCAATGGGGTATTTACAAGCGATAAGTACATGTATGTTTAAGAGACAAAAATTAAAATTTGAATAGCGATTTTTGCGAAGAATGCTGACAAGTTTTGGCAGTTATGCTGGTAAAAAGGTAAGATATGCAAAGTGGTTGTTTTTTAGAGGCGACATTTAATTAAGGGGAATTAACCCTTGATTACTGAGGTAACTTCTAAAAGTACTGAAATTTCATGAAGCAATGTGAATAACAGACAACAGTTGCCTAAAAATTTCATGAATAACTAAAATTTTTATTCCTTTGTCTCGAAAACATGGCATATGACCTTTGTTGGAATGAGCTGAATGCGTGTGTTCCAATGAGGGGTCATAAAATTTGAACGAAGATTTGTGTGAATAATGCATTAGAACTGCTAGATTTGAGTAAACGGTTCACCCTGGATACCACCCCTTCTATAGTAGATCTTTTCTGCAAATTTTGTCTAAGATTCTATCAACTTTACAAATAAATATGTTCATGAATCACAATCAGATCCACCCTACAATGTTGCATACCAAATATCAAAAGATTCTGCCTGCTGGATCTGGAGAAGAAGATTTTTTAAGAAATATGCCTGAAACGCACTAAGTTAAAATTTGGGCTCCTATACGGAGCCCAAATATAAACCCAGGGGGCCGATTTGAACAAACTTGAATCAGATCCACCCCACAATGTTGCTTACCAAATATGAAAAGTTTCTGAAGCTGGATCTGGAGAAGAAGATTTTTTAAGAAATTTGCCTGAAATGCACTAAGTTCGAATTCAAGCTTCTATAGTGAGCCCAAATATGAAACTAGGAAGCCGATTTGAACAAACTTGAATCAGATCCACCCCACAATGTTGCATACCAAATATCAAAAGATTCTGCCTGCTGGATCTGGAGAAGAAGATTTTTTTAATAAATTTGCCCGAAATGCACTAAGTGCGAATTCGGGCTTCTATATTAAGCCCAAATATGAATCCAGGGGGCCGATTTGAACAAACTTGAATCAGATCCACCCCGCAATGTTGCATACCAAATATCAAAAGATTCTGCCTGCTGGATCTGGAGAAGAAGATTTTTGAAGAAATTTGCCTGAAATGCACTAAGTGCGAATTCGGGCTTCTATATTAAGCCCAAATATGAATCCAGGGGGCCGATTTGAACAAACTTGAATCAGATCCAACCCGCAATGTTGCATACCAAATATCAAAAGATTCTGCCTGCTGGATCTGGAGAAGAAGATTTTTGAAGAAATTTGCCCGAAATGCACTAAGTTTGAATTCGAGCTTCTATAGTGAGCCCAAATATGAATCCAGGTGGCTGATTTGAACAAACTTGAATCAGATCCACCCCGCAATGTTGCATACCAAATATCAAAAGATTCTGCCTGCTGGATCTGGAGAAGATGATTTTTTAAGAAATTTGCCTGAAATGCACTAAGTTCGAATTCGAGCTTCTATAGTGAGCCCAAATATGAATCTAGGAAGCCGATTTGAACAAACTTGAATCAGATCCACCCCACAATGTTGCATACCAAATATCAAAAGATTCTGCCTGCTGGATCTGGAGAAGAAGATTTTTTAATAAATTTGCTTGAAATGCACTAAGTTCAAATTTGGGCTCCTATACTGAGCCCAAATATAAACCCAGGGGGCCGATTTGAACAAACTTGAATCAGATCCACCCCACAATGTTGCTTACCAAATATGAAAAGATTCTGCCTGCTGGATCTGGAGAAGAAGATTTTTTAAGAAATTTGCATGAAATGCACTAAGTTCAAATTCGAGCTTCTATAGTGAGCCCAAATATGAATCTAGGAAGCCGATTTGAACAAACTTGAATCAGATCCACCCCACAATGTTGCATACCAAATATCAAAAGATTCTGCCTTCTGGATCTGGAGAAGAAGATTTTTTAAGAAATTTGCCTAAATGCACTAAGTTCGAAATCGGGCTCCTATACTGAGCCCAAATATGAACCCAGGGGGCCGATTTGAACAAACTTGAATCAGATCCACCCTACAATGTTGCATACCAAATATCAAAAGATTCTGCCTGCTGGATCTGGAGAAGAAGATTTTTTAATGTTTTTCCCATTGCCTACAGTGTTAAAAAGTGCTGACTCAGCACTTTTTCAAAGTCCCAAAACTGTACCCTATGATGAAACCGATGGCAATTTTTTTTTACCAATCCTTTCTGTTGGTCCTAAGGAAGCTGCACACCAAATAAAAATTCTCAGTGCCGTGCAGTTTTTGGAGATATGGACGTTTTAAATTTTTTCTATTTTTAGCTCCTGTGGTTCCCACGGGGCTGCGGGAAAACTTTTTTTTGCATAAATCAAGTACTCATGACCCAATAAGCCCTCACATAAAATTTGGTTCAAATCAGCCTCTCGGTTTGGAAAATAGAAATTTTGGGCGGGGCAAAAAATTTTGCCCCTCTCATAACAACGTCAAGTATAGCCCCACAAACTTCTCTTGAACAAATCTGAGTCTACACCTCAAAAGGAAGCTGCACACCAAATATCAAGTCTCTGCTACTGCTGGTTCATGAGAAGAAGATTTACAAAGATTTTGGTGCCCCTTGGGGGTGTGGCACCACCCAGGAGGAGGGGCAACCTCATTTGAACAAATCTGAATTGGCATTAGGTAATAAACATTTAGCCAACATTTGAATAAAATTGGGCTAGTGGTTTAGGAGGAGAAGTCGATAATGTAAAGTTAACGCCGGACGGACGACGACGGACGACGACGGACGACGGACGACGGACGACGGACGACGGACAGAAAGTGATTAGTTAAGCTCCCCTTGAGCTTCGCTCAGGTGAGCTAAAAATCAGCATAAATTAGGTACTTATGACCCAATAAGCCCTCACATATTATTTGGTTCAAATCAGCCTCTCGGTTTGGAAAATAGAAATTTCGGGCGGGGCCAAAAATTTTGCCCCTCCCATAACGACGCCAAGTATAGCCCCACAAACTTCTCTTGAACAAATCTGAGTCTACACCTCAAAAGGAAGCTGCACACCAAATATCAAGTCTCTGCTACTGCTGGTTCATGACAAGAAGATTTTTTAAGATTTCATCACACTTTTTGGGTGTGGCCCTACCCACGGGCGGGGCAACTTGATTTGAACAAAATCAAATTGCGATGTCATAACAAACTATTATCTCAAATATCAATTAAATTGGTTCAGCGGTTTGAGAGGAGAAGACGCAAACACCATGTTCACGGACGACGGACGGTGAGTGATCACTATAGCTCTCCTGACTGAAAGTCAGGTGAGCTAAAAAAAAAGCCTAATGGGGGGGGGGGGGGGGGGGGGGTTAGGGGGTGATGGTGTTTGTGTGGGTTTTTAACTTGGAGTCAACCTATCAAGTTACAATGAAATCCCTCCATAAATATGACCTGTAGACTTGCTAAAGGTTTTCGGGCTTCAGGCCCCTGTTGCCATCACAGTTGCCCAAAAAGGGACGTTCTCATGTAGACATTATATGAAGTCAACCTATCAAGTTACAATGAAATCCCTCCATAAATATGACGAGTAGACTGTGCTAAAGGTTTTCGGGCTTTGGGCTCAGGCAGCCATCATGGAGAATGAATGATCGCAACCAAAAGGGGACATTCTCATCTGGGCATCATGTGGATTGATCCTACAAAGTTACAATGAAATCCCTTCATAAATATGACCAGTAGACTGTGCTGAATGTTTTCGGTCTTCGGGCACCTGTAGCCGTCACAGTTGCCCAATCATGTCCAAAAGGGGACTTTCTCATGTAAAAATTATATGAAGTCAACCTATAAAGTTACAATGAAATCCCTCCATAAATATGACCTGTTTTGGGCTCGGGCAGTCGTGACGGTTGATAGATCACGCCCAAATGGGGAAATTCTCATGTAGACTCATATGGAGTCATGGTATCAAGTTACAAATGAAATCCGTCCATATTAAACATGACCTGCAGACTGTGCTAATAGTTTTTGGGTATCGGGCTTGGGCAGCCATCACGGTTGACAGATCATGCCCAAACGGGGACGTTCTCATCTAGGCATTATACAGAGGCATTCTATGAAGTTGCAATGAAATCCCTTCATAAATACAACCTGTAGACTGTGCTAATGGTTTTCAGGTTTTGGGCTTGGGCAACCATACCGGTAGACCGATCACGACCAAAAGGGGACATTCTCAATTAGACATGACCTGAAACCTGCATATGAAATTTCGTGATGATCAGACAAGAAATACTGGGTATAGTCTGTACATGAAGGTTGAACAAAAAACTTTAACCACAAACTTTAACCAAAACTCCAAATATCAACTAAACAGCAATAAGAAAAAAAAACAGAAAAAAAAAAAAAAAAAAAAAACCCACATGAACCTTCAGTAAAAAACTTTAACCACAAACTCTAAATGTTAACAGACAGACAGACAGACAGACAGACAGACAGACAGATAGAGACGGATGGATGGACGGACAAAAGTCATTACTATACCCCTTACTGTAAACAGTCGGGCTAAAAACAGACAGACAGATGGACGGACGGACGGACGGACAGAGTGCAATCCTATAGTCCCCTTACGGTTCCCGTAGGGGACTAATAATATGAGGTGTACACGGTACTAAAGAGCTGAGGGGTGGGTTAATATGACCTCACAGTTAATGTATGTGGCCCTCACAGTTAATGCATGTCAATGAAAGTTACCAAGTTACAGTGAAATTATTTCAAAATATCAAGTTACACTGAAATCCCTTCATAAATATGGCCTGTAGACTGTGCTAAAGGTTTTCGGGCTTCAGGCCTGTGCAGTTATGATGGTAGACCGATGATTGCAACTAAAAGGGAACGACCTCATCTCGACATTATACGGAGTCATTCTACTAAGTTACAATGAAATCCCTTCACAAATACGATCTGTAGTCTGTACTAAAGTTTTTCGGGTTTTGGGCTCGGGAAGCCATTATGGTTGAATGATCGCAACCAAAAGTGGGCATTGTCATTTGGGCATCATCTGGAGTGATCCTACGAAGTACAATGAAACCCCTTCATATATATGACCTGTAGACTGTGCTCAAGGTTTTGGGGCTTCGGGCCCCTGAAGCAATCACATTTTACCAAATACGACTAAAAGGGGATGTAATCATCTAGGCATTATATGGAGTGAACCTAACAAGTTATAATGAAATTCTTCCATAAATATGACCTATAGACTATACTAAAGGTTTTGGGGTTTTGGGCCCGGGCAGCCATCAAAGCTAAATGGTCGCTACCAAAATGGGATGTTCTCATCTGGACATTATTTGGAGTCATCCTACCAAGTTACATTGAAATCCCTTCATAAATATGATCTCTGGACCGTGATTAAGGTTTTCAGACTTCGGGCCCCTGTAGCCATCACAGTTGCCCAATTGTGTCCAAAAGGAGTTGTTTTCATCTAGACATTATATGAAGTCAACCGACCAAGTTACAATGAAATCCCTTCATAAATATGACCTGTAGACTGAGCTATAGGTTTTCGGGCATTGGGCTCAGGCAGCCATCATGTTTGAATGAGCACAACCAAAAGGGGACATTCTCATCTGGGCATCATCTGGAGTGATCCTACGAAGTTACAATGAAATCCCTTCATAAATATGACCTGTAGACTGAGCTCAAGGTTTTCGGGCTTTGGGTGCCTGTAGCCATCACAGTTGACCAATCACGACCAAAAGGGGAGGTCATCATCTACGCATTATATGGAGTGAACCTAACAAGTTACAATGAAATCCTTCCATAAATACGACCTATAGACTATGCTAAAGGTTTTAGGGCTCGGCAGCCATCAAGGCTGAATGATCGCGACCAAAAGTGGACGTTCTCATCTAGACTTTATTTGGAGTCCATCTACAAGCTACAATAAAATCCCTTCATAATTATGGCCTGTAGACTGTTCTAAAGGTTTTCGGGCTTTGGGCCCCTGTTGCCATCACAGTTGCCCAAAAGGGGACGTTCTCATCTTTTTTCCGCATGTGGTCAGTCTAAATCCTTCAGAATGCATTTTGAGCAAAGAGAAAAAAAAATGCCTAACTGGCTTCTGTGGGGGTGGGGGTGCATATTGGAGGAATGGGTGGGGGGTGGTGGGGGTGGTTGGGTTTTTAACCACAAACTTTAAAAAAGTGCTTAATTGGCCCCAGGCGGGCAAAGGGAGGGGGAGGAGGGTTACGTGAGTTTATAAAAGATTCCGCATGTAGTGACAGTAAACAGTTCAAAATGCATATTTGAGGAAAGAAAATAAAAAAAAGAAATGCCTAATGGGAGGGGGGGGGGGGAGGGGGGCAGGGAAATAACTTGAACAATTTACATTGGATAATTGTGGTCATCAAACTTTACCTAGAGACATGTACTGAAAAGAATTTAAATCTGTTAACTTTTATTTAAGTTATGGCATAAAGAAACTTCGGACAGACAGACTGACGGATAGACTAAAAGACAGATGACAGACAGACGGACGGAGCGGACTCTGTGCTATATCACTCCCTTGTGGGAAGGGATAAAAAGTAATAAAGTATGTGGTAGAAGCCTAATTTGAAATTTAGAGAAACTAAGTTCGAAAAGCGTTGTGAAAAGGGTTAAATTAATGCCAATATTATTTGAAACCACTGTGTACAGCTTCAGTAGGCCTTGCCCGAAATAAAAAAAAGAAATGACATTGTAACAGGAGTTTGGAGAATGAAGGGTAGAACCTTGAAAAGCAGAACTTTAATCAGAAACTTGAAGCTGGGAATACTTAGTAAAACTGATTGGCAAAAAAGGGGTTAAATATTTCCTAAAACCGATAAAAGAAATCATTGATGTAAATGGAATCATTAAATGGTATTGACCATGCAAGAATTAGAGTAAGAAAGTATGTGGCAGTCTAATTTCAAATACAAAGAAAGTAAGTCTGAAAACATGCTTAAAAGGGGTTAAAATGAATTGTCACTGTTTCTTATTTGGGACAATGTCAACTATCTACTGAACATAGACTGACAGTTGGGTATCACAGAAAAGTGGAAGCAGTTAAAGAAATCTCCTCATAATTCAGTAAGTTCATGCCAATATTAATGAAAATCACTGTAGAAATGTTCAGTAGATAGTAGACCACTGTCCCAAATAAGAAACAGTGACAATTCACTAAACTGTTTGAAGAATTAAAGGTGTAATTTTAAAACACCACCTCCTACAGGGAGCCCAAATCTTAACCCAGGGACTCGATTTGAACAAACTTGAACCTGACCCCCACAAGAGATGTTGTATAACAAATATGAAAGATTCTGACTGGTGGATCTGAAGAAGATTTTTTTGAATTTTTGGGTGCTATCACTTATGACCCTTCTGATGCCCCCTGTGGGCGCGGCAAGTTTAATTGTACAAACTTGAATTGACATATGATAAGCAACAAGCACACACAATTTGGTTCAATTTGATCGAATAGTTTGAGAGAAGTCAATAATGTAAAGTTCACGACAGACGACGGTGACAGACGGGAAGTGATATGTTAAGGTGAGCTAAAAAACCCACTTGAACCTTCAGTAAAAAACTTTAACCAAACCTCTAAATGTTAACAGATGGATAGACGGACGGATGTACAGATGGACAAAAGTCATGACTATAGCTCTCACTGTAAACAGTCCGGCTAAAAAATGAATATACCTGAAACATAGACAAACTAGAGGTAGCAATCAGGGGTGACCAAAGACCCCCCCCCCCCCCCCCCCCCCCCCCCCCTCAAATATCACCATGATACAGTAACCTTGGGAATATATTACATTAAATTAACACACCCACCGTTGGTAGTATAAGTTCAAGGTCACTGTGACCTTGACCTTTGGCACAATGATCTAAAAATATATGTAGGGTTCTTCCTCTCATCATGCTCAACCCACACATTCAAGTTAGGTTTCAATCGGGGATGCATAATTTTAACTAGAGGCTCTAAAGAGCCTGTAATTGCTCACCTGGCAGAACTACATATAATGAAAGTGTCAATGACACTGTAGCTCAACTTGTTTAAGACATGTACATGTATAGTATGTGACACAGCAATGACAAACATCTGGGTAATGCCCTGATTACAAAGGTACATGTAAAGTATTGTAACAGTCTGTACATAAATGTTGACCATAGCCTGTAACAAATACATAGGTAAAGTATTGTAAAAGTAGGGGTGACAGTTAGATGCCAAACTAGAAAAGAAATCTTTGAGTCCCAGAGTGGGTCTCACTGAACCCAAAAATATTTGTTCTCATAGCACAGTGATAACAAAGGCACCCAAAAACACTCGTTCCTGTAACAAGATGATAACAAAGGTACCCCAAGAAGTTTCATGAAGATCAGTTCATAAATACAGACTCTAGCCCTTGACGTATTGACATGTGCACTTACTGTGTATAAGTAGCACTGAACAAATCAAAGTTCATCTAATTTACATAATTTCTGCACGAGAAAATAACCTGTATTATATATGATGTATTCTATGTTACTAAACATTCCTACAAAAATTTATTCAAATCAGAACTTTCATACAGAAGTTCTGTACAAAAAACTGATTGCACTAATTTTGGTACAAAATGACTGCTGGTGGACATCTTGAATTTTGGACTGCACCCAAAAACACTCGTTCTCATCCCACGGTGATAACAAAGGTACCCAAGAAGTTTTATAAAGATCGGTTCATAAATACAGCCTCTAGCCTGAGCCGTATAGAAGGTGTGTACAAAAAAACTGATTGGACATAATTTCAGTACAAAATGGCCACTGGCAGCTATCTTGAATTTTGGACTGCACCCAGAAACACTCGTTCATGTACCAAGGTGATAACAAAGGTACTCAAGAAGTTTCGTGAAGATCGGTTCATAAATACAGACGCTAGCCCAAACCGTATTGACATGTGCACTTACTGTGTGTAAGTAGCACTGAATGAATCAAAGTTCATCTAATTTGCATAATTTTTGCACGAGAAAAAAACCCGTATTAGATGTGATGCATTCCATGTTACCAAACATTCAAACAAAAATTTATTCAAATCAGAACTTTCATACAGAAGTTCTGTACAAAATGAAAGTGTCAATGACACTGTAGCTTAACTTGTGTGTTGTGTTTGATGAAAAGGATAATGTTCAATGTTTATGAAAGGATTATGAAATAAGACAAGAATTGTGATAATTGGGAATATGTTCATTTCTGTTCCCTGTATGCTATGTTTATGATAAAAATAATATGAGGTGTACACTGTACTAAAGAGCTGAGGGGTGGGTTAATATGACCTCACAGTTAATGTATGTGGCCCTCACAGTTAACGTATATCAACAAAAGTTACCAAGTTACAGTGAAATTATTCCAAACGAGTCATCCTATCAAGTTACATTAAAATCCCTTCATAATTATGGCCTGTATACAGACTGTGCTAAAGGTTTTCGGGCTTCGGGCCCTGCAGCCTTCAAGTTTCCCAATTGCATCCAAAGGGGACGTTCTCATCTAGACATTATATGAAGTCAATCTACCAAGATACAATGAAATCCCTTAATCAATATGACCTGTAGACTGTGCTAAAGGTTTTTGGGCTTTGGGCTCTGGCAGCCATCATGGTTGACTGATCGCAACCAAAAGGGGGACATTCTCATCTGGGCATCATCTGGAGTGATCCTACAAAGTTACAATGAAATCCCTTCATAAATATGACCTGTAGACTGTGCTCAACGTTTTTGGGCTTTGGGCCCCTGTAGCCATCACAGTTGACCAATCACGACCAAAAGGGGATGTCATCATCAAGGCATTATATGGAATCAAACTTATGGGTCACAATGAAGTCCTTCAATAAATATGACCAATAGACTATGCTAAAGGTTTTGGGGTTTTGGGTTCGGGCAGCCATCAAGGCTGAATGATCGCGACCAAATGGGGACGTTCTCATCTAGACATTATTTAGAGTCATCCTACAAAGTTAAAATGAAATCCCTTCATAAATATCACCTGTAGACTGTGCTAAAGATTTTCGGGCTTTGGGCCCCTGAAGCCAACACAGTTGCTAATGGTGTCCAAAAGGGGCTGTTCTCATCAAGACATTACATGAAGTCAACCTCCCAAGTTACAATGAAATCCCTTCATAAATATGATCTGAAGACTGTGCTAAAGGTTTTTGGGCTTTAGGCTTGGGCAGCCATCATGGTTGAATGATCGCAACCAAAAGGGGGACATTCTCATCTGGACATCATCTGGAGTGATCCTATGAAGTTACAATGAAATCCCTTCATAAATATGACCTGTAGACTGTGCTCAAGATTTTCGGGCTTCAGGCACCTGTAGCCATCACAGTTGACCAACCACGACCGAAAGGGGATTTCATCATCTAGGCATTATATGGAGTCAACCTAACAAGTTATAATGAAATCCTTCCATAAATACGACCTACAGACATGCAAAAGGTTTTTGGGCTTGGGCAGCCATCAAGGCTGAATGATCGTGACCAAAAGGGGAGGTTCTAATCTGGACGCTATCTGGAGTCATCCTACCAAGCTACAATGAAATCCCTTCATAATTATGACCTGTAGACTGTTCTAAAGGTTTTCGGGCTTTGGGCCCCTGAAGCTGTCACAGTTGCCCAATCATGTCCAAAAGGGGACGTTCTCATCTAGACATTACATGAAGTCAACCTACCAAGTTGCAATGAAATCCCTTCATAAATATGACCTGTAGACTGCGCTAAAGGTTTTTGGGCTTCGGGGCTCGGGCAGCCATCATGGTTGAATGATCGCAACCAAAGGGGACAATCTCATCTGGACACTATCTGGAGTCATCCTACAAGCTACAATGAAATCCCTTCATAATTATGACCTGTAGACTGTTCTAAAGGTTTTCGGGCTTTGGGCCCCTGAAGCCGTCACAGTTGCCCAATCATGTCCAAAAGGGGACATTCTCATCTAGACATTGTATGAAGTCAACCCACCAAGTTATAATAAAATCCCTTCATAAATATGACCTGTAGACTGTGCTCAGGGTTTTCGGGCTTCGGCCACCTGTAGCCATCACAGTTGACCAATCACGACCAAAAGGGGATGTCATCATCTAGGCATTATATGGAGTCAACCTAACAGGTTACAATGAAATCCTTCTATAAATATAACCTTTTGCCTATGCTAAAGGTTTTTGGACTCGGGCACCCATCAAGTCTGAATGATCACGGCCAAAATGGGACGTTCTCATCTAGACATTATTTGGAGTCATCCTACCAAGTTACAATGAAATCCCTTCATAAATATGACCTGTAGACAGTGCTAAAGGGTGTTCGGGCTTCGGGCACCTTTAGCCATCAAAGTTGGCCAAGCATGTCCAAAAGGGGACATTCTCATCTAGACATTATATGAAGTCAACCTACCAAGTTACAATGAAATCCCTTCATAAATATGACCTGTAGACTGTGCTTAAGGCTTTCGAGCTTCGGACTCGGGCAGCCATCATGGTTGAATGATCGCAACCAAAGGGGTCAATCTCATCTGGGCATCATCTGGAGTGATCCTACGAAGTTACAATGAAATCCCTTCAAAAATATGACCTGTAGACTGTGCTCAAGGTTTTTGGGCCTTTGGCACTTGTAGCCATCACAGCTGACCAATCATGACAAAAAGGGGATGTCATCATCTGGGCATTATATGGAGTCAACTAATAGGTTACAATGAAATCCTTCCATAAATATGACCTTTTACCTATGCTAAAGGTTTTTGGGCTCGGGTACCCATTAAGGCTGAATGATCACGATCAAAATGGGACGTTCTCATCTAGACATTATTTGGAGTCATCCTACCAAGTTACAATGAAATCCGATCACAAATATGACCTGTAGACTGTGTTAAAGGTTTTCGGGCTTCGGGCACCTTAGCCGTCACAGTTGCCCAATCATGTCCAAAAGGGGACGTTCTCATCTAGACATTACATGAAGTTAACCTATCAAGTTACAATGAAATCCCTTCATAAATATGACCTGTAGACTGTGCTAAAGGTTTTCGGGCTTCGGGCAGCCATCATGGCTGAATGATCGCAACCATAGGGGACAATCTCATCTGGGCATCATCTGGAGTGATCCTAAGAAGTTACAATGAAATCCCTTCATAAATATGACCTCTAGACTGTGCTAAAGGGTTTTTGGGCTTCGGGCCCCTGCAGCCGTCACAGTTGCCCAATCACGTCCAAAAGGGGACTTTCTCATCTAGACACTGTATGAAGTCAACCCACCAAGTTACAATGAAATTCCTCAATAAATATGACCTGTAGACTGTGCTAAAGGTTTTCGGGTTTTGGGCTCGGGCAGTCGTCACAGTTGGCAGATCATACCCAAATGGGGAAATTCTCATCTAGACATCATAAGGAGTCATCCTACCAAGTTACAATGAAATCCTCAATAGTAAACATG